>CM031596.1:81900088-81912588 GCA_018398815.1 Conus ventricosus | reverse complement strand
CGAATGCTGAAAACTGGTTCTTGTGCAACAGTAGCTTGGCAGTAGTTTAATTTTACCATAAGAAAATGATGCAAAAGTAATGTCACTGCTGCTAGCATGCTGAACACTTATAGGACAATAATGAAAAAACCTTGGCAAAACTTGTCAGATAAGCTGGGAAAAAGGAAAGCTATAAGAATAACACTTGCTGCATCAACACGATTCTAGATCTGACGAGAAAATGGATGTTTGAAAATGAGATTGCAGACCAAACAACGCCATTTAAGAACCACAATCCACAAAAAAGACATTGAGGATTAAGAAGAAGACCTTGATTTATTCAGAGCCAATGACAACATGAAATTATATCCCGTATTTACATATGAACAGCGAGTGGTGGGGTGGGATTGGGGGGCATCAAGACGCATCCAGGAAATTTAACAAATATACCTGAAGCAATGTCAAATTCAAACTGCCAGAAGACGCAAATAAAACTGACATGGCTTAAACAAAAAACGGTTGGAGAATGTCAGTAACTGGCAGCATTTTCAAGACATTAAGTCAACAGGAGTGACAGATGCAATCACTTTGATTGCAGAGGGGACAGGAGGGGGGTGTAATCGACTTTTTTTCAGATTTTCCTGTTCCGTGTTCTGTTTGGAGAGAACACGTGAAAAATATAATGTGATCATTTCCAGAAGTTGTGTCTTCATTGATATTGAAATTTATCATTTGGCACCTGCCAAATTACACCCCAAAAAATGAACTAAGAGATTTAACTTGAATTCATTGACTGCATGGCCAGTCATGATCATATTTAATTTTCAAAGCGTGCGCATACGCACGCGCGCGCGGGCACACACACACACACACACACACACACACACACACACACACACACACACACACACACACACACACACACACACAACGTCTAGACTGTGCTGATTCAGGGATAATGTGCGTATAAAGGTTTGGGGAGAAATAGCAAGAAAATTGAGAAAAGGGTCCAAGGAGTGGTAGGGGTACCTTCCTTCATACATATTTTTCATTTCTTTTCACAACGAATTGAGAACATTAATTATACACTGGTTTTTGGCTTCCACAGATGTCTATAGAACACTAATTATACACTGGTTTTTGGCTTCCACAGATGTCTATAGAACACTAATCATACACTGGTTTTTGTCTTCCACAGATGTCTATAGAACACTAATTATACACTGGTTTTTGGCTTTCACAGATGTCTATAGAACACTAATTATACACTGGTTTTTGGCTTCCACAGATGTCTATAGAACACTAATTATACACTGGTTTTTGGCTTCCACAGATATCTATAGAACACTAATTAACACTGGCTTTTGGCTTCCACAGATGTCTATTTCACTGACTCTTCTTCAGTAAAGGATGAATTACAGTAAGTATGCCAATTATATGGGCGAAGAAATTATTAAACCACATAAGAAATCAATGATTGATCGATCAATCCATAGAGTTATCGATTGATCATTCAAGTCACCGATCAATTAGTCGACTGATCGATTGATCAACTGCTTGATCTATACATCTATCAGTCCAACAATTTAATAAGAAATTAATCGATCGATCAATGAATTAATCAGTCAGTGCTTTTAGCTTTGCGTCAACCTTCCCCATCATCCTCGCTCTTCCGTCAGTGCCAAATGAAACGGTCTTCCCATAATGCACCTTCAGAGAGAGACCTGCTGTTATACCGAAAACTTACATCCCCCGCCCCCCCAACTTCACCCCCACTCCCTCTTTTGGATGAATGTATGCCCAAACTAACCCGCCCTATGTGACAAAGAGGGGGACATGGGATCATGCCTAAATCACTCCATGGAGTATTTCTGACCCATGCCCCCAAAAAACTCAATGGGGGTGGCTTTTGAACAGGGTGAGGAATCGTTCTGGCTCAGGTCCAGCATCACCCTTCCCCCTTCTCCACACCCTACCCCCACTCCCGCCCCGCCACCCCCACCATTCCTCTTTGAATTCAGGTGCAATATGCTTCGATTGTGAGCATTTGAAGGAGGAGAGCGACTTGGAAGGAAGGGGAAGGTCGGCCTCGATGCACACCCTGGGGAATGAGTTCGGTGGGCCCCTGCCCTTCTCACCCATGGGGACTGGTTGCAGACGTGGGGTGATAATGGAACGTTAAACCAGCACACACAAATCATCGTCTGTCGTGCAGCTAAGTCACAGTCAGCCAATTGTCACTGCTAAACAGGGCATACCATCTCATGATGGAATCGCAGGGAATGTACAATGTATTTGTATGTCACAGGTCAGTTACTGGGATATGAAGACCTGGTGAGTTTCCAAAATACATATACTGGAACTGTGTATAAAAATATCATTATTATTTCATACCTCAGCATTTCTCTCTCTCTCTCTCTCTCTCTTCTCTCTCTCTCTCTCTCTCTCTCTCTCTCTCTCTCTCTCTCTGAAATTAAAAGCTAATCAAAAACATTCTTAAGTAATAGGAAGACGAGAAGAAATCACTGTGATGTCTGTGATATCTGTGATATTGCATGGATCAAAAAGTCCAGTTTGAAAAAAAAGAAACATGACAAAACTCCCGTAATAGCACGAAAGAAGAAACCTAGCGGTAAGAAAAATCAATTGTAAAACGCTGGCGTACATAGGTAAGAGAGGTGGGTAGCTAATCATGAGGGTTGTGGATGTGGACAGGTATTGTGGATGTGAGTGACAAAGGTGGAGGAAGAGGAAAGGGACAACCATGTGGAAGGGGGGGGGGGGTAGAGGTAGAAGGAAAGAGAAAGGTCTCAACATCGTCGTGCAACTTCCCTTCCAGCTGTTAGAACCATCTGTGAAATGACGAGGTGCAGTTTCAATGACCCTGTTTACTTGATATTGTAGGGCACCCACGTTGTACTGCGTTTGCACTTGCGTCCCTCGTGGACTGTATGCACGTGCACTGTACCTGAACAGAGGGAAAAAAGGGAAGGATTGTGGTGTGAGTTAGTGAACGTGTAATGTTTTGAGTATCTTGTTTTAAGACACGATGATTAGACACCCGGCTCCAATGCTGTCATGAATGTCCCCTGAGAAAGACCATAGGACCGATCGAACTATTGGGAATAACAGATGTGTTTGCTCCTCTCTCTCTCTCTCTCTCTCTCTCTCTCCTCTCTCTCCATCTCTCTCTCTCTCTCTCTCTCTCTCTCTGCGTCTGTCTGTCCGCCTCTCTGTCTCTGTCTCTGTCTCTCTCTCCTCTCTCTCTCTTCTCTCTCTCTCTCTCTCTCTCTCTCTCAATTCAATTCATGTTGTTTATTGCCCGAACGACCTCAGGGTGCAATCAGGTGTTCATTGTCCAATTCGAATAGGTAAGGGGGACTAGATTGGACGGCAAGCCTGGAGTGGGATGGTGATCCGGGCGAGGGTAATGGGGGAGTAGGACCGGGGGGGGCGTGGGGGGGGGGGGGGGGGGGGGGGGGCGGCGGGGTGGGGGGGTTGTCTGACGGGGGGGAGGGCGATGATATTGTTTTCTGGATGCGGCTGCCGGGCACACAAACTGCTATTTGCAACAGAGCGATTTGTTCGAACCACATGCATATGTACAACATCATAGATGGATAGATAGTAGATAGATAGTATAGATAGATAGATAGGAGATAGATAGATAAGAATATATAGAAATTAGATTGATGAGAATGGCTGGGTGGACGGACGGATGGGTGGACGGACTGGACAGAGAAAGAAGAGACAGACAAGACAGAAACAAGACAAGACAGCAAAAGACAAAAGACAAAATTTCTTTATTTACGAGAGAATAGAAACGCACTAACGAGGCTTTTTTACATCTCCAGTCCTCCGCCCTGAGTAGGGACTACAACATGCAGTGAAATCAAATTAATGTAAGAAATCATATAGCAATCAACGGTCATGTAATCATAGAGGAACATCAAATGAAAATAGAAGATAAAATAAAACAACACAAAAAATTAAGAATAATAATTAAACAAATCAACACTAAAAAATAATAACAACAAAATAAAATAAAAAATAGAATAGAAAATGAGAAATAAAAAACAAAAAAGAAATGGAGAGGAAGGTAGAGTGGTGTAAGGGGAAGTGAGGTGGGCTGGGGAATCAATTGTAAGTGTACCCTACAACTTACAAGATTTGGCATGTATGAAAAACAGACAGTGAAGTGAATTGACAAAGTGCTACATATTTTTGAACACACAAAGACGCGCACGTTCGCCACGCATAGGAGAGAGGGAGAGAGAGAGAGAAAGAGAGAGAGAGAGAGAGAGAGAGAGAGAGAGAGAGAGAGAGGAGAGAGAGAGAGAAGAGAGAGAGAGAGAGGGAGAGATCCCAGGCACAACATATCATTTTTTTCGCAAGCATAAAAAACGAAGAAGGTATTAAGCAAAGTGAAGATGAAATTGGGGGGGGGGGGGGGGGGGGGGGGGGGGGGGGGGGGGGGGTGGGGAGGTGGGGGGGGGGGGGGGGGGGGGGTGGGGGGGGGGGGGGGGGGGGGGGGGGGTGGGGGGGGGGGAGGGTGGGGGGGGGGGGGGGGGGGGGGGGGGGGGGGGGGGGGAAAGGGAGGGGGGCGAGGGGGGGGGGGGGGGGGGGGGGGGGGAGGGGGGGAGGGAGAGAAGGGGGGGGGGGCGAGGGAGGAGGGGGGGGGGGGGGGGAGGAGGGGGGTGAGGGGAATGGGAAGAGGGGGGGGGGGGGGGGGGGGGGGGGGAAGGGGGGGGGGCGGGAGAAAGGGGGGGAGGGGGGGGGGGAAGGGGGGGGGGGGGAGGAGGGGGGGGGGGGGGGGGAAGGAAGGGGGGAGTGGGGGGGGGAGGGGGAAAGGGGGGGGGGGGAGAGGGGGAGAGGAGGGGGGGGGGAAGGGGGGGGAGGGGGGGAAGAGTGGGGGGGGGGGGGGAAAAGCAGAGAGAGAGAGGATGGAAGGGAGAAGGGGAACAGCAAGAGATGTAATGATTTGAAATGGAAAGGTCCTAAAACGTACAATACTTACCTGTAAAAAATCAGACAGTTAAAATGAACATGACAAAATATATGTACAGGAATTCCGAACATACACACGCACGCAGGCACAGACAGAGAGGAAATAGAGAGAGAGAGAGAGAGAGAGGAGAAGAGAGAGAGAGAGAGAGAGAGAGAGAGATGCGAGAGGCAGAGAGAGAGAGCGCAGAGAGAGTGAGAAGAGGAGAGAGCAGAGAGAGAGAGAAGCGATGAGAGAGAGAGAGAGCGAGAGAGAGTGAAAAAGGGGACAACATATAATCAATTTTTCGTAAGATTATATCCAAATGCACCATATATATTAACCCACACACACATATATGCACACACACACACACACCACCCATATATATATATATCTACTATATATATATATATATATATATCTAGTATATAAATATACTATATATATATAAATACATACATACTTACAGACACTCACACAATACACCTACACATACAATCGCACACGTACATATATATATACAACACACCATACAACACATACATACCTACATACATACATACTACAAACTACTACATACATACACACAACTGGTGATATATATATATATATAATATATATATATATCTCAAAATAACTTGATACAAAGAACAAAAGAAGAAGAAAAATTTTTAGAAAAGTCAAATTGGTTAAGTACATGAAAATGGGATGATATTATCTTTTGAGATTACTTGGTATTACTTATGGGTTTTTATTATTTTTATTTTTTTAAATATTATTTTTAACCGCAGAAGATGGTAAGGAAGTATTTTTGAAAGTTGTGGACAATGGATTTGTTTGAATATTCTGGAAGGGAGTTTCCACAAAGAGGTTCCCGATACGTTACCTTGATTTAAATAGGTCCCATTCTGGGGATTGGAATAGGAATTGAGGAGTTACTCGATGAGACATTTGAGAATCGTCTCGTTAAAGTTGTTGGAGCATTCCCGTCAGAATCTTGTGCATCATTAACCCTTTGTTGTATTTGAGTCTCTGGCTGAATGGAAGAATGTTACGATGTTTATTAATCAGAGCTTCGAGCTAGTTTTTCTTCAGAAAATTAGTTTTGAGGCGCTCGTTTTAAGTAGGCTGAACAATGGTTTTAGTGTTGTTTTGCCACTTGCAGAATCCCATATAGTCGATGCATCATCAACATATACTGAATATGAGGCAGGAAAAAAAAGTATTCGTGAATAGAAGTCAAAAAGTGTTTGATTTTGGAGAGCTGATAGACTTTCTGGGAGAGCTTTTTGATAGTAACGTTATGTGGGGATTCCCCTGAGACTATTGTCACTTATTAGTACCTAATACTTTATGCTGAGTGACTTGTTCCCCAAGTACATTATTGAGGTGTATGAGAGGGAAATCATTGGTGAGCTTTTGGTACTTTTTTGCCTAGGTGTGTAAATGTCCATAGTTTTGTTTTTTGAGGGTGAAGTGACAAGATGTAGTTCGTCCATTTTACAAGGTCGTTGGTACTCTCTTGCAAATGTTTTGAAGACTGGAAGGACCATTATGGCTGGTGTGAAATGGGTGTCATCTGCAAAGAGGTCGCATGAAGAGCTCACCTGTAATGGGTAGGTCATTACTTAGATTGAGAAGAGTCGCGGCCTAAATGGAGCCTTGTGGAACGCCATACTTAAGAGTTGTTTATAGAAGATACAACCGTCCCCGATAAGACGCAATTGTATGTCGTTTTTGTGATGTATGGATTTAGAAGATAAGCAAATTCTGAAAGACCGTATATCTCCAGTTTTTCGAATAAGGAGATTGTGGTGCATGACGTCGAATGCTTTTTTAAAATCAACGAATAATAGCACCACAATATCTGTAGTTATTATATTATTAAGCCACACATCACAAGATTGATTAATGCAGAATGGCAAGGATTGTTTTTCTGTCTGAAACCAGACTGTCCGGGATGGAGCCAATCGTACTTGTTGAAGTGAAATTGGATGTGTTTATTTACATGCTATTCTCGAGGTTTGGAAAGCATAGGATAAATTGATATTGTCTGTAGTTTGACAGAGCATAGTTATCACCAGATTTATGAATGGGTATAACTTTTGCTTTTTTTTGAACGCATTAGAAAATAACTTTATCTATGCACAGATAAAAGATGTCCGTTAACGGGTCGTTATAACTGGAGCCGAGAGTTTCCAGAATTTGCATCTATGCCATCTAGTCCCACGGTGTTTCCTGACTGTTTGAATGAAGTAGTACTGAAACCCCTCGGCACGTTATATGAAATGTGTAGTTCAGTACGTGATTTTTTTGGTCGTGACAAAATTGATGGAGTTCTTTAAGTTCATTAGAGCTTGAATGATCATAGTAACAACGGTATCTGAATGGTAAGAGAAGTGAGTGTTAAGTTGTTCAGGCAAATACCTTGATAACAGTTGGAATTTTTGAAGAAGAACTGTTATTGTGTTTAAGCTGGTTATTGCTTGACCAAACCAGTTTTGATTTTGTTTTGTGATGTTAATAACTCGCGATAGTATTTTCGGTTTTTCCCTGCGCTTCTGAGAGTTAATTGCATTTCTTAGTGATCATGTTCTCTTCATACCAATGTTTCATTCAAAAGGTCTCTAAGTAGCATGCTCCTGTAATTCCTTTCGTGTACCACCACGTGGTTTGGGAATATGCTTTCCTCTGATTGTTTTTTTAAACGGAGCATGTCTGTTATAGACTTCTGTAAAAATTTCGATCCAAAAGTCATCGCTGAATCTGATCAGCTTATTGTATACTGTAGTAAGTTTCTCTGAGTTCATTAAATCAAAGCAAAAAGTTTGGTGTCGTTAAATTTGTGAGAAGCCAACGATAGGTTATGGTTTTGTGGACTGGTTTTGGGTTATCACCTCCATTGTTTATACCATGAAAACACACACTGTGTAATGCTCACGAGAAAGAAGACTGTACACAAAGCTTCTAGTAGGTTTTTTTCATTTGAGGACATAGATATGGTCATAATGTGTCTTTAAGAGGTTGGTGTTTACCTGGTGGGTGGGGTTTTGAGAAATCTGATTAAATTCAACACACTTATCGTTTGGCTTCCATTGGCTGTTTGATTTCAAAAGATCTACATTGAAGTCACCGAGTAAAACAATCTCTTTACATTCTAAGGAAAACTGGCGTCCATCATAGTAACAAATTTATCAGCCCCCAGCTGAACTTTTTCCCTGCTGGGTTCCGATAGCAAAACCCGATTAAATTGGATCTTGATTTTTTCCCAGTGTGATTTGTATCCACACTGCTTCTAACGTCATGCTGTTCTAGGCAGACAGACAGACAGAAGACAGACAGACAGAGAAACAGACAGGCGGGACAGACAGACAGACAGACAAAGAGATATACAGACAGACATAGGTATAATGATAGGCATATGCATATATCAGAATTTGTTTTGAAGGTGCTTAAATGTGTATTTGTATGTTTGTGTGTGTTTGGGGTGTTGGATGTGTGTTGTGTGTGTGTTGTGTGTGTGTGTGTGTTTTGTGTGTGTGTGTGTGTGTGTGTGTTGATGTGTTTGTGCGCCCCCGTGTGTGTGTGTGTGTGTGTGTGGTGTGTGTGTTGTGTGTGTGTGTGTGTGTGCTGCGTGGGGCGTGCGTGCGTGCGTGCGTGCGTGCGTGTGGTGTGCAAAGAGAGAAGGACGGAGACAGACAAACAGACAGACAGAGACAGCATGAGAAACAGACAAACAGACAGACACACTAGAAAAGGGAGAGATACAGGACAAGAGAGACAGAGGTACAGAAAGGGAAACACAGAGAGAGAAAGGACAGGGGGGGGGGGGGTGCAGTGGGGAACAGAACACAGACAGCAAGCGAAATCAAACACATAAATGACGTACACGGGAGGGGGAGGTGTGTGTGTGTGGGGGGGGGGGGGGGGGCTAAGAGAGATGGCGACAGGAGAATATGTGCGGGGCATCTGTGTGTATGTGTGCATGAGAGCAGACAAGTGCACACCCGTGCGTGCGGACGTACATGTTCAGTGTGTCTGCCTCGCTGTCTGTATCTATGCAGTCTGTGTGTTCAAGCGCCCCTTTTGTTTTCCGACCTCCAATTTTTCCCCAAACAGTCCAGGGATTGGGGGGATATCCATTTCAAAAATTTGGGCTGTGTCTCCCTGGGGTCTCGTAATGCGGCTTACTTTTTTTTTTTCCCCACACACACGCGCGCACGCACGCACGCACGCACGCACCGCAAAGCACGCACGCACGCACCCCACACACGCACACACACACACACACACACCACACACCAACACACACACACACACACCACACACACACACACACACCTGTTATGACAAGCAGTTTAGAATGTGTCATGAACATTATTGGGGAGATGTATTTGATGTTAGCGTTGAAATGATGTTAGGAAAAAAAATAATGTTATTTTTTGTGGACGTGCACTTGTGGTGAGAGCCTGCTGTTGGGTGAAAAAGTCAAGTTGTGGAGTGACACCAAAATAATGAAACGCGATTTTGATTGGTAGGACGCTGAGGCTTAGATTTGAGTGAAGCTCATTTTGGTGTCAGTCAGTGAATGACATGTTGAAGCAGACCCGGGGGGGCTCGAAGGAAGACGACGCAAAGATTTGAACTGTTAACCCTTGGGGAGTTAATGGACTGTGTTTCCCCGTGACCTGCAAGAGGGCGGAAATGTGCATCGCCCGATAGGCATAACAACCCTTGCGGGGTTGTATAAAAAGGACTTGGGTCCTGTGACCTGGAGAGGTCGGAAATGTCAAGTGACCTATGAGTGGTCTAAAGTGTAGTTGCAAGCAAAAGTCTGCTAGGGCATAAGTGTAGTGCTTGTTCCCTAGAGGTGAGTTGTCAATTGGGGATTCGTGATTTATTTTTTAAAAAGAAAGAAAAGAAATGAATAAGTGTCGTGTCAATGTAATGGGCACATCTGGAAAAATAATCTGATTCGTGAATGATTCGTGAATGATTCGTGATTGGTTTGTGTGACAATCGCGTGTATTATTGGAAAGAAAGGGAAAAAATATAAAAGATGATATTCATTTTCTTGATAAAATTTCGCTTGTTTAACCCAAACTGTAGGTAGCAGCGGTTTGGAGAAACAGAGATGCTTCGTGAGTATATGTTCATGTTTATGTATAATTTTGTGTGTGGAAGAGGAAAAAGAAGAAAAGCGAGAAAAGGTAAAAAAAAAAGAGTCGTTCTAAAATGAATCATGGGGCCTGGGGTTTCTTTTAGAACACCTCAGCGTCCAGCCAATGGTTAGCAGCCTCCCTGACAAGTCCAAAAGGTGGACTTCTTATATCGGCAACATTTAGTCCAACCTTCTGGAAAGAATGGAATTTGTATTGTTTGTAAAATATGTAATTTGAAAGAGATGTATTTATATTTGTTCACTTTGATTTTGATGAATATTATAATGAAGGGAGTGTTGTAAAACTGAAATTCGGCCAGTTAGTGCTCCTTTGACGAGTGGAGTAGATGCGTGTGCATGGAGTTAGCATGCTGATGTTCGTGAATGAGTACGTGCGAACGCGGTGTGCAACACACACGCGCGCGCGCGGCGCGCGCGCGATTTGTTCTCATGAACCTGAACACCCCCTCATCCGCGTTTCATCCCCGCCATCCCCAAAACACTCCCACGACTATGAAGTCGCGTGTTTGAAGACGGCGCTATCCTGAAACTGAACACACACCCCCCCCCCCCCCCCACCCCCCCCCCCCCCCCCCCCCCCCCCCCCCCCCCCCCCCCCCCTGCCCTACTGGAACATAGCACTCTTTTAGAGTCGCCGTCTGGTACAGATACTCGTTACCTCCTTGTTCTCATGTTCCTTCCGTCGTGCCATCAAACAACTTAGTTGTCTGGATCGTCCGGTGCTAGCCTGTTCTTTAACTGCTCTATCTGTCTCTTCTGGCTGGCCCTCTGGCTGCCCGACTGGCTGGCTGGCTAGCTGTCTGGCTGGCTGGCTCTCTCTCTCCCCCGCGCGCGCGCGGCATGACGTGTTGTCTTCGTCAGTCCAGGAAAAACACTGATTTCTTTACTCAAGTAAGTGTTAAGAAACGTAAAATCGAACTTCGAAAAATACTGTGTAAATGTGATGTAAGCTACAATGTAGTGCTGACGCGTCTGATCGCTTTGTGGTGTAATTAGAGAGAGAGAGAGAGAGGAGAAAAAAAAAAAGTCCAACCGACACCCCGTAGGCCGGCCATGGCGTGGTGCGTGCCGGCCGGCGGCATGCAGGAGCTGTAGGGCCCTAGTCAGATGTTGTCGGCTGTAGGTTACCACCACCCATGATGCCAGCCATGGGGCCAACTACTCGATCCATGGCCAAAGACACCGGTATATTTGTGTGCGGGGGTAACCTCGAGCAGATAACGGACACGCTTGATCCAATACAGAAAACAGTTACATGTGTTAAACAGTGTATGCCCCACTGGAGGTTTGCACTACATCACAGGTACATGGGGAAATACATACCTAAAGGAGTGAAATGCACATGGAAAAATTACCGTGCACAACACAAAGAATATGACTGCTCTGAAGACTTTACTACCATCTCTCCAATTCCCTCTGACCTCTGCCAATCTACGATAGAGATGAGATCAGAGGAAGTCAAAAATTCTTAAGATGCATATATACTATACAACGGGTACCATTCTTATACAAGGGAAAGCATGTCTACAGTGGGTCGATGAGGAGTTCGACAGGCTGCGTACTATTGTACACACACTGGGTGTGCCTGCGTGCTCTGACCCACTCTCCATCACACACATGTGCGTGCCAGACATGGAAGCTGGGGTTGTGTGCAGTGGATGAGGCCAGCACTGGTGCGACCGTGAAAGGAGACACGCGCAGTGTGCTTATCCCGCCAATCACACGGGCAGAAAGCGGTGAAGAGGAAGGAGATACAGACCGCCCTTCGACCGCTCCATCCTGCCAACACTCAGCATCCCCCCTCCACTCCCCGCCCCCTTCACCAGCTAAGGCCAGTTCTTCTCACCCAGTGACAGAACCTCCTCCCTCCACTGCCCCTTCATTGAGTCCATCTTCCGTCAAACCCGGTCCAGTCGGCGTTAGTGCAAAAGGCTACACAGTCCCCCCCTTCTACTGACAATTCACCCCCTCCTCACCATCCTCCACTGTACCCCCTGCCCCACCTGACTCAGTCATGCCCCTCCCCTCTCCCAAACGAGACACCACTTCACGGCAGTTACTGAAAGCGTTAGCAGAGACACCACCACAGACACTGAAAGCGTCTCCAGTGACAAAAATGGTGACCAAGCTTCAAAGCCAGGGAACATGCTAGATGTGTGCTGCTGCCATGATGACTGTGTGTCCAAAGCAAAGTTTTTACAAACAACACAATCCCTACAAGCTGAAGTTTCAGCCCTTCGTGCAGCACTACAAGAAGCAAGACCACACATTTAAGATTGATATAGATGCCATCACCACTCAGTTATACTGCACTATACAAAGCCCAAACACCCAAAAAACCCTCCCTCTCAC
>CM031596.1:81882748-81890248 GCA_018398815.1 Conus ventricosus | reverse complement strand
TCGAAAACCCAGATCGTGGAGGTCATGAAGTATCCCCGACTTCCAGGTGGTATCGTAGGCCTTCTCCAAGTCAAAGAAAATTGCCACTGCATGCTGTTTGTTCAGAAAGGTGTTCCGAAGTGTATATTCCAGACGAATCAAATGGTCAACAGTAGTCCGATGTTTGCGGAAACCACACTGTTCTTTCGCCAAAAGGCCATCGGTTTCGAGTTTCACATGAGCCTAGCATTGACCATTTTCTCCATCAATTTACAGACACAGCTGGTTTAAAGCTATGGGACGGTAGTTTGATGGATTAGAAAGATCTTTTCCAGGTTTGTGGATGGGAATAATGAGGGCTTTTCGCCAAGAGGGCGGAAAGAAACCTGTAGTCCACACATGGTTGTATACCTGTAACAGTATATTCAGACCTTCTTGCGGAAGATGTTTTCAACAGTTGATAATGGATTTCATCTATACCTGGAGAGGAATCGTTGCAGGACAGTAAGGCAGATTTCAGTTCATTTAAAGTGAAAGGAAGATTGTAGTCTTCCATGTTGTCTGACGAAAAGTTGCAGGGTGATTTTTCTTTAAGGGTTTTGTTTTTGACAAAAGTGGCTGATTTGTTAGAAGAAGAGGAATTCTTTTCAATGGTTGAAGCCAGCAGATTAGCAACTGCTTTCTTCTCTGTTACTAAAGAATCCGAAAACTTGAGATGGTTCACAGTGGGACAGGTGTTCTTCCCTTTGATTTTCTTAATGATGTTCCACACTTTCTTCTTAGAAGTTTTCGATGTCAGCCTGGAGCAGAAACTTCTCCAGGACCGACGTTTACTGATTTTAAAAGTGTGTCTCGATTTGGCACGGAGTTTCTGATGGGCTCGAGCGTTGGGACCCGAAGGTCGTTGGTACACCTGACGCTGAGCCCGTTTTCGGACTTTGGAAATTGTTGGCAGTCTGAATCAAACCAGGGTGTTTTGGGCATTTGAAGTTTATCGGAAGACACTGGAATACAAGCTTTAGCACACTTGATCACAGTGTTAGTCAGTGATTCTGCTGGGTCCGGATTCTTAAGAAAATCAGTGTCCTGGAATTCCTTAGAAACAGTGGCTGCAAATAGATCCCAGTTTGCTTTCTTATAATTTAGATGTTGAGAGACAGAGACGTGTTCAGTTATGACAGGTTGTAGAAGGACAGGGAAATGGTCACTTCCGTGCAGATCGTCATGGACAGACCACTCATAGTCCAGGACCAGCGAGGGGTCACAAACCGACAAATCTAAACACGAAAGTGAACCTGTGGAAGAGTGGAGATAAGTTGCAGATCCGTCGTTCAGACAACACAAATCCAAATCCGAAAGGACATCCTCAATTAGCAGACCTCTGGATGACGTACTGGCACTACCCCAAAGAGGATTGTGACCGTTAAAGTCACCCAACAGCAAAAAAGGTCGAGGAAGTTCTTCTATCAGACTGACAAGGTCCTGACGACAAACCGGGACAGAAGGTGGGAGATAAAGGGAACAGATTGTCACAGTCTTGTGGAGAGTGACTCTCGCAGCTACAGCCTGAAGGGAGGTAGACAGAGTGACAGGACTATACAACAAAGTTTTGTGTAGGAGAAGGGCAACACTGCTCGACAGTCCAACGTGGATGGTTGTGCAGGTTTCGAAAGAATATTAAAGCCAGAAAGAGTAAAGGTCTTCTGGCTTTGAATTTGAGTTTCTTGAAGAGCCACGACGGAAGGTTTTAGAGACTGACACAGAAGCTGCAGCTCCTCGAAGTTGGAATTTAGACCACGGATATTCCAATGGAATATTGTATTATCCATGGTGCAGAGGGCGAAAAGGAGAGAGATCAGGTCATCTCCTCCTCAACGTCCGCGTCCAATGGAGAGAATTTATTATTTAGTTTAACTGGACTGTGTTGGTCTTTGGACCTGCTGGCAGACTTGCCCTCAGGTGACAAAGGCCTGGAGTTTGGAGATGGTGGAGGTCTGGATTTGGGAGATGGTGGAGGTTTTTTTCCTCATCTCCACCATCTCCACACTGGGTGGAACTCCCTTGCCCGCACGGGCACTGGATAGGGGAGTTCGAGGCGGAATTGCTGGTTTTTTAGTCTGCCCAGCAGCAGATGTTGTAGACTGCTGGGCAGTCTGAGGGGTGGCGGATGTTTTGCCTCCACCAGGGGCAGTCACTTTGGGTGGAAAGGTGGTGGACCTGCTTCCACCAGAGTTGACAATTCTACCTTGCAATGTTTTGGAAAACGTAAAGTCATCAGTCTGACAGCAGACTGACCGAGTGGGAACTGTGGGAACCGTCTTTACGGCCGAAGCATATGAAGCTGTTGGAGTCTGACTGCCCACAACCTGCTTGCGGGCTTCAAAAAAGGAGATCTTTTTCCGTTTTAATGCGTTGTATTGTGGATTCTTGAATCCAAAGAGGACAGTTTCTGGAAGAGGAGGGATGGTCGCCACCGCAGTTAGCACAATGTGCCAGATCCTTGCACGGCCCATCGTGGGTCGCCTTGCAGCAACCACCGCACACCTCCTGCCAGAACAGCGGTCTCTGACATGGCCAAACCTCTGGCACCTGAAACACCTCAACGGGGACGGCACATATAGCTGAACACGAACATTCAGGTAACCGACTTTGATGACCGGAGGCAACACAGGGTTGCAGAATGTCAGAAAGAGGGTGTTGGTGGCCACTCTCTCCGAACCTTTCTTTACCGACACCCTGCGCACCTCCGTCACACCCTGGGACGCCAGTTCTGTTTTGATCTCTGCTTCCGAGACACCTGCTAACTCTCGACAGCGAATCACACCTTTGACGAATTCAACTGTTTATGGGGAGTCACCCTGATCTCCCTATCCACTAGTTTTGTTGCTTTCAACAGCTGTTCAGATTGTTTCTGTGATCGATATTGAATAAGAAACGAACCATTCCTCAACCTTTTTATGGACCTAGGTTCACCTGCTATACCATGAAAGCCTTTTGGATAGCAAAAGGGCTCAGAGCTGAAAGGGGTCTTTCCTGCTCTGTCCCTTCCACCACGAGCCAGGAAGCCCAGAAACCTGTCCTCTGTCTTACCTCACTGTCAGAATCACTGTCTGTTTCAAATTCCCCTGAAATAGGGGATACTGCCTTCCTCTTCCTTTTGGGGGGGTAGTTTTTTTGAAAAAGCCATTTTTTGTTTATTGTGTTTCATCCCTCCCTTACCCACCCACCTTGGAGTCCAACTAAGGGGCCAGGGCCAAGAAACCAATGTCTTGACCCCTTCCAGGCTTCGGGAGAGACATACGACAAACAGAAGCCACCAACCCTATCCCCCTGATCATGCTCAACTCCCGGGAACAGAGAGCTGAGCACTGCAGGGGTTTACTTGGCCAGCAGGGGAACTGTCTGTCTTGACCCAACCCCAAGAAGGGGAGCCGATTAGTACACCCGGGCCAAAGTGTACTCCCTGTCTAGGAGAGGTCCGAGCCAAAGTGATGTGTTGAGAGCGCTGGCCTCTCAATCACCAGGATCTCATTCCCCTCCGACACAGGTCGCACCGCACGGCAAACGCGGCGGATCTTAAGGAGACCACAGAGAGAAAAGGAGCGTGGAAAAGAAGACTTGAAGGGAGACGAAGATAGAAAAGGGCCAAATAAGGGAGGCAGAAAACAAGAAAAGGAGAAAGGCGGGTTACTCTTAGTCAGGATCCTCACCCTTAGCCTATCTGACATGGGAAGCCCTACCAGGGGCATCAACTCCTTACCACGTTATGCTTAGGCCAGACAGCATCTTGGCTTTTCGGACCTAGAAGCAGTTTGAAAAAAAAAACCCAGCCTATTTCCAAGTATTGATGCCCCCGCCAGCAAAGCCTAAGGGATCACTGGACCGCGCAAGCCCTCCGACCACGACAAGGTCGCAACCCCGGAGGGAGATAGATAGATAGATAGATAGATAGATAGATAGATAGATAGATAGATAGATAGATAGATGATGATAGATAGATAGATAGATAGATAATAGATAGATAGATAGATGATAGATAGATAGATAGATAGATAGATAGATAGATAGATAGATAGATAGATAGATAGATAATAGATAGATAGATAGATAGATAGATAGATAGATAGATAGATAGATAGATAGATAGATAGATAGATAGATAGATAGATAGATAGATTAGATAGATAGATAGATAGATAGATAGATAGATAGATAGATAGATAGATAGATAGATAGATAGATAGATAGATAGATAGATAGATAGATAGATAGATAGATAGATAGATAGATAGATAGATAGATAGATAGATAGATAGAGATAGATCGATCGATCGATCGATCGATCGATCGATCGATCGATCGACCGACCGACCGACCGACCGACCGACCGACCGACCGACCGACCGACAGACAGACAGACAGAGAGACAGACAGACGACAGACAGACAGACAGACAGACAGACAGATAGATAGATAGATAGATAGATAGATAGATAGATAGATAGATAGATAGATAGATAGATAGACGAGCAAGCAAGCCAGCACGCGCGAGGCAGAGAGACAAGAAGACCAGAGAGACAAAGGGGGTGAGAGACAAAGACAATGAGAAAGAGAAGGAAAGAAAAACATGTGAGGGATGGACAAGCAAAAAAAAAAAACACGATCCAACAAGTGAAAAAGTTTGCAATATTCCATTTTTTCTTCATGGAAATGTAGATTTTTCGGTGGACAGGAAATTAAGGATGAGAAAGTAACAACAAGGACGGAATTAGATTCCGTCACTGACATATAATCGAAATCGATAGTGATGAGTTTTTAGGTTTTTTTGTTGCTTTTTTTTCTCTTGACAGAGATATCGGAAACACACACACACACACACACACACACACACACACACACACACACACACACACACACACACACATTTGAAGTAAAGCTTGTTGACTATTTCTTGTGTGTACATATATAGAAAGAGATATAGATGTATATACATAATGCGGAGGGGGAGACAGACAGACAGACAGAGACAGACAGACGAACAGACAAAAAGGAGGGGGGGGGGGGGGGGGGGACGACAGCAGCAAAAAAAAAAATGCGAAGAGAAAAGACAGAGGAAGGGAAAAGAGATGAGGGAACAAGACAGAGAGAGCCAGAATGAAAAAAACAAAACAAACACACACGCGCACTCACTCACACACACACACGCACGCACGCGCACGCACGCACGCCGCACGCACGCACGCACGCAACGACACCACAACACACACACACACACACACACACATATATATTATATATTATGGTATAACAACTTCCACTTCTGTGAGGTCATGTAGTCCTTACACAGCATTACAGCATCCACTTCTGTGAAGCCACACAGTCCTTATTCTATAGTGCTGCAGCTTACACGTTGTGAAGTTGTACAATCCTTGTCACACATGATCACACATTACAGATTTGTACAGTCATATAATCCTTGTTCAACAGTACAACACCTTAAAGCTCTATAATGTCATAGCCTTTGTTCAACTGTGTAATATCTTACAGTTCTGTGAGCAGTAAATGTGTCCCAAATAAATGGTATCACATTCAACAGCTATATGTGTGACGCCATACAGTTCTTATAAAACAGTGTCACAACTTACAGCTCTGTGACGTCATACAGTTCTTATAAAACAGTGTCACACCTTACAGCTCTGTGACGTCATACAGTTCTTATAAAACACTGTCACACCTTACAGCCCTGTGACGCCATACAGTTCTTATAAAACAGTTGTCACACCTAAGTGCTCTGTGACGTCATACAGTTCTTATAAAAGTGTCACACCTTACAGCTCTGTGACGCCATACAGTTCTTATAAAACAATTGTCACACCTAAGTGCTCTGTGACGTCATACAGTTCTTATAAAACAGTTGTCACACCTAAGTGCTCTGTGACGTCATACAGTTCTTATAAAACAGTTGTCACACCTAAGTGCTCTGTGACGTCATACAGTTCTTATAAAACAGTTGTCACACCTAAGTGCTCTGTGACGTCATACAGTTCTTATGAAACAGTGTCATACAGTTTATGACTATGACGTCATACAGTCCATGTATAAGTTTCACACCTTACGGTTCTGTCAAGTCATGCAGTCCTGTTTAACAGTGTCACATCTTACAGATCTGTCAAGTCGTACGGTCCTTGTTTAATAGCATCAAACTTCACAACTCCGTCAAGTCATACAATCTTTGTTCAACATTTTCACACCTTACAATTGTGTCAAGTAATACAATCTTTGTTCAACATTTTGACGTGCACCAGCAGTGATGTGGTGTACCTCATCAATTGTGCACGCTGTGGGGACACGCAGTACGTTGAGGAGACGGGACAGCCACTGAAGAAACGCTTTTATGGCCACAGGTCAAGCATAAAAAAATGAAGGGACCAGAGGAACGGAAGGCTGCCGTGCTGAAACCCTATTAGCCAAACATTTCCAAGCTAACAACCACTCCATGGCGGACATGAGGGTTATGGCAATGGAACAGTGCCACTCCAAGAACGCGTGCAAACGCAAAGTCAGGGAACGATTGTGGCGCCACAAACTGAAAACAGATTACCCTGACGGCCTAAATGTATGGGACTAGAGCTCAGGCGGTGTCCACGATTCTTCCCCCGCTGCCACTCGGAAAAAACTGATTTTGTTTTAAAGAATGAAAAGAAAGAAAGAAAAAAAGAAAGAAAGAAGGAAAGAAAAAAAAAGACAGACAGAAAGGAAGAAAGAGAGAGAGAGAAAGGATGAAACAGTGAAAGAAAGAAAGAGAGAGAAAGGAAGAAACAAAACAAAAATCTTCCATGTTTGACGACATTAACGAGAGACCAATAAATACGTATAGGTGATGACGTATGACAAGATAGACGTCAAGGGATGGCTACTAGGTGTTCCAAGGTGACAGTCCTAAAGAAGTCTATTAAAGACGAAAATTTGGCAGAGAACAACAGTTTCTGGTGCTTTTTTTGTTGTGATCAAGTGTATTTCTTCAACATTTTGACACCTTACAATTGTGTCAAGTCATACAATCTTTGTTCAACATTTTGACACCTTACAATTGTGTCAAGTCATACAATCTTTGTTCAACATTTTCACACCTTACAATTGTGTCAAGTCATCAATCTTTGTTCAACATTTTCACACCTTACAATTGTGTCCAGTCATACAATCTTTGTTCAACATTTTGACACCTTACAATTGTGTCAAGTCATACAATCTTTGTTCAACATTTTCACACCTTACAATTGTGTCAAGTCATACAATCTTTGTTCAACATTTTCACACCTTACCATTGTGTCAAGTCATACAATCTTTGTTCAACATTTTCACACCTTACAATTGTGTCCAGTCATACAATCTTTGTTCAACATTTTCACACCTTACAATTGTTTCAAGTCATACAATTCCTGCTCGACAGAATCACATCTTACAGTTCTACCAAGTCTTTGTTAACCAATCTTGAATCTCACAATTCCGTCAAGTCATACA
>CM031596.1:81872748-81877748 GCA_018398815.1 Conus ventricosus | reverse complement strand
GCATTAAAGATCAGTGTGTATACAGTGTGCGCGTGTGTGTACGCGGGCTTGTGTGTGTGGTGTGTGTGTGTGTGTGTGTGTGTGTGTGTGTGTGTGTGTGTGTGTGTGTGTGTGTGTGTGTGCGTGCGTGCGTGCGTGCGTGCGTGCGTGCGTGCGTGCGTGCGTGCGTGCGTGCGTATGTGTGTGTGATAAAAAAAAAACATGTACAACGCATGCATGATGCATGTGTTGCAGTGTGTGTGTTTATTGTATTGCACATTTTAAAGTGTTTTCATCTTATTCTTCCACATTGGGTTACATCACGTGTGCAGTAATAGTTTTGTTGCTAATTGTTGTTTTTCTTGTTTGTTTGTTTTTCTTATCATTAATTTTCCATTTCCATGTAAGGCAAAAGTCCTATGAATCTATGTTTTTACTCCCCTCTCTCTCTCTCTCTCTCTGTCTGTCTGTCTGTCTGTCTGTCTGTCTGTCTGTCTGTCTGTCTGTCTGTCTGTCTGTCTGTCTATCTATCTATCTTTCTATCTATCTGTCTGTCTGTTTGTTTGTCTCTCTGTCTGTCTTTCCGTCCATCTACCTATGCATGTATGTATGTATGTGTGCATCCATCTATCTATTTTTCTATGCATCCATCTATCTACTTTTTCTTTCTATCTATCTATCTATCTATCTATCTATCTATCTATCTATCTATCTATCTATCTATCGACCAATCGATTGATCTGTCGATCTTTGATGTTTTCTCTCTCTCTCTCTCTCTCTCTCTCTCTCTCTCTCTCTCTCTCTCTCTCTCTCTCTCTCCTCTCTCTCTCTCACTCTCTCTGTTGTTCTTTTGTTATTTTTTTACATTATGTGTGTGTGTGTGAGTGTGTGTGTGTGTGTGTGTGTGTGTGTGTGTGTGTGTGTGTGTGTGTGTGTGTGTGTGTGTGTGTGTGTGTGTGTGTGTGTCTGCATCTGTCTGTGTCTCTCTGTATGTGTCTGTTTCTCTGTGTGTCTGTGTGTGTGTCTCTGTAAATATGCATTTGTGCATCCAGTGTGTTTGTGTGTGTGTACCTTTTATCAAAGAAACCAAGTAACCACGCATGCATGATGCATGTGTTGCAGCATTTAGCGCTGTGGAATTCTATAGAATCGGCGAGATTTAAGGAATGGTAACGTAAGCCAGTACTGGTATCAGTGTAAAATAAAGAATACCGTCTCTCTCTCTCTCTCTCTCTCTCTCTCTCTCTCTCTCTCTCTCTCTGTATGTCTCTCTCTCTGTATCTCTCTATCTCTCTATCTGTATCCCTTAGTCTCTCTCTCTCGCTCTCTGTCTCTCTCTGTCTCTGTGTCTCTGTCTGTCTGTCTCTGTCTCTCTCTCTCTCTCTCTCTCTCTCTCTCTCTCTCTCTCTCTCTGTATGTCTCTCTTTCTCTCTCTCTGTATCTCTGTACTCTCTCTCTCTCTCAGCCTGCCTGTCTGCATCTCCCTCTGTCTCTGTCTCTCTCTCATCAATCTATCTATCTATCTATCTATCTATCTACCTACCTACCTATCTATCTATCTATATCGACTTCTATTAATTTCACTCCCGTTGAATTTGTCCCCACAACTCACGTTGAATTGGTCCCCTACCCCTGCTCCCCATGTCCCTGCCGCTGGTGGCAAATGAGGGATGGTGAGGGACGGACTCTCTGTCCATGGCAGTGAATACACGTGTTGCCCAATACCTCGGGGATCCGACAGACTGCTGCTTCTGATCTTTAATGCAAGAGGTCGTCGTTCATCGACCGTCTGTGTGTGTGTGTGTGTGTGTGTGTGTGTGTGTGTGTGTGTGTGTGTGTGTGTGTGTGTGCGCGTGCGAGACAGACAGACAGTGACAGAGAGACAGATAGACAGAGAGAAAGACAGACAGAGAGACAGGCAGAGACACAGACAGAGAGAGAGAGAGAGAAAGAGAAAGACAGACAGACAGAGAGACAGGGTGTGTGTGTGGCTGTGAAATAGCTTCAATTAAACATGGGCACTGTTCACTTCGATTGCTCGTGCACTTCGTGCAGTTCTTTTACAAAAATAAAGCTGTTTGTTCCTCTGCGAAATGTATTTCCAAACATAGTCCACTTATAACTCAAATAGCTGGACGCTTCATCTGTGTGTGTGTGTGTGTGTGTGTGTGTGTGTGTGTGTGTGTGTGTGTGTGTGTGTGTGTGTGTGTGTTGGATTCTTCTTTTCATTTTTGCGTGGGGGTGGGGGTCGTGGCTCTGGTGGTAGTCGTAGTGGAGGTGGTGGTGCGGTTGTGGTGGTGGTGGTAGTAATGGTGGTGGTGGTGCTGATGGTAGTGATGCGTGTGTTTGTGTGTATGTGTGTGTGTGCGTGCGCGCGCGCGCGTGCGTGCGTGCGTGCATGCGTGCGTGCCCGCGCGTGCGTGCGTGCGTGCGTGCGTGCGTGCGTGCGTGGTGTGTGTGTGTGTGTGTGTGTGTGTGTGTGTGTGTGTGTGTGTGTGTGTGTGTGTGTGTGTGTGTGTGTGTGTTTCTGTGTCTATGTCTGTGTGTGCGTGCGTGCGTGCGTAAGTACGTGTGCGTGTGTGTGTGTTTCTGTGTATTGGCTTGGTTTGGTCGATTTGTCTGTCCTTTTCCTGTGGGAAGGGGAGGTGGAGACTGGCGTTGAAGAAGGTACGGATAGGTGTTGGCGGGGGGGGGGGGGGGGGGGGGCCTTGTAAGTCTTTTAGGCCTCAGTTTCATACCATACTGTTCTCTTTCAACTCAGTGCATCATACGCCTTCACAGCTCTCAGCCTCCTATTCCCTCCTTCCCGACTCCTCCAAAAATGAAGATATAAAATCCCCCCCCCCTTTTTTTTTTTTCCTTTTTTTGTTCTTTCTTTCGTCTATGGGTTATCATTAGATGCAAGTGTGTACATGTGTCTGGTGATGTTTCTGCTGGTCGCGAACGACAAAAACATTCATTCAGAGATATTGCTGCCCTAGTATCTACAGCTCTGTTCATTGTGCATGATGACAGTACTGTTCATTCCGGACAGTTATGGCAGGAAGAGGTGTAGAAGCAAGGACAGCAGTCGCACTTGTCACAATACTGAAAAATCAAAATGGACTTCGCCTGGTTTGGTGCCATCAGACATTTTTTAGCTCCCTTGTGAAGGCCCGAGGGGGTGCAGACGTCATGAAACTCTTTTCGTTTATTCTACCACATTTCGTAAAACGTTTTTTTTTTTGAAAATGTTTCTCATCCCTAACCACAAACAAGCTCGATACCAAGGCTCGTGATGGAGTTGATGCTAGGTGACAATTATGTATCAGACTACAAAGGAACATCCTCACCAAAACTTAGATTACATATGGTGATATTTCTACATTAGGCAACAGAACATTTTCACGAAGATTGAGCTGCCAGCTAGAGAGACTATGCACACGACTACAGATGAACATTTTCACCAAGACTGAGCTCACAGTTAAAAAGAATTCTACATCAGACTACAGAAGAGCATTGTCACCAAGATGAGTATTATTGCTGAAGAGAATTATACATTAGACTACAAAAGAATATGTTAACTCAAATTAAGCTAACAATTTGTGAAAATTGGATTTTAGGCTCCAGGTCATCATTTTCACCACGACTGAGCAGACAGCATGAGAACATTATGCAACAGACTACAGACGAACATTTTCACCAAAACTGAGCTGATAGGTAGAGATAGAGCACAGAATATCACTTTCACCAAGACTGAGCTGACATCTAAGAGAGATTTATCCAGCTGACTACAGAAGATTATTTCACCAAGACTGAGCTGACAGATAGACAGAATTATACATCAGACTACAGAAGATCATTTTCACCAAGACTGAGCTGACAGCTAACGACAATTATACATCAGAATACAGATCATTTCTACATCACCAGTGTGGTCTTAAAACTTTGAGATGTGGTGTAGCGTATATGGACCGGTCCGTACCAAGTGCGAAAATAAAACTGAAATTTGGATAGAATTTGTAAAACAGACACTAAGTGATAGTGGGTATGACATCGTATGGACACAGTAGTTCTTTTGTTCATACGAACGCACATTATAGTGGGTTTTTTTAATCATTACAACAGAAAACTAAAAAAAATGGTTATGATGGGAGGCTGTACGACAAAGTAGTACAAAATAAAATTGCACATGAAATGAGGCAGGGAACAGTAAACAATAAACAAGTAGGGCAACTCTTGCACGAACGGTGAGGAGGAATATTCTGAGATCCGGAGGAATCTGTGACAAAATACTATCGTGTGCCTCGGTGCTCCATTCTGTGTGGAGGTCTTTTCCATATCTGAGGTTAGGGTTCGAGGTGTGGACAATGTTTGATTTCTGGAGTTCTTGGGCAGTCTGGCCAACGACTTCTGGCCAACGACTTCCATGTCTGGTTTAGAGTCCTTCAGTGGAAGAAGGGGAAAAGTGAAAGGAAAGAAACAGAGAAAGAAAGAAGAAGAAAGAAAGAAGATAGAAGACAGACAGAAACAAAGAAAAATATATACCTCCCCACCCACCCACCCACCCACCCACCCAAAAAGACAAGAAAAGAAAGAAAGAAAGGTAACAATCTAAACAGTAAGAAGAAAGCAAACAACAACAATAGAGATGGGCAAAGGATTCACACACCCAAAAAGACAAGAAAAGAAAGAAAGAAAGGTAACAATCTAAACAGTAAGAAGAAAGCAAACAACAACAATAGAGATGGGCAAAGGATTCACCCACCCAAAAAGACAAGAAAAGAAAGAAAGAAAGGTAACAATCTAAACAGTAAGAAGAAAGCAAACAACAACAATAGAGATGGGCAAAGGATTCACACACCCAAAAAGACAAGAAAAGAAAGAAAGAAAGGTAACAATCTAAACAGTAAGAAGAAAGCAAACAACAACAATAGAGATGGGCAAAGGATTCACACACCCAAAAAGACAAGAAAAGAAAGAAAGAAAGGTAACAATCTAAACAGTAAGAAGAAAGCAAACAACAACAATAGAGATGGGCA
>CM031596.1:81862748-81865248 GCA_018398815.1 Conus ventricosus | reverse complement strand
GAGGAACTGATACCTAGGTTACTGTCAACATAGCTAGAGAACTGATACCTAGGTTACTGTCAACATAGCTAGAGAACTGATACCTAGAATACTGTCAACATAGCTAGAGAACTGATACCTAGGTTACTGTCAACATAGCTAGAGAATTGATACCTAGGGTAAGGACGCTGACAGAAGAAAATACTTTCACTGTACGCGCACGGTCGCGTTCCCGCGTAACCGCGCTCTCCTCTGTGTGCGTGCGTGTGTGCGTGCGTGCGTGCGTGCGTGCGTGCGTGACAGTTTAGAGTTAACGTTTACATTCAGTTTTCAGCTCAGGTGATGAGGGCAGACAATTATTAGCATCCAGGAGGGATGTGTCAGCGGGCAGGGGAGAAGGGCAGGGGGGAAGGGCAGAGGGGAAGTGCAGGGGGGAAGGGCGGGGGGAAGGGCAGGGGGAGGGCAGGGGGAAGGGCAGCGGGGAAGGGTAGGGGGGCAGGGCAGGGGGAAGGGCAGATGGTAAGGGCAGGGGGAAGGGCAGTTGGAAAGGGCAGGGGGAAGGGCAGAGGGGAAGGGCAGGGGGAAGGGCAGTGGGGAAGGGCAGAGGGAAGGGCAGGGGGAAGGGCAGAGGGAAGGGCAGAGGGGAAGGGCAGAGGGGAAGGGCAAGAGGGAAGGGCAGGGGGAAGGGCAGAGTGGAAGGGCAAGAGGGAAGGGCAGGGGGAAGGGCAGAGGGGAAGGGCAGGGGGAAGGGCAGAGTGGAAGGGCAAGAGGGAAGGGCAGAGTGGAAGGGCAAGAGGGAAGGGCAGAGGGGAAGGGCAGGGGGAAGGGCAGGGTGAAGGGCAGAGTGGAAGGGCAAGAGGGAAGGGCAGGGGGGGAGGGCAGAGGGGAAGGGCAGGAGGAAGGGCAGCGGGGAAGGGCAGGGAGAAAGAGCAGGGGGGAAGGGCAGGGGGGAAGGGCAGCGGGAAAGAGCAGGGGGGAAGGGCAGGGGGAAGGGCAGGGGGAAGGGCAGGGGGGAAGGGCAGGGGGGAAGGGCAGGGGGGAAGGGCAGGGGGGGAAGGGCAGGAGGAAGGGCAGCGGGGAAGGGCAGGGAGAAAGAGCAGGGGGGAAGGGCAGGGGGAAGGGCAGGGGGGAAGGGCAGGGGGAAGGAGGGGGAAGGGCAGGGGGGAGGGCAGGGGGGAGGGCAGGGGGGAAGGGCAGGGGGGAGGGCAGGGGGGAAGGGCAGGGGGAAGGGCAGGGGGGAAGGGCAGGGGGAAGGGCAGGGGTAAGGGCAGGGGAAGGGCAGGGGGAGGGCAGGGGGGAAGGGCAGGGGGGAAGGGCAGGGGAAGGGCAGGGGAAGGGCAGGGGGAAGGGCAGGGGGAAGGGCAGGGGGAAGGGCAGGGGGGAAGGGCAGCGGGGAAGGGCAGGGAGGAAGGGCAGCGGGAAAGGGCAGGGAGGACGGGCAGGGGGAAGGGCAGGGGGAAGGGCAGGGGGAAGGGCAGGGGGAGGGCAGGGGGAGGGCAGGGGGAATGGCAGGGGGAAGGGCAGGGGGAAGGGCAGGGGGAGGGCAGGGGGAAGGGCAGGGGGGAAGGGCAGGGGGAAGGGCAGGGGGAAGGGCAGCGGGGAAGGGCAGGGAGGAAGGGCAGCGGGAAAGGGCAGGGAGGACGGGCAGGGGGAAGGGCAGGGGGGAGGGCAGGGGGAAGGGCAGCGGGGAAGGCAGGGAGGAAGGGCAGGGAGGAAGGGCAGCGGGAAAGGGCAGGGAGGAAGGGCAGGGAGGAAGGGCAGGGAGGAAGGGCAGGGGGGAAGGGCAGGGGGGAGGGCAGGGGGGAAGGGCAGGGGGGAAGGGCAGGGGGAAGGGCAGGGGGGAAGGGCAGCGGGGAAGGGCAGGGGAAGGGCGGGGGGGAAGGGCAGCGGGGGAAGGGCAGGGGGGAAGGGCAGGGGGGAAGGGCAGCGGGGAAGGGCAGGGGAAGGGCGGGGGGGAAGGGCAGCGGGGAAGGGCAGGGGGGAAGGGCAGGGGGGAAGGGCAGCGGGGAAGGGCAGGGGAAGGGCGGGGGGGGAAGGGCAGGGGGAAGGGCAGGGGGAAGGGCAGGGGGAAGGGCAGGGGAAGGGCAGCGGGGAAAGGCAGGGAGAAGGGCAGGGGAAGGGCAGCGGGGAAAGGCAGGGGGAAGGGCAGGGGAAGGGCAGCGGGGAAGGGCAGCGGGGAAGGGCAGCGGGGAAGGGCAGGGGGGAAGGGCAGGGAGGAAGGGCAGCGGGAAAGGGCAGGGAGAAGGGCAGGGGAAGGGCAGCGGGGAAAGGCAGGGAGAAGGGCAGGGGAAGGGCAGCGGGGAAAGGCAGAGGAAGGGCAGGGGAAGGGCAGCGGGGAAAGGCAGGGGGAAGGGCAGGGGAAGGGCAGCGGGGAAAGGCAGGGGGAAGGGCAGGGGAAGGGCAGGGGGGAAAGGCAGGGGGAAGGGCAGGGGAAGGGCAGCGGGGAAAGGCAGCGGGGAAGGGCAGAGGGGGAATGGCAGGGGGAAGGGCAGGGGAAGGGCAGGGAGAAGGGCAAGGAGGA
>CM031596.1:81855248-81857748 GCA_018398815.1 Conus ventricosus | reverse complement strand
CATTTTCGTTGCCTGTACTTTGCTTAATTCTCTTCGGGTGATATCGGAGTGGTGTTAGACAGACGGCTAGTTTCTTCCCCTGGACTCCCACATCGCCACAGGTAATATGTCGATGTAAAACCTCTGTGAATCTCACCGAATAAATAATAACTGTCCTGGCTGCAAGACCAGATTTAGGACAATTGTCCCCATCTTCCCCTGGGGGGGGGGGGGGGCGGGTAAAGTTGGGGGGGGGGGGGGAGGCGAGTCTGCTGCATTATTACCGGCTGATCATTTGACACCAACGTCAAGGCTGGTATTTCCGTGTTGGCCACAAGGGATGGGGCTGCACAATCGGACACGAATTCGCAATCTGGATCCGACTCCTGGAGGCTGCTGTAGTGCAGTATTCTGCTTCTCGTCAGAAACTGCGTGAAGGCAGCACACACACACAAACAAATAACAATGAGACAGGTTGTAGGAAACAAACGGATAGGAGAGACAACAAACCACAGCTCGATAAAAGTATCTGAAGAGTCAAACAAGCTGACAGACAAAAAGACTGACGTGGAAAGGTACAGAAACAGTGAGACAGTTGGAAGAAAGAAAACACAGAGAGAGAGAGAGAGAGAGAGAGAGAGAGAGAGAGAGAGAGAGAGAGAGAGAGAGAGAGAGAGAGAGAGAGAGAGAGAGAGAGAGATGTTCTTGAAAATACGATAGCTATTTGTGTGCTTTTCTTGAAAATACAATAACTGTATAACCAAATGTGTCCAAACAGGCGATGTAATATGAAAGAACGATACCACCCACGCCATTCAACTCAGTGAATGACCTGGTGTGTGTGTGTGTGTGTGCGTGTGTGTGTGTGTGTGTGTGTTAGTGTTAGTGTTAGTGTGTGTGTGTGTGTGTGTGTGTGTGTGTGTGTGTGTGTGTGTGTGTTTGAGGGAGAGAGAGAGAGAGCGATAGAGAGAGAGAGAGAGAGTGTGTGTGTTGTGTGTGTGTGTGTGTGTGTGTGTGTGTGTGTGTGTGTGTGTGTGTGTGTGTGCGCGCGCCTCTGTGTGTGTGTGTGTGCGTGTGTGCGCGCCTCTGTGTGTGTGTGTGTGTGTGTGTGTGTGTGTGTGTGTGTGTGTGTGTGTGCACGCACGAGCATGCGTGCACATTTGCATGCGTGTGCACGCTCATGATGGTGTGGCTGTCTGTGTATGTGTGTCTATCTGTGTTCACTTTTTATCTTTGACTTTGTACCTAAAGTGATACTACATATAAACAAAATGTGTGTGTTTAGATAAGTGCACAAGCGTATGCAGTTGAGGGCTTGTGTATATGCGTAAATGTTTGTAAAATGCGAGTGAACATGAATGTGTGTGAGTGCGTGATTTTCTCCGTTTGTTGCTTTGTGCGTGCGTGCCTTTATGTATATAGTAGTGTGTACATGAGTGTGTGTGTGTGTGTGTGTGTGTGTGTGTGTGTGTGTGTGTGTGTGTGTGTGTGTTTTAAGTGTATATATATGCGTGAGTCAGTCCATGTCTGCTCGCACGCGTGGGTGCATGTTCATAAATGAGTTTATGCCTAACTGCCTGTCCCTCTATTTCAAGTAAAAGCAACAATAACATACTGACTGTCTAACTCTCAATCAAAACACCTTTCACAGTCATTTCACACACATTGCTTTTCGTATCCAACATTGTGTTGTTAATACTGTAGATATAAAATGCATAACATTCGCTTAAGGTTTCACTTTCAAGAGCCCTAACCACTATTAACAGGCAACAAAGACAATAAACAGAACTACAATACAACTTCACACACACACACACACACACACACACACACACACACACACACACACACACACACACACACACACACAAAAGATGTTTTGAGTTTAACTACTTTAACATGTCCGCCATCAATACAGCAAAACGACAGAATCTGACCAAGTCCTATTACTGATAGGTGACAGCCGTGAAGACAGTGAAGGGTGTAAACAGATGGGGATGGAGGGGCAGAAGACTGTGCTGTCATGGCCCTGTCATGGGGTCTGTGCTGTCATGGCCCTGACGTCAGACACTGTCATGGGGACACATGGGGTCTGTGCTGTCATGGCCCTGACGTCAGACACTGTCATGGGGACACATGGGGTCTGTGCTGTCATGGCCCTGACGTCAGACACTGTCATGGGGACACATGGGGTCTGTGCTGTCATGGCCCTGACGTCAGACACAGTCATGGGGACACATGGGGTCTGTGCTGTCATGGCCCTGACGTCAGACACTGTCATGGGGACACATGGGGTCTGTGCTGTCATGGCCCTGACGTCAGACACTGTCATGGGGACACATGGGGTCTGTGCTGTCATGGCCCTGACGTCAGACACTGTCATGGGGACACATGGGGTCAGTGGAGGCATGGCCCTGACGTCAGACACTGACATGGGGACACATGGGGTCAGTGGTGGCATGGCCCTGACGTCAGACACTGACATGGGGACACATGGAGTCAGTGGTGGCATGGCCCTGCT
>CM031596.1:81842748-81847748 GCA_018398815.1 Conus ventricosus | reverse complement strand
AGTTTTTGCTGGGTCCCCTCTCATTGTGGCATTTCAGCAAATGAGAGAGTCGATCAGGCTGCAAGAAAGGCAGCTCGAAATGTTGAGGGTTCAATTCCCCTTAATATTCCTTTGGATTTAACAGAGCAGTATTCTTCTAAACAAAACATCGGATGAAAGCTTCAGAAACTTGATAATGAACTCAGATACTCAGTATTATCAGAGTTGTGTTAAATTTGGTGGCAAAATCAACTGGAAAGCCTCGTCAAACGATCATCTTGCTTCTCTGTCTAGAGAGATTAGAAGTTTACTGCACAGAATGCGGTTAAATTCCCTTCGTACAAAGTTCTGTAAAAACATTAGATGCATGTGTGGAGAAACACTCGGAGTAGGACATCTATTAATCAATTGTCCAAGTGCAAGGGAATTATATTGTAAGTCGGGCGTTTGTAGTTTATCTGACGGATCAAGTCCGTCATCTGTGCCCAAGATTTTGAATGACTACGCTTTTCTTTCTTCAGTTTGTAAATGTTTGTTACACAGTCCAGTGGGCATTTACCTTTGATGTTCTATCCTTTAATATTAGATTGTTAATTACTTAGCATTACTTACATTACTCTTGCTGCTATGTTACACTCAGTTTGAAGCGTACTTGCCTAATTCCGGAAAAAGACACATTTACATACAAGCGCGCGCACACGTGCGCACACACACACACACACACACACACACACACACCACACACACACACACACACACCACTCACACACACACACACACACACACACACACACACACACACACACACCTGCGCACGCACACACACACACACACACACACACACACACACACACCACACACACACACACACTCACACACACACTCACACACACCACACACACACACACACACACACACACACACACACACACACACACACACACACTCACATCCACACTTTGTCCCTGTATCTGGCCATCTCCAATCTCAACTCATATGTTTATTCATACAACACATTTTCAAGAAACAACCACAGAGTTAATACGCACATTCCATATACTTCAACACATCGTCTGATATCACTTTTAGTGGAAGGACGTTAAACTGAAGAAACTGAACACACACACACACACACACAGACATATCCTGACGATAGCCAAGCCGCTAGAAACAAATTTGTAGATAGTTTTAAGATTCCTCTTATTACTTGTTTTAACTAATGTTGCTCCCCAAGGGGTTGAGCACTTATAGAATTGTTTTAGGCATTTTAAATATACTGATCAAACATCAACAAAAAGACACACACACTAGTCGCTCAACACTTTAACAAACCGAACCACACACTGCAGAACCTCCGGTGCATTCCCGTAGAAAGGATTCACACAAACAATACAGACAGACGAAAACAGCGTGAAACTATTCTGGATCTTCAAGCTAAAAACTCTGGCACCACGTGGGCTCAATGTTTTGATGTGACAAGGAACACAATGACGTCATCAACTGACGTAAAACTACTCGAAAAGACATAATGACGTTGCGCTTGTTTACAAACGAAGAACTCCTGCTGAGGAAGGCTAAGTAGCCGAAATATTTTGGATAACAGCAGATTTGTTGTTTACCTCATTGTTTCATTATTTATGTATTATGCGAGGTACACAAGTATCAATTTTGATCCAAGTCTGCTGTTTACCTTTCATCTTTAACGTGGTCATTTTGCCGTTTTATTCCTTGAAGTCAACGATCTCCTCTGCATCCCTTATGGGATCCGGCATGAACACCACGTCCCTTGACCAGGAAATCATCCAACTGTCAAGGCGTCAGGACAAGTTGAACCGTTTTAAATCACATCATCGGTTCCTCTCTTCGTGTATGAAACAACGTCATTCCTAAGGGTATGTGGCTAAATTTTGGTAAAAGTGCGCTCCCTGAATGCGAGTACCTTCACAAACGGATTGACGACCTGATCAAAAATGTAAGTAAAGACATTGTTTATTTCTGTTGTGAAGCTTATCAATCGCTAAGTAAAAAAGAGGAAAGTGTAATCCATAGAACATTGTTCAAAATCCAACAATTGACAGACTTCCAGGACTTTGAGACATTACTGGAGCGACAGAAAAGCAAAACTCGTACACAAAACAGACAGCTAAACAAGAAGAAGAAAAAGAAACTCGACAAACTCATAAATGACGCAAAGTCTAGCAAACCCCAAAAGGAAATTTCTCCAATGAAAACAAAAAGAAATAGAAGATTCATCAGGAAAGGCAACTCCAACGGTAAAACACCATATGCCGCATTGCCGCCTCAACATGCTGGTGACACAGTAGTCAATCTCTCAGATGTTTCCCTGACAGAACATCAAAAGAATGTTTTAGCACTCGGACCAAAATTTTGTCCAAACCCCCCAGTCACTTAATCACAATCAATTAGAAGAAGATGTTCAAGAAGGATGCAGACTAGCACGTCTCAGAGAACTATTTTGATCCAGAGAACCAAAAAGAAATTGAGATTCTAGATCCTCCAAAGTTCTATAAGAAAACATGGTATAAACCTCCTTCTGGAAAAGACCCCGCACTTGACGCTTTTTGTCAGACTCTCAAGAGTCGCACGACTGCATACAGGTGTGTACGACGGCCTAAAGAGAATCTCAATAAAGAACAACAAACGGCATTGAAACAACTGCGAGACATGGTCTATGATAGAACTATACGTATCAGTACAGCAGACAAAGGAGGTGCCATCGTCATCCAAAATACTGATGATTACATAAAAGAAGCAATGAGACAGCTCAACAATGAATCCCACTACATCAAAGTAACAGAAGACCCTACTGCAAAAATAGCAAAGGTATCAAACGAGCTAGCCAAAAAACTGTATGAACAAAACATCATTAACCAAACCACCTATCAATGGGCTCAGGTGGAACCAAACAAAGTCTGCTGTCACAGATTCTACACATTACCGAAAATCCACAAGGGACTTACCAACCCCCCTGGACGCCCTATTGTTTCAGGCATCAACGGACCGACAGAAAAGCTGTCAAAACTTGTGGACTCTTGGTTGCAGGATCACACAACTCTCCTCCCAAGCTATATAAAGGACAGCACCCACATGCTTCAAATCATTGCAAAATGGAACATGGAACTGGGACCTTTTGAAGAAACCGTCAAATTGGTGACCATAGTTGTAACGTCCCTTTACACAAACATCCCGCACGATGACATGCTGACTGCTATACAATTCTTCTTGGAAAAGAGCAACTTCCGAACGATCCACCCCAGGAAGATGTTCTCAGAATTGCAAACCATGTTCTCAGTAACAACTACTTCAGTTTCGAAGACGGATGCTACAAACAAGTACTAGGAACAGCCATGGGGACTCCAATGGCTCCCAGCGCCGCTAGTCTATTCATGGGATGGCTTGAACATCACATACTTCGAGACAGTCCTTTATACATTTCTTTGGACGTGTGGAAGAGATTCTTGGATGATATTTTCCTACTGTGGACTGGGACCCAAGATGAACTGGACCAATTCTTCCAGTTCCTCAACAGCTATCATCCAACCATCAAATTCACGATTTCTTCGTCGTCAAAAGAGATCGCGTTTCTAGACTTATCCATTACCCTCAACGACGGATTTCTCAACACTGATGTCTTCAGCAAACCCACCGACTCTCACGCCTATCTCCATAGTTGGTCTTGCCATCCCACTCACACTATCAAAAACCTTCCGTACATATATATATATATATATGCAAGATTTCTTTGGGGGGGGGGGGGGGGGGGGGGCAGGCTAATCAGGTTTGTCACCAGTATAGGAAAATGACAAAATCTGGTGAAGTCCTATTACTCATACGTGACAGCCACGAAAACAGCAAAGGAAGTAAATGGATGAGGATAATGGGGAGGAGTTCTTGACAGAGGGTTGTTTTCAGTGGGGATAGGAAGTTCATGATTCACACACACACACACACACACACACACACACACACACTCACACACACACACGCATGTGCACACACGTACACACACACACACAACCACACACACACACGCGCGCGCGCGCGCCCATGCACGATAATCTATATTCTCAAGGGTAATAGATAAAGAAGAAGATGCTTTTTCAAAAGAGAGAGAGAAAGACTGAAAGAAGAGAGAGAGTGAGAGAGAGAGAGAGAGAGAGAGAGAGAGAGAGAGAGAGAGAGAGAGAGAGAGAGAGAGAGAGAGAAGGAAGGTGTGTAGGGAAGAAGGATGGAGAAATAATGGAGAGAGATCGACAGAGACAAACAGAAATAATCTGACCCAAACAGGCACAATTTATTCAGCACATTTCAATCACTCTACCCTCCATCCCTATCTCCCCCCCCCCCCACCCTCTATCCTCCATCCCACACCACAAGAACTCCTCCTCCCCTTCTCCACACATCCACTCCCTGTCCCAAGTCTCTATTCCCCTCTGCACCCACTTCAACCCGTATATACCTCAACCAATCTACTCGCTCCCATTCCCCTTTGTGTATGTTTGTGCATGAGAGAGAGAGAGAGAGAGAGAGAGAGAGAGAGAGAGAGAGAGAGAGAGAGTTCTTTAATTTAATGTCTATCCACTTTACAGTGATCTTAGACAAAAACAAGAGACAAACGAACAGTCATACAAACAAATAAAGACAAAACAGAAAAACACATGTAAAAGGGCCAGTGTGTGTGTGTGTGTGTGTGTGTGTGTGTGTGTGTGAGTGTGCGTGTGCGTGTGTGTGTGTGTTGTGTGGCGTGCGTAAGGGGAGGGGGGGGGCATAAATGTGTGTATTGTTTAAAAAAATGTCATTAAAAGTGTATGGAGTGTGGAGGTAGTGTGGTATACTAATCTTTGCATGCATAGTCTATTCAATTAATGAGATACCAATAAGTGACCATCACTTTAAACCCCATTCTAATATGCCGGCATAACGGTAAACTGCTTTAGCCTTGATTCATATCTGAACATTTTTAAAGAGACAAAACATTTTTAACCATTGAAATAATAAGA
>CM031596.1:81827748-81830248 GCA_018398815.1 Conus ventricosus | reverse complement strand
ATCTGGTGACGTTGATGGTATTTTTTTGTTGAACATGTGAGGTGTTGCCTGATGGGCCAGTAGTGCCCACCCCATGGGCTTCTTAGCCCTGTCAGGTCACTGGAATGTGCGCAAAGGTCACACCGGCGGGCACAGTACACAAAAAATCCAGGTCTGTTCATGGGTCCATGGAGAGGATGGCGACGTGCTACTGTAGGTTTGTATATTTCTGTCAAGTTGCGTCTTCTGCTATCAGCACCAATGAGCATTTCCTCAGGGAAAATGGTCCTGTTTTTTGGATTGGAATACAGGATGTGCAGGTCTTGCTTAATAATTTGTCTCTTAGATGGTAATCTTGCATCATACGGTGTGACCCAAGCCAATTTCTTGGGTTTGGGTTGTCTCTCTTGCTTGATGAAAACACCTCGGTCTCTGTTAGCTCCCTTTTTAAGTTTTTCAAGTGCTGTCTCAAATTTCCAACCAGCGATTGTAAACTGTTTGGCATACTCTCGGAGTCTGTCCTGCATAATATTCTGAGCCTGGTGCCAACACTGTTAGAAGACCCTTGAAAACTGTAGGAGGGTGGCAACTGTTGAGAAGAATAGTGATGCCATCATCTTAATACCTGCTCCAATCTAGGTATTTAAGCTCTTTGCGCCGTTTAGGTTCAACAGAGAGGAAAGCAAAGGGACTTGGCAATCCTGCATGAGTTTATTGTCTAAGCTGCCCATGAAGACATCAACAAAATCGAGAGCATGGCAGGGTCCATTGCAGTACCATGGTTTGGCTTGGCGAAGACAGTCTTTCCCTCTCCATCTGTGTAGGCTGAGCAATTGTTATCGAGGGCAATTTTTAAACCCTCAACAATGCAACTTTCAGCTACCTGCAGAGGTGAGGGATTCTCTCTCAGAGTTTCTTTACAGATGGAATACCCATGTTGTTGTCTGCATTGGGGAAAAGATGTAGCTGTCGGGGGCAGGGGCTGTAGTGCTCGTTGATCAGATCCACCTTCTGCAGGAATCAATGATCTGATACGGTAGAAAATGGGTGAGATGAGCATGAAATGGGTGAGATGAGATGAGATGAAAATGGGTGAGATGAGCAATGGCTTGTTGTACAAACAGTCAGTGGTTGAGTTGGAGTGCCTGACCCAGAAAGCAAAAACCTATAAGGGAAAGGTTTGGGTTTGTGGGTTTTTACAAGAGGTTTGATGTGACCAGGACGGACATGTGAATTTGGAGTTATAAAGTCTCCTATGTCGTCAGTCAGTGCCCCCTCTCTCTTCCACTAAGTAACCCAAGAGTTCACTTTTTTGACAGTTTGCTTGGTGGGGTTAGTTTCAAACTATGTCATAGTAGTCACTGTTATTCACTCCATTCAGGATAACTTGATCATCAGCGTCTAGGGGAGTGATCACTGTATCTCCTGCTTTGTCAGCATATCTGCATGCAACATTTTTGGTCATAGACAAATTAGGGAGCTCTGAGATGGCTTTCCGTTGGCCACTGGTGAGATTGTCCCTAATTGGTCGTCTGTTACAGGGGGCAAGAACATGTTGTGAACAGGCTTCAATGAAGTCTTCCAGAACTGCGTCCCTCTTAGGAGCCTGTTTTGTGGTTGACTTGTACCAAGGTCTCTTTACAAAGGTCTCATCATCATCAAGGCTTTCTTGAGTGCCACCTTCTTTCACTCTCTCTTTCTTTTCCTTTAACGGTGGTGGCGGTGCCATCAAAATTCAGCCCAGTTGTATGTACCAATCAGCTGATCTGATTCGTCAACTGGTTCTCTGGATGTAGGGGCAAAGCAATCCGGCAAACGGCAGATACTGATTTGTTCTAGAGACAGTTCTACATTACGATTGGATCAAATTTTCTCAAATCTTCCACTGAAGGAACATATTCAGTACTTGGTATTGAATGCATTTCTGGTCTTGGTACTTTTCCTATCAAGGCATCTATTTTTGTGTCTGCTCCTCCTGTGAGATCTTTTGTCAGAACAGCTGTTTTCCCTCACATTCATCTTACAGTATTTGAAAGATGTAATCTTTTTAGAACCACCATTTTAAAACAATGGAGTGGAGAGAGGGTTGTCGTCGGAGTCGCATAATCGCTCAAGTTTGTTATCAAGTCTCCTCTTAATCGAAGTAACTGCGGGTGCCACCTCAGTTTTGATGCAAGCTCCAATGTTGGACAATTGTTGTGGACCAAACATGTGCAATATAGTGTTTCTAAAGACTTCCAGAGTCCTGGATTAAATAATTACACACACACACACACACACACACACACACACACACACACACACACACACATCAAGTCTCCTCTATATATATATATATTATACTCCTTACACTATCCCATCAAAAGAAAAAAAGAAAAAAATCTGTAGGCAAAATTAGTCATGATAAAGATAAATGAACAAACAAGTCATCAAGAAAAAATATATATACTCAAGGACTCACATCATATGCAGTTCTTTACATTATTATCGGGGGGGGGGGGGGGCAGAAAGGGATACTGAA
>CM031596.1:81817748-81822748 GCA_018398815.1 Conus ventricosus | reverse complement strand
TGTGTGTGTGTGTGGCTATGTACGTGTGTGTGTGTGTGTTTGTGTACTTGTGTGTGTGTGTGTGTGTGTGTGTGTGTGTGTGTGTGTGTGTGTGTATGTGTGTGTGTGTGTGTGTGTGTGTGTGTGTGTGTGTGGTGTGTGTGGCGTGACAGGCAGACAGACACAGGAGAGAGAGAGAGAAAGACATGATCTTTGATAATCTTTATTTCCAAGGGTAATACATAAGCAAATATTTGCTTTTTCATCCGGTGGGTAGAGAGAGAGAGAGAGAGAGAGAGAAGAGAGACGGAGGAGAGAGAGAGAGAGAGGAGTAGAACTCTGTGTAATCGCTAGTATTACGTTACGTGGTATTGATCACGCTCCTTTGTGAAGGTGTGAGTAGTGGAGCAGAACATTCAAGGATGGATCTGTGCAGTATTGGTCTATTTCCTCGCACAGTAGCAAGTCTGTTTCCCGGTGGTCACCAGTAACGTACTTTCATGTGTAGTCTCCACTTCTGACCAAACAACTCGGACCTGTCGATGGTAATTCTCGGGTCAAGGGACTCACGAAATGTGATTTAGCATTTCTGGAGTTTGGGGGTTGCGCTCTTACATCATGTAACCGCTCTTTGAACGGACAGCTTCTCTACAGCCGATTTCACTGAAATATTCGCCAACCTGTGTGCTTATCTGGCGTTTGTAGAACTTTTAGGTTGTTTGCTTATGTTTCTTTCTTCTTTTTTTCCTTCTTAATCAAATTCGGTTAAATTGTGCCGAGTACGAGACATGATGGATGACATGTTTTGAATGTGAGCCCTGAACGCGCGTTAACTTAGACTTCTACGTGGCCCCCAGACTGAAGTCCAGACTTGCTCGTGATTTTAAAGCCATTTTCAGCTGTGATTTCCAGACAGTCTAAAGTTCAGTTCACAGCCTGCTGGACCCACAGTTCAAGAGTGGAGACGATCAGTATTATCGCCTTTCATTCATGTTTGTACTCCCAGTTCTCATAGAACAGGGAGTACTTTAGAAAGGAACGAAGAAATGCTGTGTGTGTGTGTGTGTGTGTGTGTGTGTGTGTGTGTGTGTGTGTTGTGTGTGTGTGTGTGTGTCCGTACGGGGTCAAAATGTGTTCCACTCGCTCCAGACAAAAACTACTGGGCGATCTTTCTGAAAATGTGTAGGTATGTTCATTATGGGTCACGGATGATGCCCGATGTTTCAGTTTACCGTTATAGCCGTTACTAACGGGGGTCGGGGGCGGGCCCTCACAGGAAAGAAGACAACAAGCTGGCAGACCAGAGAGGTAGTTTATCAGAGAGAAAGGCCCGGCGAACTGAACAATTCCTTACAGTGTCGGTCGGAAGTGATTAGTGACCTGTGCGAGCGAACAGGACTTGTAACAAAGCAAACGCGAGATACGTACCCTCTCCTCTTTCGTCTGTATCTAGACAACCACACAGTATGTCGCTTTCAGAGCTATCATCAGCAGAGGGAACAAGAGAGCAAAGATGAAGAAAGCACAATCTCTTGAGAGTGTGTCTTTTTTGTGGGGGTGGGAGTGAAGGTGGGTGGATGTGGGGGGTGGGGGTGGGGGGATGGGTGGGGGGTGGATGGGTGTTGGGGTGGGTGGATGGTGGTGGTGGTGGTGGTGTGATGTGAAGAGCGCTCACGCGCTTGGGTAGGGAGAAGGAGAGGGAGACAGGCAATAGGGACCAACGACATCCTTTCAGGCATGTGTATATACGGAATTGGATGCCTACGTATAGTTTTTGCTTTGGTATCGTGTCGTGTATTTAACAGGTAACTACCATTGATAGCATATTTGAGAGAGAGGGGGGAGAGGGGAGCGAGAGTATGTGGATGTATCTAGACAACTTTTTGAGATAATAAAGTATACTTGACTTGACTTGACTTGACTTGATGTGTGCGGGTGTATGTGTAAAACAAAATGTAAAACTAAAAATAATTAAGTCCTTTGTTTCATCTATGTTCGTTCCGTATAATGCAACACATTATCAGAGTGAGTGTGCCAGTACACCACACATTAGTACATTAACAAACCTTGACACTTTGATCAATTGCCAAAACACTAAAATCAGCAAAAATAATATAATAATAATAGATTGCATTTCTATAGCGCAATTCTAATTCAACAAATTACTCATTGCGCTTGAACTCACGCTACATTCCTTTATACATTGTGATTCATTCGAAACAATCATTAATATAGAAAATCTACAGCACAAAAATAATAAGATAAAAAAAAAATAAAATGCTAGCACGTCTAACTACAGAATAAAGCAAGCGTTACCCTAAATGTGCTTTGAAAAGATAGGTTTTCAGATGGCTCTTGAAAGTGCTAAGAGAAGGTGTGTGTCTGAGGCTGACCGGCAACTTATTCCATATCCTTGGAGCAGCAATACTAAAGGCACGCCCCAGCTGTCTGAAGGTTCGACCTGGGGGGCACTAACTGCTTCTCTGAAGAAGATCTCAGACTTCTAGCAAGTTCCTGGTGGTCAAGGTCACTGAGAGACAGGGCGCTAGACTACCTCAAAGTGGCGATAAGCCAGAACAGCCACTTTGTATTGTACACGAGCTTCAACTGGCAGCCAGTGAAGCTCGCGAAGCATCGGCGTGGACTGGTCTCGTTTACGTTTTCTCATAAACTAACCGAGCAGCAGCATTTTGAATTCGTTGTAGACGTGAGAGCTGCTCATCTGTGATACCATGAAAGTGGCATTACAGTAATCAATACGTGACAGAATAAAGGCCGATACTAGTTTTCTCACTGCTTCTCTTGAGAGATATTTGCCTATGCTAGCAATGCGCCTGAGTTCCAGGAAACAGGCTCGACACACACTGCTGATGTGGTCTTTCATAGTCAGAGTGCTGTCTAGTTTCACACCGAGATATTTCACACTTTCTTGAAAATCAATACAGCTGTCTTCCAATTCAATCGAACTGTCTTCAATCTGCCGCAGGCATGATGGAACACCCACCTTGATCACCTCGGTTTTGTCTGGGTTTTAGTTTAGCTTATTGCTAACCATCCAAGATGATACGTCATGGACGCAGGTTTGACTTTAGAAATAACATTAGGAAAATCCTGCGGAACACTACTTGACGATACTTCAGTATCATCAGCATACTTGTGATACTGACAATCATTCCGAGACATGACATCCGACAAAGGCTGAGAATAAAGGGTAAAAAGCATAAGTCCCAACACGGAGCCTTGTGGCACGCCGAACAAAAGAGGAGATGGTGATGATTTAACACTGTCAATGATAACACGTTGTTCTCGATCACATACATATGATGAAAACCAGTCAAGCACCGTGCCTCTGAGACCGTACGTTCTCTCAAGTCTCTTTAGCAGTACAGAATGATCAAGCGTGTCGAACGCCGCACTGAGGTCGAGCAGCGCATCACAGAAACCTTGTGGGCATCGCTCTCCAAGAGCAAGCTGTTCATGACGCTCAGCACGGCGGTCTCCGTGCTGTGATCCCTTCTGTATGCAGATTGAAACATCTCGAACAGGCTATTATCGAGATGTGCTTTTGTAGTTGTTTCAAAACAACTTTTTCAAGAACCTTGGACAAAATGGCAAATTTGACCAGGTCTATAGTTTTTTAACACATTACAGTCCAGTCCTTTTTCTTCAACAAAGGTTGTAACGACAGCTTGCTTAAATTGTGAAGGAACAATGCCAGTACACAAAGAGGAATTGATAATGTTAGTTATCAATGGTAAAAGATCATGGAGGCATGTCTTAGCAAGTTCAGTTGGTAAAGGGTCTACACACAACTCTTAGTAGGCATTGACAAAATCAGATCGTAAATGTCCTTCTCTAACACAGGCTCAAAAGCAGCGAATAATGGACCATCGTATTCCTGGAAGTTGGCGCCACAGAAGACCGCTGGTCAAGGTCACTGCGAAGAGTTTTATTTTGTCACTGAAATAGTCGCAAAAGCGCTGAGGCAGGTCTGACTTTGCGGTATCTGGGGGAGACAGTTACATTTTTTCCGCCCTAAAAGCGAGTCCGAAACATTGAACAGTTGTCTAGAGACGAACAAGCCATCATTTTGTTGAAATAATAGTCTTTTCTAGCAAGAATATCAACTGAGCAGAGTACTCTTCATAGCATATAAATAAATTTGCCTATGAACAGTCAAACCTGTCTTTCGCCATTTTCTCTCAGCTCGTCGTCGCTTCCTCCTCGCTCTCTCACTCCCTCAGTCCTCCAAGGGGCCGAGGGCCTGTCACGTACCCCCCTAGAAACAAGTGGGGCATGCTGGTCGAGGATTTGACAAGACCTTTATCATAAGCCCCTACCAAATTCGAAACATCCCCGCCCCCCACACCCTGAACCATGTCTCGAACCTGGCGCTGAAAGCAGCCTGCTCTATAGCTTTATGTTTCTGGAAGCCACGCGACGAGTGAGAGGAGCGGGTGGCTGCAAACGGAGCGAGGAAAACACACCAAAATGATCAGATAAACCTGGAAATTCCTTCACAAAATCAAAATTAAGAAGACTGTCTTCAGATTTCACTACAGTCCAATCAAGAATATTGCACAACGCTGGGTGGCTTTGTTTACCTGTTGACACAAATTATGATCAGCAAGCAAGGTCAAAATGCGAGCAACTTTGTAATCATTAGTTTGTTGAAATGAAGGTTGAAGTCACGTGAAAATGAAGTCATTTTTATTGCTAACATAATGTGAGAGCAACCCCGAAAATTCATCAAAAAACTTGGAAAATGTCACATTGTTTTCCTTCTTGGGGTGCAGACGATAAATACAGACAAAGGTGGTCTTTACTTTACCGATAGTCGTTGCAACTCTGCAGCTTCCATCGATGCGAAATGCAGTCTCTTAGCTGAAGCGAAGGGGAACAGATCTTTTCTGATGACAAAAGCAATGCCACCATACCCCTGTCCGACCGGACGAGGGAACGGGATAAGTTCATAGTTGTCAGAAGTCAGAGCAGTGATGAAAGCTTCATCACCTCAGATT
>CM031596.1:81807748-81812748 GCA_018398815.1 Conus ventricosus | reverse complement strand
GCGTATAGAATGGGGTTTTTTTTTATTTAGACGCACGGAATAAAAGAAATTGGGTCTCAGATATTCGATGCAAATGATATGGGTATGGTTTTGGCTATGTATGGGTGAACCAAGGAGTTGAAGAAATAAGTCTATTTTTGAATCTTTTTAAAGACAGATTGATAATGTGTAGGTGGCAAGAATGGGACTTCCATGTAAATAACAGTGAACGGTTTCAGACATATAGAACGTTTTGTACTGTAAATGATGATAAAACCTATTTGAAGTTGAAATTAGATAGGCACTTGAAATATATATTGACAAGATTTAGGTTTGGTGTGTCTGAAATTGCGTGTCACTACTATCGTTATAGGTCACATACAGAAACAGATTTGATTTGTCCGTCGTGCAGAATTACCAAGGAAGATAAAATTCATTTTCTTTTGTGCTGTCCTACATTAAATGATTTACGAAAACAATATATACCTTTAAAATTCTATAAGCATCCCAGCCTGTTTTGATTGACTTTACTGTTGGCGTCTAAAAATGAAAACACTGTCAGAAATGTATCAATATTCTTGTACAAAGCGTTTAAATTACGATATGCAGCTATGTCTTAATATCCTGAAATATGTGTGCATATATGACTGTGTGGATAGTTTCTAAGAAAGATGCAAAGTCTTTAAAGTTTTTTTTTCAAGTGAAAAGTGTACCCCATCATGAGGGGCAATGGGCCTATGCATGATTAAATTATCCGAATCTCTCTCTCTCTCTCTCTCTCTCTCTCTCTCTCTCTCTCTCTCTCTCTCTCTCTCTCTCTCTCTCTCTCTCTTTCTAAGTGTGTGTGTGTGTGCGTGCGTGCGTGCGTGCGTGCGTGCGTGCGTGCGTACGTTGTGTGTGTGTGTGTGTGTGTGTGTGTGTGTGTGTGTGTGTGTGTGTGTGTGTGTGTGTGTGTGTGTGTGTGTGTGTGTTGTTGTTGTTGCTTCCTCATTCCGAACTGTATCTCTCTCTCTCTCTCTCTCTCTCTCCTCTCTCTCTCTCTCTCTCTCTCTCTCTCTCTCTCTCTCTTCTCTTCTCTCTCTCCTCTTCTCTCTCTCTCTCTCTCTCTCTCTCTCTCTCTCTCTCTCTCTCTCTCTCTCTCTCTCTCCACACGCACACATTTTTGTTCGCTTGCTTACTCACTGCCAAAAGAGATGTCAATCAGTCTACGGATGTCAGACTTGGACGACGACAACAGCAGACAGCCAACGACCTGGAAAAAAAAGAAAATAATCCCTATTCCATGCCGACGTAAGTGAGTGAACGCCAGCCTGGACAGGTATCCTAGCTCGTCTCCAGCAGGAGGAACCACAGACCAGTGCCCGCGCCAGGCACACGGCCAATAGGTCAGTCCCCAGCACCAATGTGTTCTGGGTGTATGACTGGAATCTGCTCCTCCTAATGATCAGTGTGGTAAGCGGCTTGTCAACCAATCAGTCGTCAGGCAGAGTATGATAGACCGACCAGAGGTGCATCTCTTCTCACAGCTACCGCAGAGCGCATAATTACTGGCGTGTATCTTGGCCCGAAGATCGACCAGCGAAAACCTTTGGAAAGTTTTGTTTTTTCTCCTCACTTGAACGTAATTTCTTACGTTTGATGAAATGAACTGAACAAACAAAGCGTGTAGGTTTGGAGCTTGAATTAGGATTAACCCCCTTTTCAGCATTAGCTGTGCTAAATCCCTCTGTTCGTCTTCTTGATCTTAGCTCCTACATGTAACGACTTTTCCCAGAACAATTGTTGCTGTGGAGGGTGCGAGTGGTCTTCTTTTTCGTCTTTTAATTCTTCTTCTTCTTCTGCTTCTTCTTCTTTCTTCTTCTTCTTCTTCTTCTTCTCTCTCTCTCTCTCTCTCTCTCTCTCTCTCTCTCTCTCTCTCTCTCTCTCTCTCTCTCTCTCTCTCCCCTCTCTCTCTCTCTCTCTCCTCTGGCCTGGATTCTGTTTCTTGCGGTGTCCTTTAAAAACACAACTTCTTTTCCATTTGCCTTCTGCATTTCTGAAACTGGAGGGAGACAGAACCCTCTTAGCGCTATGCTTGACGTCATCTGAGCAGATCGAATGGTTTTGTACCAATCGCGAGGCAGTTTACACGATTTAGCGAATCGTTTCACCTGATACGAGCACGGCATATTGGCGCGACTGTGAACTGATTTTCGTTTGCGCGACATTACTTATCAACACGACTATTTTCAGCTGAAACATTTGAAAAACAAGCATTCACAGAATGCTTTCAGATGATGAGGTTATGTGACCGTTGCACCCTGCTCACCAACGAAGAGGTGGAAAACGTATGCCTAATATTAGCATCCTATGAAAGTAGAAACAATATGAAATACGCTAGTGCAACAAATGTTAAAAGACTATTTTTGGGGGGTGGAGAGAAGGAAAAGAAACAGCCCCATAAATTTTGAAGTAGTATAGTTTGAGACTATTACAAGTTTGTCAAGAGGAGAGATTTGTGCATCATCATTCGCACCTACCGCAGTCTTGAAATGTGTGTGTGTGTGTGTGTGTGTGTGTGTGTGTGTGTGTGTGTGTGTGTGTGTGTGTGTGTGTGTGTGTGTGTGTGTGTTTATTTTAACGGTGTACCAGCATTTGGTCAGGTCTCTCTTGCTCACTTTGTGACTCTATATCATGATATTGTGATGTTTATATTTTCGGTATTCAAAACAGGAAACACCTCTCTGAAAAGAAACTTAAGCTAGTAGGTTACTTTTCATCGTGAAGACAGCGCATGCGATTGAAATTGGTTTAGGCCTCACCAATAGCTTCAGACCCTCCCTCCCTCTCCCGCCCAAGCCCCCCCCCCCCCCCCGACCCTCCCCCTCCTCCCCCCCCTCCCGCAAATGACATGCCCCACCCCCTCCCTTACTTTCCCCTGATCAAATGTTGATGTGTGTTTAAAGCAGAAAAACAAAGATGTAAAAAAAAAAAAGACAATGTTTAAACAATCTAATTTTGATTTTTTTCCGTTTAAAAGCCCTCTTCATCCATCCACACAAAAAAAAGTTAAATGGTGTCTTTATGGCCTACAAGTCAGTGAGCAACAGAACTGCAACGAGTGAGGCTGCTGGATGCACGCGGTAGGTGCTTTACAGTGGCGTTTTTCGCCGGTGGGCTTTGCAGTCGTGAAATATGGGCTGGTGTACCCATGGGAATGCTCCCGTTGAGGTTCTGTCGTGTTACATCCAGTGGCCATTTTACACTGGCATCTGCCAGGGAGCAAATATGTCCCTTGACGTCTTAATGGAATGCCTTGTCCGTGCCTGCACCCTATGTGAACACAGCGCAGGATTGCAAGGGTGATGCAGGATTGTTCCCAGCTGCTTTTTTCGGCAGTTGAGAACAATACTTCTCTGGGTCCCACCTGCACTTTCGGCTGTATCTTTTTCTTTCGTAAAAGTGTGCGTGCGTGCGTGCATGCGTGCATACCTGAGTGTGCGTTCTTCACAGTCTGTGCTCGAGTATCTCCGCTTAGTTCCTCCAACGCGGCTAATTCTGATTAGTCTCGGAGGAGCCAGAACGCGCGAATGTCCTCCACCTCCACCCTATGTCCCTCGTCTTTCCCATCATCACCTCTTCCGAAGGGTAGTAAGTAGCTTCGTTCGGAATACGATACTCTTAATTAAGTATGCCAGGCAATACTGTTCATCATGCGTACACTCAATTATCAGATCCAAAATGATAGGGGGATGTGTTTGCCTTAGATTAACAGAGGAGAAGTTGTCACGATAATGACCATCAAACACCACAAGAGATGAAAAGAAAATGCACGGTTGAACGAAAGAAAGATAGAAAGAAGCTTATGAAAAGAAGAAGAAGAAGAGAAAAGAAGGAACAATCAATCCGATCAATCAATAACAAAAAAGAGAGAGATTGCGACTAAGAAAATTTCTATCCCAGGGAGCATAAAACAAAATTATTTGTGTTACAAAGATCTAAAGACAGCCCACAGTAACATTATCTAGAAATGTAATTTTCACATTCAAAAGCAGTACGCAAAATACATTCATTAAACAAACATAACGCAACACAGCAATTGCAAAGTCAAGCTCAGATTATATAAATAAACGAGGATATAAATGAACACTCCCTGAAACAATTCAAAGAGAAAATCAAACAGGAAGCAAAAGACAACCGAAAGGCAGAACAGAAACAAATGAACAGAAAACAGCTGAAAGAAGCATGTAAATACCATTCAACAACAAAAATTTAAAGTTTCAAAAACAAATAACCTAAATGTTACAGAAGAGAAAGAAAAGAAAAGAGAGTGAAATAAAAGACGAGAAAAGACAGAAAAAAGAAACAATCACAGGGCAAAAGAAGAAAGAAAAAAAAACTAATAAAGGATAGGTCAAAGATTGCGAAATACCGTTCTAGTTTCTTTTGGTGTGTTGCAATCGAAACACACTCAATTATGCATAGGATTTCTTTGATTTTCTGTTCCTTTCTTTCCCTACCGCGTCTCTCTCTCTCTCTCTCTCTCTCTCTCTCTCTCTCTCTCTCTCTCTCTCTCTCTCTCTCTCTCTCTCTCTCTCTCTCTCTCTCTCTCTCTCTCTCTCTTGTGTAGTAGTACTGCGAACGAAGGTGACGATCAGTTTGTTTTGGGTTATAATGTGCTAAATAAGCAGTATTATCATTCGCAATGTCTGTAAATATCCTGATTATTTCCGGTTAACTTTATTTTGGCGACCAGCCATACTGGTGCAGTGGTTAGCGTCTCGAAATTGCGGGTTGGGAGGTCGCGGGTTCGATACCCACCTGAGGTACTTATTTGTCTTTTTTTTTATTGGGGGGGGGGGGGGGTGGCAGTCGGCTCCAACCTTGAGTTGATTGTGCTATCGACTTAATGACACGGTCGATCTCTTCATCCACTTACTGGATGCGTCTCCGAAAATGTTGTGACAAACACCGCAGGTGTCTGTGTCTGTCGAACCCGGCTGATATCAAGACACATTATGACAGGGACTGTAGAGAAAGAC
>CM031596.1:81802748-81805248 GCA_018398815.1 Conus ventricosus | reverse complement strand
CGGGACTGCTCTGGGGGCGGGTGAGGGCAGTGCTTCTCTGGGTCCTCCCCAGCGCCTTCGGGTGTTTCTTTTTCTTCATATATATATATATATATATATATATATATATATATATATATATATATATATATATTCAATTATAAACAAAGCTTGCTCTTATGTCTTAGATTGAAGAAATACGGGGAGATAAGCATTCATATCTGCAGTGGTAGATAATTCTGCCTAACGAACAGTATGTGCTTGAGTGGGTGAATGGGGAAAAATATAATAAATGCTTCTCAAAATGAGCCTTCAGCAAGCTTATAGTCTCCAAGGAGGAGACAGTCTCCAATGAGGAGGAAACTCACTAACATATAACTCCTGGTCAGATACCAATATTTCAAAACCTGATTGTTTCTCCTCAGTGACCGCGGAAAGTGGTAATCTGACTTCTCTGCCTTTTCGGTTTTAAGAAGAACGCTATCCCAGAAAAAGGCTGGTGTGCAATACCGTAGTATGTTTGTTGAGTTTTCAAAAAATCAACCAAAGGTGCCACCAAAGAAGCAAAAGTAAATCATGAAAAAGCAAAACAAGCTACATTTTCTTGTGAAAAGTAGAAAAGATAAAAAGATAACCTCTTAAGACACAAGTGCTAAGGGCCAGTTCTTGGAATGAATCCGCAAGGGACTAAATTACAATAAACTAATAAATTCCAAGGATAAGTACCGAGCACCATTCCAGCAACTTACAGAGCAGCTTGGTGTTGCAATGACTGCAAGAAATATTCAGTTATAAACAAAGCTTGCTCTTATGTCTTAGATTGAAGAAATACGGGGATATGAATGCTTATCTCCCCGCATTTCTTTCCCTACAGCCTGTCTAGAGCACTTTGTCTCATTCTTGGAAGTATCCTAACAGTCAAACTTCGAATTCTTATTAATTTCATTACAATACAGTTTGTTTCATCTTTGCTCAAAACATGCTAATCTGAGATCACGATTTGCCTCCGTGTGATCATATACATAAAACGCGCGCGCGTGCACGTACACACGCATACATACGCACACGCACACGCACACGCACGCACACACTCACGCCTGTACATACACACACATACACACACACACGTACGCGCGCCTGTCTGTCTGTGTCTGTGTGTCTGCATGTGTGTGTGTGTGTGTGCGCGCGTCTGTGTGTGTGTCTGTGTGCGTCTGTAGGTGTGTCTGTGTCTCTGCCTGTGTGTGTGTTCAGCATTATATATGTTTTTGAGGTTAGGCATACATGAGTATGATAGTTTGATGGTGTTTTTGTTGAATATGTTGGACAGTTTGTGTTCTTTTGGAATGATGTTGCCAAGATTTTAAAGAATTATTTTCCTACATTTGTTTTTACTTGTCCATCGTATGGTGGGTTGTACCATATGATCTTTCTTTTCCTATTTTTCTTATTTCTGTTCGTGTTATTGTCTGGACTGTATTTTAGTTTGTAATTGTAACCACTTTTTTGTAATGCTTCTTGATATTCTGTTGCTGCATCGTTGAATGCGTTTTCATTGCATGACAGGTTGGATAGTCTCTTGTTTATACCGTTGGGTATTGTTTTTAGTATGGTACAACCCACCATACGATGGACAAGTAAAAACAAATGTAGGAAAATAATTCTTTAAAATCTTGGCAACATCATTTCCAAAAGAACACAAACTGTCCAACATATTCAACAAAAACACCATCAAACTATCATACTCATGTATGCCTAACCTTAAAAACATAATTGATTCATCTAACAAAATGAAATGCAACATAAAAGAGAAGGGTGCTGAAAGGACATCTTGCAGCTGCACCAAAAAAGAACAGTGCCCCCTAAGCAACAAATGTCTTCACAGCAACATTGTATACCAAGCTACGGTAACTTCAGAGAATGAAAAAGAAACACATATAGGGATTACTGAAAACGCTTTCAAAACCAGATACGCAAATTACAAACAGTCATTCAAAAATGAAAAATACAAAAATCAAACAGAGCTGAGCAAATACATTTGGAGACTCAAAGATAAAAAAAACAAACTACAACATATCATAGAAAATCATAAAAGAGCAACACCATACAACAATATTTCAAAAAGATGCAATCTATGCTCCACAGAAAAATGGTTAATTTTATGTAAACCACACTTAGCAACTCTAAACACAAAAGTAGAAATTGTAAACAATTGCAGGCACAAGTGGAAATCTTTGCTAACACATTCCATCTGAACAGGCCCCAATAAGAACTACAGGCCGCACGTGCAGCAAAGGAGATCGGCCTGCACACACAGAGTTGAAATCAAGTCCCGCACGCCATAAAAGATCGTTGGCGTGCCCCAAAAGACATCCTGAAGATAGCAAGGCTTGAAACAAGCTTGTAGATTTTAACACTTCATTTTTTAAAATATGTTTAACAGATGTTGCTCCCCAAGGGGTTGAGCACCTTCAGATTTTTTAAGGACGCTATTATATTGTTCATAATATATATATATATATAT
>CM031596.1:81790248-81795248 GCA_018398815.1 Conus ventricosus | reverse complement strand
ACGCACACACACACACACACACACTCACACACACACACACACACATACACGCACGCACGCACGCACGCACACACACACACACGTTCGCTCACTCACTCACTCCTTCACTCACCCACTCACTCACTCACGTGTTTATACACCTTTTTTTTACGAACACATGCATTTTTTTTACGAACACATACAACTTTTTTCACGAACATACAAACAAGAATTCGATTACTGACCAACAAATGGATCAGACACATACACACTGTATTGTCAAGCCTGGCCTTATAGTCTGTTTCAGAATCATGAAGTCTTCACCTGTCAAAGCAGACAGGCATGAAGGAAGAACGACCCCATTGTCCGAGCCCTCAGTCACCGAACGAGAGACTTCAGTCTCGCATACCATAATAATATTCACCGATCAAATCAGTTTGATGTGAAAGGCATTTATGTGTAATCAAGTCTCTCATTTCTCTCTCCCCCCCCCCCCCCCCCCAAGCATACCACAACCACCAAATTATTAGGATGGAGCCATTCTTTCATTTCTTCTAGTTCAGGTCCTCTCCAAACCTAATCATTCTATTCAGACGAATCAGCCAACGCTTCATTAATCACAATTGCCAGCAGGCATATATCTGGATTCTATTCAGACGAATCAGCCAACGCTTCATTAATCACAATTGCCAGCAGGCAAATATCTGGATTCTATTCAGACGAATCAGCCAACGCTTCATTAATCACAATTGCCAGCAGGCAAATATCTGGATTCTATTCAGACGAATCAGCCAACGCTTCATTAATCACAATTGCCAGCAGGCAAATATCTGGATTCTATTCAGACGAATCAGCCAACGCTTCATTAATCACAATTGCCAGCAGGCAAATATCTGGATTCTATTCAGACGAATCAGCCAACGCTTCATTAATCACAATTGCCAGCAGGCAAATATCTGGATTCTATTCAGACGAATCAGCCAACGCTTCATTAATCACAATTGCCAGCAGGCAAATATCTGGATTCTATTCAGACGAATCAGCCAACGCTTCATTAATCACAATTGCCAGCAGGCAAATATCTGGATTCTATTCAGACGAATCAGCCAACGCTTCATTAATCACAATTGCCAGCAGGCAAATATCTGGATTCTATTCAGACGAGTCAGCCAACGCTTCATTAATCACAATTGCCAGCAGGCAAATATCTGGATTCTATTCAGACGAATCAGCCAACGCTTCATTAATCACAATTGCCAGCAGGCAAATATCTGGATTCTATTCAGACGAATCAGCCAACGCTTCATTAATCACAATTGCCAGCAGGCAAATATCTGGATTCTATTCAGACGAATCAGCCAACGCTTCATTAATCACAATTGCCAGCAGGCAAATATCTGGATTCTATTCAGACGAATCAGCCAACGCTTCATTAATCACAATTGCCAGCAGGCAAATATCTGGATTCTATTCAGACGAATCAGCCAACGCTTCATTAATCACAATTGCCAGCAGGCAAATATCTGGATTCTATTCAGACGAATCAGCCAACGCTTCATTAATCACAATTGCCAGCAGGCAAATATCTGGATTCTATTCAGACGAATCAGCCAACGCTTCATTAATCACAATTGCCAGCAGGCAAATATCTGGATGCAGGTATTGAGAGAACGGGCATCGAAGACTCGCCTAAATTTCACGTCAAAGTATCTGAAGTCACAGACGAGCGAGACCCCCGCCTCCACAGCTACCCTTTTGTTACGCCGTCACCCCCCCCCCCCCCTCCCCCCTCTCCCGCTCTCACCCTCAACGCCTAACACATCAATTCTGTTCAAATCTACACCTAGGCAAAGGGAACATTAGACCAGTCAACATAGGAGTTTTACTCATGAGGTATGTGAAAAAAAGAGATTTAACTGACGTTGAAACAAAACAGTAGAGCTACAGTGAACTATCGCGCTTGTCATAAAACGCTCCGTGATGTCGACATCGCTTCGTGCTCCTGCAACACTGCCTCGATGACAATGGAACATCTACACTGTCACTTCCACCTGGAGGAAAAAAACATGGAGTCTCTTGTTTGTTTGACAGGTAAATAGGTAGCCAGGTCATTCACGGGCCTCATGTGTGAGTGGAGGCCTGTTTGTAATAGATGTTGCAGAGGATGCAGTTCATTAAGACTGGACCCTCCTACCTCCTGTTCCTCTGCCGGACTGGCAGCACACTCACCAGCTCAAAGTCTTTGCACTCTAGTGCCACAGCTGTCTCAAACAGGGTTTTGTCGAGGACAGCATGTTCCCAGGTGACTGTGTCCATCTTGCAGCTCTTCCGGTTAGCCTTCAATGAGTCCTTGTAACCTAATGAGGGTCCGTGTTGATCACAATGCCCCTGCTTAATAAGCTGGTCGTACAGGAACATCTTACGAATCCTGTTGAACACCGTGCAGGATGACATTCCCTGTCCATTGTGACTGGCTCTTGATGATTAGACAGTTGATGACAGGAAGTTATGAAAAAATTCACATATTTCCAAAACCATTAATGTCGGACTTTTAGTCCTGCCTCTTAATGTTGCAGATCCTTCCAAAGAAACAGAGAAAAAAAACTGTCTGCAGACCCGCTGTTGAGGATAACAGTCTTGACGTGGAGAGGAACACCCGTGATCTGAAGCATTCGTCCCAGGGTAGTACAAAAGTGTTTTCTGATTTACCCGGGGATCGAGGAGGGGGAGCTGTTCCCATGTATGCAGAAACTCCAGAGAGCAGATCTTCAGAGAACCTCCCACCCCACAGACAAGTGTTTCGGCTCAGAACTCCTTACATTCTAAAGAGGCTGGACCCCATCCAGGTATATAACTCCCATATGCCTTTCTCCTACCAACTACCCGCCAAACGATAGTAATTCTGAGTTCTATAAAGTACTTTATGATGAAGAAACCGGAAAACGTAATTCATCATCATCTGCCATTTTGTCAGCTAGTGGACAGAATTAGAAAACCAGTGTGCTCCATTCTGATTGGCCGATGTCTTCTGGCTCAGCCAGCAGCCAGACTGTTTCATGTAGTGAGTAACTTCCATTTATCATTCAGCCAGCCAGGCCTTCGTATTTTTCATTATTGTTTTTATTTTTGCATATGGTAACTGCGATGGCCACATCAAGCATGTCAGACGAATTTCAATAGCTGTGTAATTTTTTTTTACGTCTGTGAAGACTTTGACAATACCTCATACATTATGTAACACTCGGATAATCAAAACAGATTCAATGTTCTCAAGATCAATATAGTCAAGAGTCTGAACGCAGATATAATGCATTGCATCTCTCTGTCTCTCTCTCTCTCTCCTCTCTCTCTCTCTCTCTCTCTCTCTCTCTCTCTCTCAGCATAAACTTGCACGACCGTTCACGTGTTTACTTCGTGGTGCGCGCGCACGCGCGCGCGCGTTTCTGTGTGTGTGTGTGTGTGTGTGTGTGTGTGTGTGTGTGTGTGTGTGTGTGTGTGTGTGTGTGTGTATGTGTGTGTGTGTGTGTGTGTGTGTGTGTGTGTGTGTGTGTCAAAGTCAAAGTCAAAGTCAAAATTTTATTTTCAGATGGAACATTGAATAAGCAATAAATTTGCTTTTTTACATCAAGCCATCCATAAAAAAAAATATATATATACATATATATACACACATATACATACACACACACACACACACACACACACACACACACACACACACACACACACACACACACACATATATATATATATGTATATATATATATATATATATATATATATATATATACATATATACATATATACATATATATATATATATATATATATATATATATATATATATATATTATATATATATATACATACATATACACACACATATATACACATACATACACACACATACACATATACATACACATACACACATACACACACATATGCATATGTATAGATGAAACGACGAAAAATCACAGAAATTTATGAAAATCAAAGACAATGAAAAATAGAAACCAGAGAAGAAATGGATGGGGGGGGGGAGGTAGGGAGTGTACAAATGAGAGGGGAAATCCAGAAAGTAACGAAAGAGAGAGAGAGAGAGAGAGAGAGGAGAGAGAGAGAGAGGGATGAGAGAGAGAAGAGGAGAGAGAGAGAGAGAGAGAGGAGAGAGAGAGAGAGATTGGTTATGTACAATATGTACATTGTCATCACAAATTGTGCACGGTATGTATATTCAAAGAATATTGTCGACACTGACATATCCATTCCTTTGAGGCACACACACGCATGCGCGAGCATGTACATAGGTATACATATACACATGCATACACTGTGAAAAATCATAAAACCTTATTTCAAAGGGTTTGGGAAAATTTAAGTTATGAACCATTCATGAGATACCTTTTCAACTTATTTTTAAACTGGATTTTATTGTTTATACTTTTAAAGCGTGTTGGTAACTTGTTCCATACGTTTCCACCAGAGTATAAAAAACTAGATTTATAAAGATTATTTCTTGGTCTAGGAAAAGATAAAAAATGATTGTGTCTATGGATGTTAGTTTTGAACGTGTCGCTTATCTTTTTAGGAGCATTGCCGTATATAACATTATGCATACATACTGCCTTATTGAATAAAAGTCTGTTGTGGAAAGTTAATATATTAAGTTTTTTATATCTTCTGTAGTCAGAGTGCTTGATTTTAACAATACTAATTTTAGTGCTCTTTTGTACATTCGATGAATCATTTTTAAGTTGGTTTCACTGCAGTTGTCCATAATGTCGAAGCATAATCAATTAATGATAGAATGTGAGCACAGAAGAAAGCTTACGAGAATGGGTATCAAGGAAATTCTTAATCTTGGCTAGCTGAAGTAATTTTTTTGAAAGACGTTTTCCCAGTGACTTCGTATGGTCGGTCCACGATAGATCCTTATCAATGATTACCCCTAGCATTTTATGTGAATCTACTTCTTCAATTTGTTTGTCAGATATAAACAATGGCTGAAATTTTGACTT
>CM031596.1:81780248-81782748 GCA_018398815.1 Conus ventricosus | reverse complement strand
ATACAAGAGAGAGAGAGAGAGAGAGAGAGAGAGAGAGAGAGAGAGAGAGAGAGAGAGAGAGAGAGAGAGAGATTAACTTATTGATTTATTGATAATCTTTACTCCCAAGGGAAACAGATAAGCAAGAGGACTGCTGTTTCTCCATCTGGCCCTTGTCCCTTCAGGGACGAAGAAATACTGACATAGAACATCATCATACAATACAGATCTAATTATAACAAGAACAGTGACATGATGATTCATATTATACGTATAACAAAGTACACACTAAATAGTAAATATCTCTCTCTCTCTCTCTCTCTCTCTCTCTCTCTCTCCTCTCTCTCTCTCTCCCCCTCTCTCTCTCTCTCTCTCTCTCTCACACACACACACACACACACACACACACACACACACACACACACACACACACACACACACACACATGTAGTACATAATATTCCTACGGAGAAAAAGGATACAGAAGTATCAGTCTCCAAACTTGTTAACATCAGCATAGCGTGATCAGGAATAAACTTTGTTTCAAGAGATAGTCATGTTCAAATGCACCAGCAGATATTCATATTCAACATTCTTGTTCATACAACAAGACCGGTTTTATCTTTAAGGCAGAGAGGAATTGGAGATAATGTAATTGTTGAGGGCGGAGAGAGAGAGAGGACAGAGAGAGAGTGGGAGAAGAGAGAGAGAGAGAGAGAGAGAGAGAGAGAGAGAGAGAGAGAGAGAGAGAGAGAGAGGAGAGAGAGAGAAGAGAGAGAGATCTGAATTGAAGCCTCAGCAGTTTCTATTATTTCTCCACGTCTGATCCATGCGCTAGGTGAAAGCGTATGTCTGGCAGCTCCTATGTCTCGTCCATAGATCCTCTTTCACTTATTCTTTCCTGATTTATTTCTCTCTTCGCTAATTAATCAAGTTAACTGAAACCTTGCGCAAGGCGACCTTATGAGTTAGCATACGCGATGTGGCGTATATGGGTTTAACTGCCTCCTTGATGAAAATAAACCTGAACCACTATACGAGTAATCATCATAAAGATGCTGTTGAAAGCGGGTACACCTCTGCTTGCGGGAGAGGTGGGTGGAAGGAATGGGTGGAAGTCTGTGACAGATTGGAGCGAGGGATTGGTAAGGAAGTTTGTCTATATTCTTTTTGTTGGCCGCTCTCTCTCTCTCTCTCTCTCTCTCTCTCTCTCTCTCTCTCTCTCTCTCTCTCTGTCACAAAGCTGGGTTGTGTGACGTAGGCGAAGGTGCACCGCTCACCAGAACTAGAACTAGAGGTAGAGACCGAAAACCAGCACGCGGTCACAGCTCACACAGCAGACCACGCTCGTTAAAAAAAAGGCAGTTTATTATGTTAATGTGGATGATTGAGTCTTTGGGCTAATGAGGACTTATTTTTATTTAACGTCCTTGCAGTCTTCTCGTAGATTTTTTAAAATTTATCTTGAACACATCGCCGGAATCTCGTCGAACCCGTACACATGAGCCCAAAACAGGAACAGAGTCCAGGAAAGAGTAGACAGGGAGCAGGGCTGGAACTCGAACAGGAAAACTGGAGGAACTGGAACCGCCTGCAAGGAGGTGCCCAACTATATACACGGCCTCAATATTTTTTTTTGTACTTATGCCCAAGGACAGCTAGGTGTTTGTGTGTAGTGTACATGCAAAACAGACAAATCAACACAGATGTGTACAAGTCTAGTGTGGTGCAACTGTTTTGCATGTGTCTAAAGTGGGCACGATGTAGACACATAGATGGCTTATGAGATGCAACGATAAGTGAAGATGACACCCAAAGATGATTCGGGCAACTCTTCACCCGATTTCCAAATAGATTCTTAACATCTGTTCATAACAATTTTATTTATGGTGCGATGATGACCGCATACAATAATCATAGATATGACGCGACGATGGTCGCATACAACGTACTCAGCAACATACCGATGCATGCCAAGATGGAATAGCTGACTCATACAATCATGAAATTGATCATTGGTAAGTATATTATTAAACAGAGAAATTACATGAATGAGGAACTGACCTCGGACCAAGGCGGTTCCGACGAGGCCTAGTAGGAGAGGGGAGGTCAAAACCCTGTCCTGGTCCGGCCGCCTGTGGTTGCCTCCTACTGGCTGTAGCCGGTGAAGAAATCGCCAGGTCAACGGCAGGAAGGGATGTTGATGAAGGATGAATACGGATTCTTTAATTTGATGTTGTTGATGAACAAAATTATTGTCAGAAATGTGAAAAGTCCAGTATAACCTTGCAGATTCTTGAACAGGCTCGATGGTCCTCGACGAATCTAAACGTAAAAAATATAAGGACACAATCACAATAGACACGGATTCCTCCTGATGAAGATGGCCAGGCGATCTCACTGACAAAATAACGTGTATCAAAAATACGCAGAATCCGGTAAAATAAAAGGCGCACACTTTTCGATGACGTCGTAAAACTATAAAGGAATAATTTTACTCGTGAAGATTACGAATAAATTT
>CM031596.1:81772748-81777748 GCA_018398815.1 Conus ventricosus | reverse complement strand
GTGTGTGTGTGTGTGTGTGTGTGTGTGTGTGTGTCCGTGGTAAACATTAACGTGGGCATTTTCTCTGCGATCACAAGTGCCAGCGGAATCCAGCCTTGGCAGGATGACAGATAACGATGAAAACCTTTCCAGCCATTTCCTGCTCGAAGATGTCACTTTAGCGAAAATGTCAATAATCTTCGTTTTCAGCAATACTTACTAACACTGTATAATTATTAGCTGCCCATAAACAGTCATCAGTTAAAGTTACTCGCTGTTAATGGTGATGGTTCTTGTACGTCATTCGCTCAGACGTGAATACCGATGCTGCAGTTTGTATGAATTCTCCGACAAGTCCAAAGATTTTTAGTTTCCCCTTCAGCAGTATGTCTGAGAACCAGATTTCTGCTCCAAGGTTCTGGTAGCCGGGTAGTATTCAGTTGACAAGTTTTTTTTTTCTACCACCACTGAAGAAGCCTGCCGCAGAAAGGTCACCACTGCAGAACTTGCTGGATACATGTTGTCTGAATTGGTGTGTCCAGTTCCCGGCCTTCCTAGGATCGCATAGTCTTCCCTGGAGACCAGAAAGGTCACCACTGCAGAACTTGCTGGATACATGCTGTCTGAATTGGTGTGTCCAGTTCCCGCCTTCCTAGGATCGCATAGTCTTCCTGGAGACCAGAAAGGTCACCACTGCAGAACTTGCTGGATACATGCTGACTGAATTGGTGTGTCCAGTTCCGGCCTTCCTAGGATCGCATAGTCTTCCCTGGAGACCAGAAAGGTCACCACTGCAGAACTTGCTGGATACATGCTGTCTGAATTGGTGTGTCCAGTTCCCGGCCTTCCTAGGATCGCATAGTCTTCCCTGGAGACCAGAAAGGTCACCACTGCAGAACTTGCTGGATACATGCTGTCTGAATTGGTGTGTCCAGTTCCCGGCCTTCCTAGGATCGCATAGTCTTCCCTGGAGACCAGAAAGGTCACCACTGCAGAACTTGCTGGATACATGCTGTCTGAATTGGTGTGTCCAGTTCCCGCCTTCCTAGGATCGCATAGTCTTCCCTGGAGACCAGAAAGGTCACCACTGCAGAACTTGCTGGATACATGCTGTCTGAATTGGTGTGTCCAGTTCCCGGCCTTCCTAGGATCGCATAGTCTTCCCTGGAGACCAGAAAGGTCACCACTGCAGAACTTGCTGGATACATGCTGTCTGAATTGTGTGTCCAGTTCCCGGCCTTCCTAGGATCGCATAGTCTTCCCTGGAGACCAGAAAGGTCACCACTGCAGAACTTGCTGGATACATGCTGTCTGAATTGGTGTGTCCAGTTCCCGGCCTTCCTAGGATCGCATAGTCTTCCCTGGAGACCAGAAAGGTCACCACTGCAGAACTTGCTGGATACATGCTGTCTGAATTGGTGTGTCCAGTTCCCGGCCTTCCTAGGATCGCATAGTCTTCCTGGAGACCAGAAGGTCACCACTGCAGAACTTGCTGGATACATGCTGTCTGAATTGGTGTGTCCAGTTCCCGGCCTTCCTAGGATCGCATAGTCTTCCCTGGAGACCAGAAAGGTCACCACTGCAGAACTTGCTGGATACATGCTGTCTGAATTGGTGTGTCCAGTTCCCGGCCTTCCTAGGATCGCATAGTCTTCCCTGGAGACCAGAAAGGTCACCACTGCAGAACTTGCTGGATACATGCTGTCTGAATTGGTGTGTGTCCAGTTCCCGGCCTTCCTAGGATCGCATAGTCTTCCCTGGAGACCAGAAAGGTCACCACTGCAGAACTTGCTGGATACATGCTGTCTGAATTGGTGTGTCCAGTTCCCGGCTTCCTAGGATCGCATAGTCTTCCCTGGAGACCAGAAAGGTCACCACTGCAGAACTTGCTGGATACATGCTGTCTGAATTGGTGTGTCCAGTTCCCGGCCTTCCTAGGATCGCATAGTCTTCCCTGGAGACCAGAAAGGTCACCACTGCAGAACTTGCTGGATACATGCTGTCTGAATTGGTGTGTCCAGTTCCCGGCCTTCCTAGGATCGCATAGTCTTCCCTGGAGACCAGAAAGGTCACCACTGCAGAACTTGCTGGATACATGCTGTCTGAATTGGTGTGTCCAGTTCCCGGCCTTCCTAGGATCGCATAGTCTTCCCTGGAGACCAGAAAGGTCACCACTGCAGAACTTGCTGGATACATGCTGTCTGAATTGGTGTGTCCAGTTCCCGGCCTCCTAGGATCGCATAGTCTTCCCTGGAGACCAGAAAGGTCACCACTGCAGAACTTGCTGGATACATGCTGTCTGAATTGGTGTGTCCAGTTCCCGGCCTTCCTAGGATCGCATAGTCTTCCCTGGAGACCAGAAAGGTCACCACTGCAGAACTTGCTGGATACATGCTGTCTGAATTGGTGTGTCCAGTTCCCGGCCTTCCTAGGATCGCATAGTCTTCCCTGGAGACCAGAAAGGTCACCACTGCAGAACTTGCTGGATACATGCTGTCTGAATTGGTGTGTCCAGTTCCCGGCCTTCCTAGGATCGCATAGTCTTCCCTGGAGACCAGAAAGGTCACCACTGCAGAACTTGCTGGATACATGCTGTCTGAATTGGTGTGTCCAGTTCCCGGCCTTCCTAGGATCGCATAGTCTTCCCTGGAGACCAGAAAGGTCACCACTGCAGAACTTGCTGGATACATGCTGTCTGAATTGGTGTGTCCAGTTCCCGGCCTTCCTAGGATCGCATAGTCTTCCCTGGAGACCAGAAAGGTCACCACTGCAGAACTTGCTGGATACATGCTGTCTGAATTGGTGTGTCCAGTTCCCGCCTTCCTAGGATCGCATAGTCTTCCTGGAGACCAGAAAGGTCACCACTGCAGACTTGCTGGATACATGCTGTCTGAATTGGTGTGTCCAGTTCCCGGCCTTCCTAGGATCGCATAGTCTTCCCTGGAGACCAGAAAGGTCACCACTGCAGAACTTGCTGGATACATGCTGTCTGAATTGGTGTGTCCAGTTCCCGGCCTTCCTAGGATCGCATAGTCTTCCCTGGAGACCAGAAAGGTCACCACTGCAGAACTTGCTGGATACATGCTGTCTGAATTGGTGTGTCCAGTTCCCGGCCTTCCTAGGATCGCATAGTCTTCCCTGGAGACCAGAAAGGTCACCACTGCAGAACTTGCTGGATACATGCTGTCTGAATTGGTGTGTCCAGTTCCCGGCCTTCCTAGGATCGCATAGTCTTCCCTGGAGACCAGAAAGGTCACCACTGCAGAACTTGCTGGATACATGCTGTCTGAATTGGTGTGTCCAGTTCCCGGCCTTCCTAGGATCGCATAGTCTTCCCTGGAGACCAGAAAGGTCACCACTGCAGAACTTGCTGGATACATGCTGTCTGAATTGGTGTGTCCAGTTCCCGGCCTTCCTAGGATCGCATAGTCTTCCCTGGAGACCAGAAAGGTCACCACTGCAGAACTTGCTGGATACATGCTGTCTGAATTGGTGTGTCCAGTTCCCGGCCTTCCTAGGATCGCATAGTCTTCCCTGGAGACCAGAAAGGTCACCACTGCAGAACTTGCTGGATACATGCTGTCTGAATTGGTGTGTCCAGTTCCCGGCCTTCCTAGGATCGCATAGTCTTCCCTGGAGACCAGAAAGGTCACCACTGCAGAACTTGCTGGATACATGCTGTCTGAATTGGTGTGTCCAGTTCCCGGCCTTCCTAGGATCGCATAGTCTTCCTGGAGACCAGAAAGGTCACCACTGCAGAACTTGCTGGATACATGCTGTCTGAATTGGTGTGTCCAGTTCCCGGCCTTCCTAGGATCGCATAGTCTTCCCTGGAGACCAGAAAGGTCACCACTGCAGAACTTGCTGGTTACATGCTGTCTGAATTGGTGTGTCCAGTTCCCGGCCTTCCTAGGATCGCATAGTCTTCCCTGGAGACCAGAAAGGTCACCACTGCAGAACTTGCTGGATACATGCTGTCTGAATTGGTGTGTCCAGTTCCGGCCTTCCTAGGATCGCATAGTCTTCCCTGGAGACCAGAAAGGTCACCACTGCAGAACTTGCTGGATACATGCTGTCTGAATTGGTGTGTCCAGTTCCCGGCCTTCCTAGGATCGCATAGTCTTCCCTGGAGACCAGAAAGGTCACCACTGCAGAACTTGCTGGATACATGCTGTCTGAATTGGTGTGTCCAGTTCCCGGCCTTCCTAGGATCGCATAGTCTTCCCTGGAGACCAGAAAGGTCACCACTGCAGAACTTGCTGGATACATGCTGTCTGAATTGGTGTGTCCAGTTCCCGGCCTTCCTAGGATCGCATAGTCTTCCCTGGAGACCAGAAAGGTCACCACTGCAGAACTTGCTGGATACATGCTGTCTGAATTGGTGTGTCCAGTTCCCGGCCTTCCTAGGATCGCATAGTCTTCCCTGGAGACCAGAAAGGTCACCACTGCAGAACTTGCTGGATACATGCTGTCTGAATTGGTGTGTCCAGTTCCCGGCCTTCCTAGGATCGCATAGTCTTCCCTGGAGACCAGAAAGGTCACCACTGCAGAACTTGCTGGATGCATGCTGTCTGAATTGGTGTGTCCAGTTCCCGGCCTTCCTAGGATCGCATAGTCTTCCCTGGAGACCAGAAAGGTCACCACTGCAGAACTTGCTGGATGCATGCTGTCTGAATTGGTGTGTCCAGTTCCCGGGCCCTTCCTAGGATCGCATAGTCTTCCTGGAGACCAGAAAGGTCACCACTGCAGAACTTGCTGGATGCATGCTGTCTGAATTGGTTGTGTCCAGTTCCCCGGGCCCTTTCCCAGGATCGCATAGTCTTCCCTGGAGACCAGAAGGTCACCACTGCAGAACTTGCTGGATACATGCTGTCTGAATTGGTGTGTCCAGTTCCCGGCCTTCCTAGGATCGCATAGTCTTCCCTGGAGACCAGAAAGGTCACCACTGCAGAACTTGCTGGATACATGCTGTCTGAATTGGTGTGTCCAGTTCCCGGCCTTCCTAGGATCGCATAGTCTTC
>CM031596.1:81762748-81767748 GCA_018398815.1 Conus ventricosus | reverse complement strand
CTCAAAATACTTTACAATAACAAGCCACTTGAGGATTCGCGTAGCATGCACAGCATTAGCGTGTCGGGTACAACAGACGATTAACACTGTTCACATGCGCTGAATGAAAAATACACTCTACTGCCCCCTCGCCGTACTTCTGTTTCCTTTTGTAGCAAGTCTTTGTTTACCTGTCTGACAGACCGAGAAAAAAGGATGTTAACGCTGTCTGACAGACCGAGAAAAAAGGATGTTTACCTGTCTGACAGACCGAGAAAAAAGGATGTTAACGCTGTCTGAGTGGTCTTCGCGGCATGTCAGTGAGACCATGGGGCAACGCTTGGCGTCGGCATTTTCCCCTCTTCCAGTGCATTCTGGTGCACGCTGGGTATTTGTGTGTTTCAGTAACGAAACGAACCCTGACATGGACCACAGAATATTGAACGTGTGTGGGCCCCCCTACGCTAATAGCAGCACCGTATCCTCACAGAACACTTTGCGTTTATTTTCGGTACTTTTGTTGATTAATCACAAATTTGTGTTCAGTAACTAATGCACCTAGTACGGAATCTACCGCTGAGAAAGGGTACTTTGGAAGAAAAACACGATCTCTGCATTGAAACACAGTACTGCACCCTCCTATCTAACAAACGAATGCACACTATGGTATTGTCTGAGAGCCGGCTCGATGCCTCTTCGCCCTATCCATGGTCACTATGACAGAGAACGCGAGAGATAAGAGCCCGCATGCCGGTAATAAACAGTATCTTCCAGTGTGAGGATATCTTGATGAAGGCGCGCGCTAACTGGTGTGAACAACACGTGCAATGCGCATAGCTGTGGGAAAGAATGAGTAGGCTACTTCCACATGGGAGTGTGCATTGCTGTTAGCTTACAGTCAGCTGTTAGCGTAAGCGGCCCACAAACGTGTTTGTTCCATCTTCTGCATGCGTATTCAAACAAACTACCTGCAGGTCTGCACTTATAGGGGAGATCAGGAAAACCCCGCGCCACACGAATTTGATTTCAGCCGCTGGTTCTGACCTTCACAGAGCTAGTAGAGAAGCGAATGTTCTATTCACTCGACAATCGCGCCTATTTGTGTTATTGAAATATTACTCATGGGTTTCTCTGGGTAATTTGTTTTTATTATTTTTTGATAACTGTGTTCAGTTTCGTTTGTTTGCTAGTTTGTTTGTGTGTCTGTCTGTCCCTCTGTTCGTCTGTTTGTAAAGACATACATTCCAGCAGAAATAATTTAAAAGCTCGCTATCTCTCTCACTTAGTCTCTCTCTCTCCCTCCCCACTCTATCTCTCTCTCCCTCTTTCTCCCTCTTCCTACTTCTCTCCTTCTCTCTCTCTCTCTCTCTCTCACTCATCCCCCTTTTTTAACTGTTCTCTGCCCTTTCCTTTACGACCTGTCCTTCCCCAGTCTGAGCAGTACAAGGGAAAGAAATAGCCTCGAGCGTAGGCGTTAAACCCGCCACTTCAACTGGTCATTGCACCAATGGTGGAAGCGTAAAAACCGCAACCCCCTAGAACAGCCAGCCATTCAAAGCCTCTGCTGCTGGGCGTTTTTTTTTTTTTTTTTTTTTTTTTTTTTTTTTGAAACCCTCGTTTCCCCCTCGACCTTCTGAGCTCAATACCCAGAGCAGAGGAAAAGCTGATTTGGTGGAGAGGGCCGACTAGCCTCTACCATCTCCCATTGGCTCTCAGTCTAATGGCTGGTCAGCCACTGGACTGACCACCCTACCAAAAAGTAACCGTAACAGTGTTCAATTCATTTTCTGTAGTACAGATACGAAATGAGGACGCACAAAATGGACTGGGACGTCTACCACTTTTCCACTATTACGGATTAGATCCGAGGTCTTGATTCCACTGGAATATCCGGGGACTTGATTCAGATTTCGAGAAGCTGCAGCTCTTCTGTCAACAACTGAAGCCTGTGGTGATTGCTCTCCAGGACACCCGGATTTGCTGTAATCGTCATTTGTTTCCTTTCAAGCGTCAATGCAGATTTACAGTCAAAAATATATTCCGCTTTCTGGTTTCAATACAAATTCACAGTCAAAAATCTTATCCGTTTTCGGGCTTCAATGTTCTTTAAAAACCACCACAACCTTCTGCTGCTCGAGTAATGGGAGGAGTCTCGCTATTAGTCTCGTTATTCATCCTAAAGTCTCTCTTGATCAGCTCTGTCGATCTTATTATCTCTCTCCGAGCTTTAGCTCCTGTACGTTCTTCGCATACAATGGTAACTGTCTTTTCTTTATATTTACCTTGATCTGTATCTGTCGGTCGACAAGAGCTGGTCGGAAAGATCGAGAAACTTCCACGACCTTTTTGGCACAGTCCCCTTTTGGGTAGTGTGAAGACTTCATCCAAAGGTCTCCTTCTTGAAGATGTCTTTTTGGAGTTGGATTTGTGTTGTCTGAATGATGGATATCCGACAAGTCTTCATTTTTCCTCACGTACACTCCCAATGAAAAGATTTGTCAAAATGCGACCCATAGCTCGTCCTGGTCTATGATGGTCTGCTGACAACGATTTGTAAGATGATAACCACCTTCCCATTATCCCAAAATGCAAAAGTATAGAAAGCTGCACTTCACATCAACGCTTTACTTCTCAAAAAGATAAGTGGGACCTTTTGCAGGAAATGTCCGAAGAGGACTGACTAAAGAGACACTTCTGCAAAGTCTGGATTCAGCAGAAAACCTGACGGGTATTCATATAAAGTGTGCAAAACACAAGTACATCCAGTAAACTCCAAACGCATAAAGCACCATGGTTTAACTCTGACTGCCAAATAAACGCAATAGTGCTCAACCTTCCGTGTATCGCAGACCACCAGCGCCCAGCGCTCGAGCCCATAAAAACTGTGGGCCCAATCAAGATGTATTTTCAAAAAAGTGTAAATATCAGACTTGGAGAAACATCTTTTCCAAGCTGACTGCAAAAACATCAAAAGGGAAGTCTGGAAAATAATCAAGGAAAGCACAGGAAAAAACACCTTCCATTCATCACCTTAATGTTGCAAACGCTCTGATTACAGATAAACAAGTTGATGCCACTCTGTTGGCCTCAATTATTGAACAAAAGTTTTCTTCCGTAAATGAATCTGCTGGTTGTTGTTGTTTTTTTAAACAAACAACAGCAACAAAATCTCCCTGTAACTTTTTTCTCTGACCACACAGGAAACTATGATCTGCCCTTTTCACTTGAGAAACTAAAATCAGCTCTGAAAATCTGCAGTGATTCTGCTCCTAGCCTTGATGATGTCCATTATAAACTTTTGAAATGCCTCCCAGCCTCTTAGACTCTTTTAAAAGTATACAATTATATCTGGGCTACGGGTATTTTCCGTTCTCCTGGCGGAAAGCCCTCATCATTTTAATTCACTAACCTGATAAAGACTTGACTAGCTCTTCTAATTATCGTTCAGAATCTCTGATCAGCCGCTTTTCAAGTTAATGGAAAAGATGGTCAACTCTCGTCTAATGTGGAACCTAGAACCCGATAGCCTTTTGCCCAACGAGCAATGCGGTTTCCACAAATTCTACCGTCGACAATGTAGTCTGTCTTGAAACCACAATCCACAATGCTTTCATTAACAAACAGCACGTGATTGTTGCCTTTTTTCACCCGAATTAGGACACCGCGCAGAAAGTCTGGGATTCCAATGCATTTTCATTAGCTGGGTTTTTGAAATCATCTCCCCCTTTTTATTAAAACTTTCTAGCTGATCGACTGTTCTAGGTGTGTTGGCACACATGACATGACATGTCTGACATCCATGAGCAGAACTTGGCTACAACTCAGAGAAGCATTTTTCTTCAGTTCTCTGTAATATCAAAAGGTAATGAGCTTGTCAATTCTTTACAGCAAGGCTCAGAGTCCTCTCTGTTCATGACTTCGCACTCTACGCAGAAACTTCTTGTAGAAAACGATAGACATTCTGAGAGTTTGAGCACATTCGGACTGATGCGCTGGTAAGAAAATTCTTCTCCATCTTTAGATGGCCCTGATTCGTTTCAAACTGGACTAAAGCTGCACTGTATATGGTTCTGCAAGACCTTCCTACCTCAAAACTCTGCATCCCATCCACCGTCATGAGTTTGGCTACGTCTGCGGGCGTTCCGCACCACTCTCGCATACATTCTATGCAGAGGAACGAGAACCAGTTCTCTCCAGCCGTCCACAGAATTGTTTGAACGTCTTCTGTCAATCCAAAACCCTGCTTATGATTGTATTTTTGAACAGAAATTTCACACAAAATTTGAAAACAACTGGAGTTCCATTCCACTCTTGGAAATTTGTTCCTCCCCACTTGAACAGTGCATACATACACCTTGAAGTCATTAGCGATACTTCCAGATTTCCTGATGACTCATCGTGGAATTTCCTCATCCCGGAGATCCACCTTGGTCTGGCCATACATCGTAAAGACTCCACCAGATCTCTGGCATACGAGACATTTTTTGCTCAGCTTTGTTCTAAATTTCCATCTCTTCAAAGAATATTTCCTGATGACTCCAGGTGTGAAGAGGGAGTTGCTGGTGCTGCGTATTTCCCAACAGCTCCCTCTCAGAGATGCTCTAAAGACACTCCCACAGACAGAACCATCTATACTACTGAGCTCACAGCGCTGGTCTTGGCGCTTCAAATGTCCCGGAATCAAAACATGAACACTCCCTCATTCTCTCTGACTCGCTCTCTGTTTTGGAGGTCATTGCTGGCTGTAACCTCAAGCACCCTCAGATGCTGAATCTGTTTGAGCTGTACACCTGTCTGAAGTCTGATGGTTACAACATAGTTTTTGATTGAGTTCCCGGTCATGTCAGTATTCGAAGCAACGAAGAGGTTGATCAACTTGCCAAGAATGCTACAAAAAGAGTTGAACAGACTGTTTACCCCTCACACTGATCTAAACGCTAAAGCTAAGGCTTATGTCAAAGACGTCTGGCAAGAGGAACGGAAATGGCTGACGGATTAAAAAAAACCCTCCAAATCCGACT
>CM031596.1:81755248-81757748 GCA_018398815.1 Conus ventricosus | reverse complement strand
CATTACCTAAATTGTTCTATTGGATCTGAAGGCCAATTGGGGTTTCCGATAACAAAGCTATATAATGTGCTAATAACAAAATAACTAATTCAACTGTATCTGGACACAATGTTGCACCATGTCTTCCCTTCTCTATAATTTCTTGCGCTAATTCGTTGATAAATAAGGAAAATAAATCAGGACTACATGCATCTCCTTGCTTTACACCTTTTGTACAAATCATGTAGTCTGTAAAATCTCCACCACACCTAACTCTTGCTTTTACACAATTATTCATGTTCTTAATGCCTCGGTGTACCTTACCCTTTATTCTATTCTTCTGAAGTATTGGCCAAAGTAGATACTGAATTCGAAATCAATAAACGCTACGTAAAGTTTGCGATTCCGTGAAAACTGCTTCTGTATAATTGCCAAGAGTGTAAACATTTGGTCGATAGTTGAACAACCTTTCTTAAAGCCCGCTTGCCACTCACCTGTACTGTTATTATGTTCGACCCACTCTTGTAATCTACAGTTGATTATAGAACTGTATAACTTACTACTTATATTACAAAGTGATATGCCCCCGTAATTGCTTGGATCATTGATTTCACCTTTTTTTGAATAATGGCAATATGATCGATTCTGTCCACTTATCAGGATAGATCCCTTTATCAAAAAGTGCATTTAAAAAATGTGACAAAGAAGTCAACTACAACATTTCCAGCATATTTTAATAATTCGCCAATTATACCATGAGGGTCTGCAGCTTTTCTGTTCTTGAGTTTTGTTTTAATTGTAAAGATTACTTCTAATATTGAGATCGGTCGGTCGAGGTAACCTGCTTCGCTATCAGTATCAAAAAAGTTCCTTCTTCTTCTACCTCTTCTGCCTCTTGTTCTGTATCTTTTTCAAGAAGTTCTTTGAAATGCTGATAACAATTACTGACAGAAATATTGTTACGCATATTACTTTTTCTAACCGATATTTTGCTCATATGCTTCCAAAACTCTTGCTGATCTTTTACTGCGTTGACTAAATTGCGTAGTAAAGTAGAATCATACTCTTTCTCCTTCCTCTTTAAAATGTTCTTATACTCCCTTTGAGTTTTACAATAGACGTGTCCGTCTTTTTCATCTAACGTCTTCTAGATATTCTTAGAAGCTGCTTCACATGTTTCTTGGTCTTACAACATTCATGGTCAAACCAGTCATTATTCTTTTGAATGTTATCTACTCGTATGTGTTTCCTCATGCACTGTGCCTGTTCTTTTATGCAAGCATTAAATGTATTTAAAGCAGTATCAACATCATCATCGATTAAGCTAATAGCTTTCTCCAGCATTAATAATGCATGTTGGCTACTTATTAGATCATGGAAAGTATTAGCATATTCATCCTGCCATGTATACTTATCAATAAGTTGTGTGTTTCTCTGTATGCTTTTCCCGATTCTTGCATCAAGGAATAAGTTTATATTGAGCACTAGAGGCAAATGCTCAGACTCAATACGTTCATTCACACATAGACTGCACGACTGATTAACAAGAGTAAACATGTCATAGGACGTTATAAAATAATCATTCACACTGTTCCCTGTCTCTGAAATGTATGTGAAGTGACGAGAGTAAACATGTCATAGGACGCTATAAAATAATCATTCACACTGTTCCCTGTCTCTGAAATGTATGTGAAGCGACCTTGACGATCGCCGTCACACACACCATTTAAAATGCACAGATCTAATGCAGTACACATGTTTAACAACAGCTTGCCATACCTGTTCAATGCCTTGTCTTCAGAACATCTGTTAAGAAAGATTCCATTGTGTAAACTGAAAGGACATTTTTCTGTTGGAAATTCTTCACAAATATTATAAATTCTGCTATTTAAACCTCCAGCCAGAAGTAAATACATATTGGGCATGCTGAGCAAAACGTCAGAAAGGTAGTTTTCTAGATCACTAATGCCGTTATCAATATCATTAAAAGCATACTATGGTGAGTTTTCCGGTGGTACATAAGTGCTTATGTAAAGAACATTTTTCGAAAAACCAAACACATCTTTAGAAATATTGAACACAAAGGTATTATTTAGGTCAGTTGGTAACTCTTCTACAAGGGGTAAAAATTTCATTTTAAGGCATACGACTCCCCAGATCGTCTTCCATGTTTTGTCAACTGAACAGCAGGTTTACAGAAAACTTTATGATTATTGAATACGCCTGAGTGTGAATTTTCAATAAACGTTTCTACTGAACAAACAAAGTCAAGAGACGTTACGTGTATACGAAACAAATGTTTTATTAGATAACTTAGAAAACAAGAATTCACATTCCAGTGCAAAAGTGATACGCTTTCCGTTCATGCAATTTGCGTTCACATCACAGTGGTTTTCTGTAAAAGTATCCTGATCATTCAAAATCACAGTTTCTGTTCTATTATCAGACACCACATGAACTTGTTCGTTTGTTAAACACAATGGAACAGAACTTGGTGTCCGAATATCTGTACATGAAAAAC
>CM031596.1:81730248-81750248 GCA_018398815.1 Conus ventricosus | reverse complement strand
ACGCGTTACACATAGTATGCTCCTGAGGGACTGATTCTGACTGAATGACACGGGAAAGGACTGGAAGTAGCGCCAGCAGGCAGCTCTTTAGTCAGCTCTACCCTGGTCGGCAGCCCGTTGTGTAAACAAGAGCATGGTCTGTACAGTACTTAGAGTTTGGTCTCTAACCGAGGATAGGCGCTACATACATACTCTTCATAATTATGACGATGATATCAAAATAATGCGAATAAAGGTGATAGAAACAGCAAATATTCTAGCAATGGATCCTTATAATGAAGTTGCAAACACAGTCAAAATAGAAAATAAACGAAAAATGACGCAGATAAAGTTTAAATGGATTGAAGATGTAAAGTATAGTGCAACATTGGACACTTTTATGGTCTAGAAAAATCCAGAGGAAAGAAAAAAAATAAGACGACTGTGTAAACATATCATTACAACATTGAGAATCATCAGAATCATGTTTCATTTGAACAGACGTCTTTTAAAATTGCTTTACTCAATCTGCAACAGCAGACAAGTAATGTAAAAGTATAAATAAATCTGAATATACAAGATGAAACTTATTGATAGGAATGATTTCTACAAAACAAATAACAGAGATTTCTATAGAACAAAAAAAAATTAATAACAGAGGAAGAAATAGAAGTATTAGCGCTTTTGAAGCAAATTAGCTAACACAATTACAGAACGTTTCAAACAATCTTTTATCGGAGAACTTTTCATACTTGATGACAAAGAAAAACGATGTACCCGCGCAAAGGTATATATTCAGTCAGAGATAAATTACGTAAGTAGTAACCAATTATTTTAATCATTTCTGACAAAAAATATAGGCAAAAATATTTGCGGAGAGACTTGACAAGTATATGCATAAATTGTTAAACAAAGATCATCTAGTTTAAGGCAGAAATGTTGCTCCAGTAATAAGATCTGTCGGGGCAAATAATTACCTCAACAAAACAAATAAACCCGAGTAATGTACTAGTGACTGACTATGCTTAAGTATTTGTCTTCATCTGGAAAATATGTCACATGCGTTTAACATCTCTGGTTTTCGTATTAAATTTGAATTTCAAACGTAGATTCATTTATTGAACAATGGGTGTTCAAGCACATCCTACCAGGCCTGTTGGCCCTCAGGACTATTGTATGCATTGTGCGGTATAACGCTTATAACCATCCCACCCCACCCCACCCACCACCTTCCCCTCTCGCATTTCATCCCTTTCCTCTCTCCGCTCCCTCACACCATTAACCTTAGCAATGATAGTTAAAGGTGTCATATTCTCTGGGAAGAGAAAAAGGTAAACCAAGTAGTTGACAATACATTTTAAGAACAAACACTGTAAAATCGTTAAATATCTAACCTGGTTTGAAAGATTTTCGATTTTGAAATTAAATTTACACACAAGAGAAGTTCCAGATAAAAGCAGACGAAACGGGAAGAAAATGATATACAAGTCACAATAGTCAATAAAATCAAAATGATTAGCATATGATTTGAACATAAAAAGGCAGCAAAAAGAAAACCATGAAAGACAGCTAAACCACGCAGAATAGATCATATGCCAACGTTAATTAAAAGAACAGAGTAAAATAAATTTCAGTATTAAAGAAAAAGTCACCGTGATAAACACATTTCCAGCCAGCCAGTGTGCGTATAGCAATATACAAATATTAACAAAGCTCTCTCTCTCTCTCTCTCTCTCTCTCTCTCTCTCTCTGTGTGTGTGTGTGTGTGTGTGTGTGTGTGTGTGTGTGTGTGTGTGTGTGTGTGTGTGTGTGTTTAATTTGTTGGTCTGTCTGTCTGTCAGCCTACCTCTCTATGTCTGTTTGTCTCCTTGTCTGTCTGCTTGCCTGACTGTCTGCATATGTATTAGCATTATCTATCAGTTTGTTCAAATTCGTTTTCCATGATATTCTGACTGTTTGGTAATAATAGTTATGTCCCAGTGTGGTGTATATCTCTTAAGTCCTCTCTCTGTAGAGTACACTCGCCAGTACTCTCTCTCTCTCTCTCTCTCTCTCTCTCTCTCTCTCTCTCTCTCCCCTCTCTCACACACACACACACACACACACACACACACACACACACACACAGAGGGACATTCACATGCGCACGACACGTCCCCCTCCCAGTAACACCCTTGCCGCCAGAACACAATACAGCAGCAACAAGTGTCGCGGCCTGTCGTTGTGCTTCACAAATTGGTTCACTCAGTCGTACCGTGTTTTGTGAGACAGCCTGCGGCACCGTTAAGAGAAGAGGAAACAAATCACAGATGTTTGTAGGTACTCGCACCGAACCCATACGCACTTGAACAACAAACTCCACACGAGGATTAAACGCCTTGGTGCAGTGGTCGGCGTCTCCAGTTTGCGGGCTTAAAAGTCGTGGGTTCGAATCTTTTTTTTTTCTTTTCTTTTCTTTTGCTCTTTTGTTGTTGTTGTTGCATTTGTTTGTTTTTGTTTGTTTTTTCTTACAACTGTTTCATCTTCCGTGCAACTTTAGTGCTGTTGCACTCACGCCGCTCATTCCGACCTCCCCCCCCCCCCCCCCCATCCCCCCCCACCCTCTCTCTCTCTCGCTCTCTCTCTCTCTCTCTCTCTCCTCTCTCTCTCTCTCTCTCTCTCTCTCTCTCTCCTCACCCCTCCCGTCCACAGCCACCACCTAGCCCGTCCCGCCACAGTCACGGCGACGGCGATCCACAGGGAGCAGTCGATGTCAAGCCCATCAGAGGGCAACGCACCAGAGGAGACACTGCACTGCTGCCGAGTCACTTCAGTGGTGTTGAGTGGCGCCTGTTCTGATCTAACATACGATGGACATCATCCGCTGCGTTCCCTACTGACGACGACAACTGCTTAGTACCGGAGCCAGTATGAGGCGCAACCACGTCCGCCCAACGACAGTATACACATCTTGAATATATGTCAAAAATTCCTTTTTGACCAGACATATACCCACACCAGAGCGCCTTCCTCGTTTTGTAAAACGAGTGGCAGGTCTACAGAACACTTTATAATTTTCATACACACTAGACTAAAAATCAACCACAAATGTCTCAACAAAACAAATAAAATCAAAAGAAACGGTATAGGACAACAAATCTTCGTCAACAATCTTGGAAAGCAAACCACTAACGTTCCAGTGTAAAAACAGCATGGGTTTTCCATTCACACCTGGACTGTCTACATGACCATGACCTCTCATATGATCTTGACCTTTCTCATTTTCACAATAGTTATAAAGACAGTAAGAATTGCTTCCAAACGTTTCTGCATAAACATGTAAACAGACAGACGAAGAGCTGCCATTCTTTAAAGAAATATTTACTCTGCTTGACAAAGCGGCCATAAAAGAATTATCAGAACGGAGATCTATTTCATCACGAACCATGTAACCATTGTCAACTTTATCAAAAGGACTCATTTCATCTACCTGTGTTTCCATCGCGTGTTTATGGTGCCAGCATTACCCGTGTGAACACTGTCACGGGCACCTGCCACCGACACCTCTGTGTTACCTGCCAAGTCTCGACCTGTGCGTGAGCTCTTCTCAGGCGATTCACACACTGCCGGTGTCAGATTACCTTGCGTTCCCTCTCCTACGTTCACAATTTCACGGACATTAAATTTTGATAGTTTCAATTGAGTTACATATTTAAGATGAGGCCGGCCGTGTCCCTAACTGACATGTTTAAGTTTGTCTGCCTAATCCAAATAGTACTTTTGACCATCAATTATAAGATGGTCAAAAACCATAGAAACCCTTTTATTGGCGTTTTTTGGGCCTTCAAATGAAGAACGAGGTTATTTTCCTGATCTCCATGATAGCTGGGTAAAGTCCTCACAAATGTAGATGCGTGATCCTTCAAACTTGCGTCTGGCACCCAGTAGTCACTCTTTGTCCTTGTAAAAGGTACAACAGCCGATGATGGGGGAGTCTTGTTTTCTGTTCAGCCGGTGAAGCCTATCAAACTGAATGTCAGTGCCCAGCTACAGTTGGTCAGTGACGAGATCCTGAACCAGCCCCTCACAATCCTGCTTGGTCTCATTTTCCCTTCTAGGTACCTACCTAGAAGGGAGGGAGAGAGAGAGAGAGAGAGAGAGAGAGAGAGAGAGAGAGAGAGGAGAGAGAGAGAGAGAGAGAGAGAGAGAACGCAGATTCTGAAAACAAAAGAAATAAAAGGAGAAGTCTGAAGTTGATAGCAGCCATCCCATTTTTACATTAAAACGTGCTTTTTTGCTCTCTTTCAAATCTAAGGTGTAATACAAGAAAAAGAAACAAACAAACAGACAAGGGAGAAAAAAAAAATTTTAAGAACTGATCTGCATCGTTCGGTCTCTGATTTCAAGATAAAACCAGAACAGAGACGAAGTTTCTATCGAGCCGATAGTGCACGTGGAGCCTGACAACATAGCACAGGCAGATAGTAAAACTATAGTCTCACCCACTCTGTCTGCTCGATGACAGGATTTCAAGCTCTAACTCCATTATCGGACCGCTAGAAAATGTCTTTGCGGACACCTCAGCACCGGAACCCCACGAACTATTTTTTTTCTGATAAGGGAAGAAAATGCCAAAAAGTTTGTTTTATGACGGTTTTAATTAAACGATCATTTTATCTTTAAAATGCTTCACAATTCATCTCGTCCTAATCCTAAACGGTAAGGGAGCAAATCATCCGGCTTACAGCAGACCGGTTGGGAGATAATGGGAGGGGAGGGGTGGGGTGCAGGAAGTAGGAGTGCGTGGAGGGAATGCTTTTCTTCCGGGAGAAGTTTTGGTATTTGGATAGTTTCCAGTTCTAAGTCATTTCCATCGTGTCCCGTCCGATGCCAGTCACAGATCTGACTGACGAAAAACAAACTAATGATGTTGGCTCTGATGCAGATGGAAGATTTGTATGGAAATACATCCAAGATGTGGAGATTTATTTGGTCGTTTATTTGTGAAGCGATGGTGACTTTAAAAAAAAAAAAAAAAAGGACTGTGGTTAGGCGCCGGTATGATCACCCGATGATTAAAACGAGGATCCATGTACCGGAATGATGAACCAAACAGTTTTGGGTGGTGTAGGTGGTAAAAGCAAGTAGGCTAGGTTTAGAAAAAGTACATCTATGATTCCAGTCATTGGAATTACTGTGTGGTACAAAAGGTTTCTGGTAAATTGATAAATTTACTCTGGAAGATTGTTAGGTGTTCATGCAGATGATTAGATCCACAGAAAATGGTAAATTTCAAAATGTATGTCAAGATTTTGAGCTCTCCCTCTCACTTTCTCTCTTTCCTGTCTCTGTCTCTGTCTCTGTCTCTCTCTCTCTTCTCCTCTCTCTCTCTCTCTCTCTCTCTCTCTCTCCTCTCTCTCTCTCTTCTCTCTCTCTCTCTCTCCTTCTGGACAAATGTAGGACAGGATGTGGAAAAGCCAGCTAAAGCTGAACAAGGTGTGGAAGATAGGTTGTGTGGTCAGACGATTTGCTTAGTGTTTTTGAAAAGGAATTAAGTTCTCATGAATTTGATGAAAGCCTACAGAACGCCTACCAAGCTCTAGATACAGATGTCAATATTTCCATTGAACTCTTCGTTAAATCACTTTGCAGCGCTGCTTCTTGCATGATGAGAACAATAGGAAATAAGAAAAAGAAAAACGACTGGTTTGACAAGGAATGTGATCGAAAAAAGAAGGCAGTTAAGGGGTCACTATGGAAATTTAAAACGAGCTTCAAAGAAAACACGTGCAGAAAAAAAGAAGAGTACTAAAAGAAAGAAAAGAATACAAATATTTGTTAAACAGAAAAAAAGATGAATTTGACCAAAGTAGATTAACCAAACTTAATCAGTCGATTAATGACCCAAAAGGGTATTTTGGCAAACTATTCGATCAGTCAATAGAAAGTCAGCCATATACAACTCCATTACCATTGAACAGTGGCATAACCATTTTTACAATGTCTTTAATTATGTGGATGTATCATCTACTCCAGAGGAAAATATCGAGTTTAGCCATGTGGGAGAAACAACAGATGACTCAGATGTTTTGTTCGATGAACTAATTTCTAGGCATGAGGTTCAAGCCAGCATTGGTAATCTCAAGGCCGGAAAAATTCTGGTCCTGACAAAATTATTAGTGAGATGCTGAAGCATGCCAGTTCAAATATTGTTGATTTCTAGTTATTTATTCAATAAATTGTTTGACCTTGGTGTTTTCCCAGATGACTGGTCAAGATCTATAGTTGTTCCAATATATAAAAAGGGAAATCCAAACCTGCCAGACAACTATCGTGGCATTGCCCTAACGAGTGCTGTAAGTAAGGTGTATACACATATTTTAAAACAAAGATTTTCCCAAAGTGGGTAGAGAAAGAGGAAAAAATAATAGAAGAGCAAGCAGGCTTCAGACCAGGTTATAGTACCGTAGATCATATTTTCACCCTATATGCGATAGTACAAAAGTTTCTTATAAAAAAGTCTAAACTGTATGTTGCCTTTGTGGACTTCAGAAAGGCATTCGATTCTGTGAACAGAAATGTTTTATGGGCAGTTTTGAGAAAATGTGGTGTGAAAGGAAAACTTTATCAAGCTATAACGAAGTGTTTACGATTCTGTATTAGCATGTATACGAATAAATGTTGTTCTTCAGATTACTTTGAATGCCCAAGGGGGTTGAAACAAGGATGTCTACTTAGCCCGCTCTTATTTCCTTTTTCATAAACGAATTGGCTGTGGATTTGTCAAGCAATGGAAAACATGGTATTCAGCTCATTCCTGGTGCAGTTGAAATATTCTTATTTTTGTTTGTGGATGATGTTATTTTGTTATCTGACTCTGTTATTGGGCTCCAGAATCAAATAAATAGTCTTAGAGAAGGGCAGATCGATTAAAGTTAACAGTCAATCTTGACAAAACAAATGTAATGGTTTTCAGAAAAGGTGGCTACTTAAGTGACAGAGAAAGATGGTTTTATGGAAATGAAGAAGTAAAGGTAACTAACTCATACAAAACTTAGGGATGGCTTTTACCACAAAGTTGAGTGTTAGCAGTGCTCTTTCTGATGTTTGCAGAAAGGCAAAAAAAGGAGTGATGGAAATTATGAAATCATTAAGAAGACTAAACACTATTGATATAAATTTATTTTGGAAGCTTCTCGATACACAAATTCAGCCTATCCTAACATACGCAAGCTGAAGTCTGGGGATTAGAACAAGACAGTAAACAGATTGAAAATGTCCACATGTTTGCCATAAAAAGATATCTGAATGTACCCCCCACATACATCAAATAAACGGATATATGGAGAAACTGGGAGGTATTCTCTACGCGTTACAACTACTGTAAAATGCATCAAATACTGGTTAAAACTAGTCAGACTCCCCATGTCGAGAATATAGAGGCAAACCTACGAAATGCTCTGTTACAGCACGAATCTGGTCACTTTAATTGGGTGACAGAAGTACAAAAGACTCTGACTGAAAATGGCTTTGGTATTGTTTGGCTGAACCAGGGAGTTTGTTCCGAATATGGTTTTATAACAGAATTCAAAGACAGACTCATTCCTTTTCAAACAAAATTGGCATGCAGAAATAGATAATAACGATAAATATAGATACTTCTGTTCCTTCAAAAATATTTTTCAGGCAGAAAAGTACCTAACGTTAGTTACAAAAAATGGCACAGAATCAGTTTGGCCAGATTTAGTTAAGGGTTAGTGGTCTAAAAAACTGTAAGCAATGGTTCTTAAGTTCTGAATATTCGAATGACACATTTGCCCATCTTGTGGAAATGAATTAGAAAACGAAGAACATTTTTTTGTTTCATTGTACTACTTATGCTGACAAACGAAAAAGCTGCAGTGTGTTGAATACTCGTTCATTCCACCAAAATAATGCTAGCGTTGCTTCAGTGTTATCTAATAATAATGAACGTGTTGTTAAAGAAGTGGCTAAATACATAGCTGAAGCCATGTATGTGGAAAAAAGATAATGGCAAAAACCGTTAACATAAGGATGATCCAATGTGCGGATGTCCGGGGAGACGGGGGCTGGGAGGGTGTGTGGCTGGCGAATAGGGAGGAAGGAAGGTTAGTGGCAAGTGTGTGTGATTATGCGATATGGGTGTTGGGGGTAATTGTAGAAAGGTACAGGTGGGGCGGAGGGAAAGGGGAGGACGTGTGTGTGTGTGTGTGTGTGTGTGTGTGTGAGTGTGTGTGTTGTGTGTGTGTGTTGTGTGGTGTGTGTGAGTGTGTGTGTGTGTGTGTGTGAGAGAGAGAGAGTACGTAACGCATGAAATTCCTGCTTTTTGTATCGGTTAATGCATTTGCCAACCCCCTGTCCCAAAAGGCTTAACTACTAAACGGACAATAAACAATTCATGTCAGTCTCTCTCTCTCTCTCCTCTCTCCCTCCCCCTCTCTCTCTCCCCTCTCTCCTCTCTCTCTCTCTCTCTCTCCTCTCTCTCACTCCCTCATCAACAGTTCCTCTCAGGGCATGTCAAATCGTGACTACAAAAGTGCTATAATACAGCAGAAAGATCAAGAAAGTGAAGGGGAAAAAATGACCAAGTCGTTTTCCGATTCGAACCCGAGGCTGCCGTGCCATTTCCGAAGCATACTACTTAAATCTCCGTCTTTCCTTGCCGGTCCTCTTTCTAGCCACACTTAGCATCCCACTAAGCCCCGCGCTTCCTCTTCCTGAAGACCACACACTTTTCTTTAGCTGTTCAAAGTGGTGTTACAATACCGTCATTCTTTTCTGCGTACCGAACATGAACACAAGACTGCTAAGACGTCGTGTAAGCGGTTTCCGACTCGCGTGATGTATGTTCACAACATACAGACAAACACGCGCGCGCGCACGCACGCACGCGCGCATGCACACACACACACACACACACACACACACACATGCGCGCGTGTGTGCGCGCGCGCGCACACACACACACACATACACACAACACACACACATAACACACACGCACGCACACGCGCGCACGCGCGCGCGCACAACACACACACACACACACACACAACACCACACACCCACACACACACACACACACACACACACACACACACACCCCTCTCAGAGAGCCTAGCAAAGAACTGACTTTCCAACGTAGGGAATGAGTTACTGTTAAATCACCATAATCTCAAGTTCGTGGGCCATAGAGCTGGGGAACCGAAATAACACATTCAAAATTGTTCAGACTAAAAGGGCACAGATAAAAAGGGTTTGTACAAAAATGGCGCGGATGAAAACGGCACGAATGACATTTGGACAAAAACAGCAAAGACGGATCAAGGTACCAAATGAGCACAATCCCGATAAACACAAAAATGAAACATTTTGAACTGAGGATTCCTAAACGCCAACGTGTGCCTTCCTTTTCCCCATTTTTTCTGGAACTTTGGTAGATTTGTTCTGTCAGGCAAAATTCCCCCAGGTATCCCTCTGGTTCTATTGAACATGATCTGAAGCCACAAAGACTTCGGAGTCGGACATGAAGAGTTTTGAACGCTCGCTTCCTCTTCAGTGGAAGGATCCCCAGTTCGTCTTGCAAGATCATGTGGACACTGCTGCCTCAGACTGTTGAAGAGCTCAAATCGTGTGCCAGATAACCGTGTCCCTACCTCTCCCCCCCCCCCCCCCTCCGCCCTGTCGCCTCTCTCTCTCTCTCTCTCTCTCTCTCTCTCTCTCTCTCTCTCTCTCTCCTCCTCTCCATCTCTCTCTCTCTCTCTCTCTCTCACACACACACACACACACACACACACACACACACACACAACACACACACACACACACACACACACACACACACAAGTTTCAAGTTTCAAGTTTCACAGAGAGAGAGAGAGAGAGAGAGAGAGAGAGAGAGAGAGAGAGAGAGAGAGAGAGAGAGAGAGAGAGAGAGAGAGAGATCACACTTATGTAATAACTTGAAAAGGAAACATAGCGGAACTGAAATAGACTGAACTGAAACGTCTTGTGTCGTGTTGATATTGTTCTTGTTTGTGCGATTCTTGTACCTTGATTCATGTGGGTCTTGTGTCGTGTTGATATTGTTCTTGTTTGTACGATTCTTGTACCTTGATTCATGTGCGCCGTTTTTGTCCAACTGTCATTTGTGCCGTTTTCGTTTGCCATTTTTGTCTGTGCCCTTTTCGGCTGATCCACTTTTGCATGTGCCATTTTCTGCCCCACCCGACATGCCGTGAGACAGCCTTGGGCAGTCAGGAATCTGCACACAACTGTCCCCAGTCCTGCGCGACAAGGGAGAGGATTGTTAACAGTCCAGTCATTGGTGCTGTCCATCCGTGACTTTGTCGTTCTGCTTCCGGGATCTCTGCACATCCTCTGATGCCCCATGTACGGTGATCCCGGACAGTGAGATGATCTCTGCACATCCTCTGATGCCCCATGTACGGTGATCCCGGACAGTGAGATGATCTCTGCACATCCTCTGATGCCCCATGTACGGTGATCCCGGACAGTGAGATACAGATCTGTGGTCGGGCAAAGATTGCGGGTGTTGCTCTTACTAGAACGAAACTGATACAGCCAGACCAAATGTTACTTTAAAAAAGAAAAAAGAAATATTGTATATAAACACAAGATAGCTTACAATGTCATAAGCATTGTTCTTAGTGTGACGTATATTAGCATGACTATGTGTACATACGACAGACTTTTTGAGATATACACATGAGAAAAGCAACTTGATGGGAATTTTGCTCAATTAAACTATTTTGTCATTACTCCTTTATGTGCCGTATACTTTAATTAAACTCTGGAAGAAATTTCGCGATAAGCTTGCGCTCGCGTTTACGTGCGTGTGTGTGTGTTCGTGTGTGGGTGTGGGAGTGTTTGTAGGGGAGGTAGGGTAGATTGCGGGCGTGAGGTGATATCGGGGAAAGGGGAGGTTTGGGCGGCGGGCGAGTTGGTAGCTGAAATTTTTAAGTCTGACAGGAGTGTATGTGTGGGAAGGTAACGACGAGAACTGCTTTATATAGCTTTTGCATGCTGTTGTACAAAGATTGTTTTCGATCCACAGTACACTGACGAATCAATGTGTATATATTGACATATGCTTTAATTAGACTGCTGTGTGATTATAAGGTGCTCTATTATGAACACATACATGTTTCTTTTGTAATATTGCATGAAAAGATAACCCTTGAAGGGTGAGAATAAAAAAGGAGGGGGGGGGGATAGGAGGCGAGGTTCTTGTGTCTCATTGTGTGTGTTGACTTTCTAGCTGTCACAGCCATTTGTCTTGGAATGTTCCTAGAATGAGATGCCGAGAAACCGTCTGATTCATTCATTCCAGAACACCGGGGCGTTTCACTCATATGCATGCAGGAAGATGCGTATCGGCCAATGATTTGTATAGCTTCGTCCTCACCGGGAAGTCATCCTTACAGCTGACGTTGAGCTTTGTCATGGCAGACAGAGCCAGGTCGACCCTCGACTTGACCTTCTTTGTTGAGTTCACGTCCTTGTTCAATAAGAGAGAGATATCGAATGATGCCGATATTATGCTGTCGTGTGCTTTTTTTGTTTTAAAGGGAGTGGGAGGAGGTGAAGGAGGAAAGATCCTACTGGAACCTGGAGGGGGGGGGAGGGGGGTATATAATCCGTGAATTCGCAAATTTGAATTATAATGGTCATCTTCAGTCCAAAGCATTTCAGATCAGTGTGTTCCCATGTTTCCGATGACAGTTTCTAAACATGCTCTTCATTTCGTTTCAAATTTTTGTTGTTGTCTTCGTTCGTCATTTGTCAGCTGGATTCCCCCGTCTCCTCGACAAAGGTTGCAGTACGTCACAGGTCCTCCAGTCCTCCCGTAAAGCTTCCGGGCCACTGGGATTGGGTCGGGCCAGGTTTTCTCTCGGAGCTCTTGATGGAGCGGGCAGCACTGCAGCAGATGTTCTGTTGTCTGGCTGCCTGTTCTGCAGGGGCACTGCTCTGTGTTGCTAAGACATTTGCCACATGCATAACCACACTTTGATGTGTTTCTCTGTCTGAAATACCCTCGTTTCATATCTCTTCACAGCATGCGCTCATTTTAAGACATGTCTAGTTTGGTGAAGGAGATTTCTTCTGTTTGGAATCGTGAGCCAATGAACGGTACTCTCAGTAGACGCTTCACCATAGCAGACGACTGCTGGACAATGGACAGTACTCTCAGTAGACGCTTCACCATAGCAGACGACTGCTGGACAATGGACGGTACTCTCAGTAGACGCTTCACCATAGCAGACGACTGCTGGACAATGGACGGTACTCTCAGCAGACGCTTCACCATAGCAGACGACTGCTGGACAGGCTGGCTTCAACGTCTTAAAGTAAAAAGCTTTCACTCAGATCCATCTGTTTCAAGGGTGTGGACCTGCGAGCGGAAAGAAACTGTCACAATTTAACTTGAGTGTCAGCCGGCAGCGTAGCCCGGCTGCTTGGCTTTTAACATTTTGTCGTGGGCCTTCTTTCCCGTGCCATGCCTTAAAACAAAACAGCTTGGAAATAATGCTGGTGTCAAAGTTTTGGGGTCTCTTGTGAATACATTTTTTCACACGAAAACATTGTCGTGTGATATAGGCCTGACCCTTTCTCTAGACCAGATAGATTCCATAGCCTCTAACTTCTTAGCCCGTCTTTTCGGTCAATAAGCCCCGGTATAACACTACAAATACTCTGCTGCCAAAAACATTACAAAGAAAAAATTCTGAGGTAAGGTTTTGAATAGGATGCTCCTGGAGGATGAGAATGCCGAGGGTTCTCCTTAGCAGTCGAGTGATGTCACCATTTGGGGAGTACGGGAACAGCAATAATAGCTAATCATAATTCGCAGAGATTTCTCCTTTAACCACTGACCGTTTCAGGCAACGTTGATCTCATTGGTATCGAAGATGATGTGCATTTGAAAGGGAAGTCAGCTGAATTGGATTGTTTAAGCTTCATCTTCGTTTTTTTCATTTCTGTCTCTTTTATTTATAAATGATATCATTGTATGGGCCAAGCACAGTTCTATTAACTTCCTTACGAGGGAGAGGATAACTCGATGTCCACCTGTTGCCTGTTGAAAACGTCAAAACTTCCCTTTGAAAAAATCTGTGTCTGTCAAATGCAAGGATGATCGGATTCGTTTTAAACAAGAATTTGCCAGCCTTTGTGTTTACACAAGATGTCCAACTTCCAAAGGAAAGAACACTGATAAAGGCCATGGGCCGAAATATATCGTGCAGAGTGTTTGACAATTTTGTGTTTACAGTTTGGCATATACACTTTGGTGTTCTCTCATTAAATTCACTTTCATGTCCGGAGATGTTCCACCTGATGTGATTTTGAATTCTTGAAAGAAATGAATGTTTTTCATCTAAGATTTCATGGAAGAAAAATTTTATTTGTTTTTTTTTAAACATCTCTGTCGGAAATTGACTTTGACAAGTTGACAGCCCATATATGGCCCCTCGAGGTTGGCTGGGTCGTGAACGTGAACTGAGTCGACAAAATCCTCCACGGAAAGAAAACACTATTAAGAGAAATGGTGTTCAAAGGTGAGTGAGCGGCAGTTCTACCCGCCGTAAAGTGATCCTGGCCCGTTACACTGGCTCCGCTATACACTCTAAGAAAGCAAAGCTGTAGTATCACTTGTTCATCAGTTTCCAACAAACGATGAACTAACACCCACGGACATGTCCAAAAGCGCTCAACGTGAGGAGCCGTCTACTTTGAGTGCCAGATCAGATCGGTATATAGAGCTATCGACCTCGCAAGAGGTCAAAGGTGAGAGCATGTGCGTGTTCTCAGTCAGACATAGTGAGTTCAATGCCCTGGACGCTTGTGTCAGTAAAACCTGGCCCTTTCACCGCCCAGCCTGACTGTAAAACATGGCCCTTTCACCGCCCAGCCTGACTGTAAAACCTGGCCCTTTCACCGCCGAGCCTGACTGTAAAACCTGGCCCTTTCACCGCCCAGCCTGACTGTGAAACCTGGCCCTTTCACCGTCCAACCTGACTGTAAAACCTGGCCCTTTCACCGCCCAACCTGACTGTAAAACCTGGCCCTTTCACCGCCCAGCCTGACTGTAAAACCTGGCCCTTTCACCGCCCAGCCTGACTGTAAAACCTGGCCCTTTCACCGCCCAGCCTGACTGTAAAACCTAGCCCTTTCACCGCCCAGCCTGACTGTAAAACCTGGTTCTTTCACCGCCCAGCCTGACTGTAAAACCTGGTCCTTTCACCCCCAGCCTAACTGTAAAACCTGGCCCTTTCACCACCCAGCCTGACTGTAAAACCTGGCCCTTTCACCGCCCAGCCTGACTGTAAAACCTGGCCCTTTCACCGCCCAGCATGACTGTAAAACCTGGCCCTTTCACCGCCCAGCCTACTGTAAAACTGGCCCTTTCACCGCCCAGCCTAACTGTAAAACCTGGCCCTTTCACCGCCCAGCCTAACTGTAAAACCTGGCCCTTTCACCGCCTAGCCTGACTGTAAAATCTGGCCCTTTCACCGCCCAGCCTAACTGTAAAACCGGGCCCTTTCACCGCCCAGCCTGACTGTAAAACCTGGCCCTTTCACCGCCCAGCCTGACTGTAAAACCTGGCCCTTTCACCGCCCAGCATGACTGTAAAACCTGGCCCTTTCACCCCCCAGCCTGACTGTAAAACCTGGCCCTTTCACCGCCCAGCCTGAACTGTAAAACCTGGCCCTTTCACCGCCCAGCCTGACTGTAAAACCGGGCCCTTTCACCGCCCAGCTGACTGTAAACCTGGCCCTTTCATTGCCCAGCCTGACTGTAAAACCGGGCCCTTTCACCGCCCAGCATGACTGTAAAACCTGGCCCTTTCACCGCCCAGCCTGACTGAAAACCTGGCCCTTTCACCGCCGAGCCTGACTGTAAAACCTGGCCCTTTCACCGCCCAGCCTACTGTAAATGTGCCCTTTCACCGCCCAGCCTGACTGTAAAACCTGGCCCTTTCACCGCCCAGCCTAACTGTAAAATCTGGCCCTTTCACCGCCCAGCCTGACTGTAAAACCTGGCCCTTTCACCGCCCAGCCTGACTGTAAAACCTGGCCCTTTCACCGCCCAGCCTGACTGTAAAACCTGGCCCTTTCATCACCGCCCACCTGACTACTGTAAAACCTGGCCCTTTCACCGCCCAGCCTGACTGTAAAACCTGGCCCTTTCACCGCCCAGCCTGACTGAAAACCTGGCCCTTTCACCGCCCAGCCTGACTGTAAAACCTGGCCCTTTCACCGCCCAGCCTGACTGTAAAACCTGGTTCTTTCACCGCCCAGCCTAACTGTAAAACCTGGCCCTTTCACCGCCCAGCCTGACTGTAAAACCTGGCCCTTTCACCGCCCAGCCTGACTGTAAAACCTGGCCCTTCACCGCCCAGCCTGACTGTAAAACCTGGCCCTTTCACCGCCCAGCCTGACTGTAAAACCTGGCCCTTTCACCGCCCAGCCTAACTGTAATCCTGGCCCTTTCACCGCCCATCCTAACTGTAAAACCTGGCCCTTTCACCGCCCAGCCTAACTTTGTTGTTCTGGTGGGTGTCATTATAGCTTTAGATAGCCAATCCCCTTCCCCCCTTCCTCCCCTCCCCCCCCCCCCCCCCCCCCCCCCCCACCTCATCCCATCTTCCCTCTCTCCCCTCACTCTCACCTCCACCCCATCCTCACCCCACTTCCACCTCTCATTCCCTTCCTCACATACTTGTCTCGCATGCACCAATGCCAAAATACCCCCGAATGCCTGAGTGTTGAGTGAAAGGAGCTGAACCTGAACGACAACATTATCACTCATATTTTCACCGGGGACTGGGAACTTTATGATCAGCTTTTAACGATTGTTTTGTTATTGTTTTTACTTATCTGCCGTTGTAATAGTGATTTTACGCTGGTTTTAGAAGCCCAAGGAGTGAAGGGGACTTGAGGTAGGCTAGCTCATTAACACTGTCGCCATAGTCCATCGCCACTTAATTTTTCAGGAGAGCATAGGATGTTCTCCATTGAGAGATATGCATGGCAGTTAAGCTATGTATTTATCTAAGTGAACATTCTTACAGAATTTTTCCATGGAAACTGTGTCATATTTGTGCATTCTTTTACATGTAAACAGACCTTGATTTTTGTTCTTTTTGATCTGATCAACAACAACAAAATTAACGCTGAAATTCGCTCGCAGCACGATTTTCTGTTTCTCGATTCGTGTACTGTTGTTTAAAATGTTGTGAAGCACATTCGTGTGTGTGTATGTGTGTGTGTGTGTGTGTGTGTGTGTGTGTGTGTTGCGTGCGTGCGTGCGTGCGTGCGTGCGTGCGTGCGTGCGTGCGTGCGTGCGTGCGTGTGTGCGTGCGTGTATGCGCGCGCGCGCGCGCGCGTGTGTGTGTGTGTGTGTGTGTGTGTGTGTGTGTGTGTGTGTGTGTGTGTGTGTGTGTGCTTGCGTGCGTGCGTGCGTGCGCGCGCGCGTGTGTGTGTGTGTGTGTTGTGTGTGTGTGTGTGTGTGTGTGTGTGTGTGTGTGTGTGTGTGTGTGTGTGTGTGTGTAATAATAATATTAATAATAATAAGGAACATTTAGTGCGCTTAATCTTAAACAAAAGCCCTAAGCGCTTACAGCAATAAGCCCTAACACACACACACACACACACACACACACACACACACACACACACACACACACACACACACACACACAAACACACACACACACGCACACACCCACACACCAGCGAAGGAGCAGAAAAATTTATGTTTTGAAGAGAGTTGTTTTGAGGGAGGACTTGAAAGAAGAAAGACTGTTTGAGTTTCGGAGTGCAGAAGGGAGATTGTTCCAGCAGGAAGGAGCCTGAAAAGTAAAAGAACGTTCACCAAGTGTTCTGGCCCGAAAACAAGGGATCTGCATAATGCGAGTGTCAGAGGAAGAGCGAAGCTGTCTGGAAGGAGTATAGGTCGACAGAAGTTTAGAGAGGTAAGATGGAGCGAGGCCATCCAATGCCTTGTAACAGAGCAAAGAAAGTTTGTACTTGATGCGTTTTTCAACAGGAAGCCAGTGCAAAGATTTAAGCAAGGGAGAAACATGAGAGGTTTTCGGAGATTTCGAGACAAGGCGAGCAGCATTATTTTGGACTTTCTGCAATTTTGCAAGAAGATTCTGTGGACAGCCAGCAAGAAGAGAATTACAGTAGTCAAGTCTTGAAAGAATGAAAGCAGAAACCAGAGTCTTGGTGGCTTCTTCAGACAGAAGGTGGCGCACAGAACTGATTCGCCGAAGCTCCAAGTAGCAAGCACGGCAGATAGAAGAAATCTGATTTTGAAAAGAGAGTGTCTGATCAAGTACAACGCCTAGAATTTCGCACAGTGGTAGAGGTCTGAATGGAGAGGTACCAAGTTGGACAGAAGAAGGAACAGAGATTGTAGACATGAGCCGTTTTGGGAGAATGAAGATCAGTTCAGTTTTGTCATTGTTTAACTGAAGTTTGTTGCAAGTCATCCATGCCTTTATGTCAGAGATGCAGAGCTGTGAGCGATCAATGATGGAGGAGAGGAGAGAGATGTCACCAGAAATGTAGATTTGATTGTCATCAGAGAAGCAGTGGTGTGAAATGTCATGATGGGCTACAATGTCAGAGATGGGTTGGGTATATAGAACAAACAGAATGGGACCAAGGACAGAGCCTTGGGGAACACCATAATTCAAGTCAGCAGAGCTTGAAGAAAAACCATTGACAGAGACAATTTGGGTTCGACCAGAAAGGTAAGAATAAAACCATGCCAAAGCGTGAGAAGAGATGCCAAAAGTATGTTGAAGTCTAGTGAGGAGGGTGGAGTGATCAATGGTATCAAAGGCAGCGGACAAGTCAAGAAGAGAAAGCAGTGAAACCTGACCATTATCCAGAGCAGAGAGAAGATCGTTTATTATTTTCAGCAGAGCAGTTTCTGTACTGTGTCCAGTGCGATAGGCGGACTGCAACGAATAGAGCAAGTTGTTTTGGTCAAGGTGGTTTTGGAGTTGGAGAAGTGCTATCTTTTCAATTATCTTTGAAAGAAAAGACAAGTTGGAGACAGGTCGATAATTTTTTAGGTTTTCAGGGTCAAGAGAGGGTTTCTTCAAAAGAGGTCGGACAACAGCAGCTTTCAGTGCAGGTGGGAAACAACCAGAAGTGAGAGATTCATTTACCACACTAGTGATATATGGCAACAAAACATGTGTGTGTGTGTGTGTGTGTGTGTGTGTGTGTGTGTGTGTGTGTGTGTGTGTGTGTGTGTGTGTGTGTGTGTGTTTCAGGTAATAAGACGTGATCTGATTTTCAGCAACATGTTTCGGAAATTGTCACATGAGCCAATGGACGGTGCTGCTCGTTGTCATATGACTTCACCAGTTTCGCCTGAAAAGCAAATGGCTGACCAGAAAATACTGTCGCCAGGGGTGGATGTGGAGGGGAGGAGGGGGTGGTGGGCAGTGGTTAGCCACCTCACCTTTCCCCACCAAACAAAGGATAATTTACAAGTGAGTAGTGGTTAGATACTTATCTGCCATGAGAAGCATCCAAATGCACCTTACTGACTATGGTGCAAGCCCCCCCCCCCCCCCCCCCCCCCCCCACTCCTCTACTCCGCTTTTACAAAATCTGCATTCCTCCCCACCCCTCCAACCTGCTTCTACATAACCTGCACTTCCCCCTCTCCTTCCCCCCACTTTTTTTCTTTTAAATTCCTGCTAGGTTAATGCACCCTGACTTCAGTTTGGACACCCTCCCCTCATTAGTATTTGATCCGCCCCTGGTCGTTTCAAATTTTTGTACTTCGTTATCAAAAAGACGTCGCCACGTGAGGACCACTACAATTGCCTTACACTATATCTGCCAGGTGATTAGACCATAATACGTTTCAAAGTTGAACTCCATAACATATGGCCTCTTCCAAGTCCACTCGGTACGCCTGATAGGCCATCTACTGAAACACTAATCAAAGACAGGAGGCTGCAGGCGGTTGGACCTGTCTGGAAGTAAATGTATTGTTCTATTTCGTCTTCCAACTCTTGCTTACACTTTTCGAACCGAACGTACTTTGTTTTTGGTGTATGTGTGTGGGGGAGGGGGGAGCATGTGTGTGTGTGTGTGTGTGTGTGTGTGTGTGTGTGTGTGTGTGTGTGTGTGTGTGTGTGTGTGTTGTTCTTCTTCTTCTTTTCGATCTGTTTTGCTGCCTTCCCCTCCACCCACCTTCTTCACCTTCGCCCTCCCTGAAAAGAATGTAAAACGAATAAACAAATCCGGGGAAAAACTCCCGTTGTCCAACTCTCCCTTGTGTTTCTTATGAAGGGTGGATTCTTGTTTTGTGTCTTGTCACACATACTGGTGATCATCGACATCTAATTAAGTTAATTTTTACAGCGTTAGCATGCTATCACGAAAAAGTATAGGAAAAGGGGGGGGGGGGGGGGTAGGGTGTGTGCATAGAAGAGATTTTTTATGGTGTGTCGGAGGAAAAATGAGAGATAATGGGAGGAGGGATCAAAGATGATTACCTGAGATGATCTGAAGTATAACTATTGAATATTACTAACAAATCTTAACTAGATGTTTAGATTTCCGCCTGCAGTCGTCTCACTTTGCAACTAGAATATTACTTAGCTAACGTTGCGAAAGATAAGTCGTAACTTTCACAAGAGAATCGACTGATAAAGAATCCAAAACCTGTAGGTGGCACAATTTCTTGTAAGAAAGGTCTCATTAACACACAGTTAAACATGCAATGCTGAACGGCAGCATCACAATGACATATATACTTGATATTTCGGCAATATTTGGTCTGTGATCAATTGCATAAAAGTCTGAAAGACTTAGAATAGGTCTGCAGATCAACACAAAATCAGATCATTTCCAGACGAGGTTTGGAAGATGAATGGAAGCAATTAAGAATGTTCCCTTCAAGTATATTATTCATGACCCAATACGATAATGGACAATTGACTCTTATAGTTTGTTTGTTTC
>CM031596.1:81695248-81715248 GCA_018398815.1 Conus ventricosus | reverse complement strand
CACCGAAGTCCCTGCCCATATGGCCGCCGGCGACTCTATGGGCCGGCGACCATATGGGTACCAACAACGTGTGTGTTTTGTCTCAGCAGCACTAAGCCGGCAGGGTGTTGGGGGCTGACGGAGGCCATGTTTTGCTGGCTCTCACGTGAAGGGCATGTTGAGAGCCGCCGCTAAGAGACAACAACAAAACAAATAAATGCACCTATCAGTCTTTCTGCATCTGTCAGGATGAAAAGTTGTTTTGCCCAAGCAAACTGACGATTATCTCTGGCCTCTGTCGAAGTCACTTCATGCTGACCTCTTGTCTTTTCTTCTACCTCTTTTTCCGTCTTCATGTTCTTCTTCTTCTTCCACATGCTCTCTTTCTTTGTCGTGAGCAGTCCTTCATAGGCCTACACCAGTGATCATCATCAGTACCATACTCCTCCTCATCTTTTTCTTTCGTTCTTCTGCATTTATTCTCCTATGCGAGACATAAACACTTTACAGCAGACTCCATGAAAACCCTGTTCAGAGATGTCCCACCTGACGTGGTCTTTGAGTTTCTGAAAGAGATTAACATTTTTCATCTGATCTAAAATTTTACGGAAGAAAGATTTTAACAAAGTTTCTGGTACGTTTTTAGAAGGTGTATTTGAAAGAGATGTGTGCAAGGTTTTGTTGTTGTTGTTGTTGTTGTTGTTGTTGTTTTGATGACTTGTGAGTTCATTTTAACGTGGTTATAGCCCTGATATGGCCCTTTGCGGTCGGCTGGGCTATAAGCAACATTACTTTACCTGACCTATCCTCCTCCGTTTTGGCTTTTTCTTCTTCTTTGTCGTCAACGGCGGCGGTAACGTTGGTGACAGCATCTGAAGAAACTTTGTCATGGCACATTTTACCCTCCAGCCAGAGAACAGAGAAATGTCCGTTCTAACTCACCCGCCTAAAACTAGTTAAAACTAGTTTCAGGCGGGTGACCTTAGAACGGACATTTCTCTGTTCTCTGACAAGTAAGGCTTTAACAATGAATTAAAAATGATAATCCATCACACATTCTCTTTCAATAACCAAAAAATAACGATTTTTTACAAACAAACATACTGTGTAGGGTTATCCGTTTTCAATACTAATTTACTAAACTTTTCAGATTTTAGTTTTTGTTTAATCCTGTGTTTTTCCTGATCATTTTCAATAACATCATTTTCGCGCAAACATTCATCAAATGAGTCTCTGTCTTTCATGTGAAATAAAACTACAGTCTTTAACTGTTCTCTAAAGTCTTTTAAAACGGAGTTATATTTTTGACATAAAATCCACACACTTATCCCAGCATGTCTTCCACTGAAAGCCAGTTTTGACAAAGCGTTTCTTTTTTTTAACTATGTCTTTTTCTGCCGAGCAGTCATCTATAATAAATAGTGTCTGCGTTCCCTTAAAATATTTATAAAAGTATTCTAAACACTCACTTAGCTTATTGCTAGGATCAACTAAATATATGTCATCATCTGTCCATATAAACCTTCTATTATAATATGCTTTGTTAAATTCAAGCGTTGGACAGAAAATCACAATATGAGCAAAATTATAACGATAAACTGTTTGTAATAGGTTGAGGACAAATATTGTTTTCCCACAACCAGTTTGCCCACAAATTAATGAAGAATGAGGGGTTTTTGTCATAAAGTTTAACTGCTCCATAGTTTTATAACAGAACTTAATCTAATCCAGTAATTATTTTTATCATGCTCTCCGTCAAAACCTGTTCAGTATAATAAAATCCTATGAGGCCTAGCGCCTAAATGCGTAAGATTAATCCAATTCAGTTCTGTAAGATTGTTTCTATTTAGACTAATATTGATTTTGTTGCTTGTTGTTATGACCTTAATATCCTCGCCATTGTGAAGAATGACGACAGTAACTTTAAGTTTTTCAACGTCTAAGTTTTGCCAGCTAATTAGAATTCCTTTTAGAAGGACGTCACTAACGCCCACAACCCCATCCCTCCCCTTATCTTTTAAGACAGAAATTTCAAATATCATTGTAAACGCATCTCCTAATTTCATTTGCGGAATGAACTGTAATTTTGTAGAAGCATCCTTTAAAACCGTTTTCTCTTCTGTGGAGGATGTACTGTTTATTCCCATACGGCTTTATTTCAATCTCTTTCCGACTATTGTCGTCCGGCATAAGACTTACATGTAAAGGGCCAGAGTTGAATGCTTTTCTGAAACTTTTTTGACGGCTAAAAAATGTAAATGGGCTTATGAATTCAAATTTTATGTCCCATTCTAAATATGGTTCCAAGTGCCATTTGAGGTCAGGTTTTCGAACTATTTTATATTCATACTGGCCAACATTATTTGCTTCTAAATTGCGCAGCTGTTCTAGTTTAGGAAACTTTTTGCTGTCGCCAACCTCTTTGCGTTTATAATCACCATCTTTAGTGTACTCAAAACCATACAAAACGCCTATCTCACCGTTCTGTTCAAAGTCTGCAACGTCTGCAAGGTCTTTTAATTCTAAAGTTATACACCTTACAGGCGCCAATGTAACTCCTGGTTCTTCTGGCCCCCACGACATTTTTTAGTACAGTTTATTATTTTATTTCCAAAACAATTTGCAGGTTATCACATTTCACGACTTTCCCTGTTTTGTCTGTGATCTTTATATTAAATGATCCAACCCTCCCACAAACTAATCTTTTAAACTGTAAATTAGGGAATTGTATAATTTCATAATCGCAATATGCAGCTTTCCCTGATGGAAGAGCTCTTAAAACAGTTGAGGGCCTTCCATCATGTAAGTTTTCATCAGTGCTTAGCTCATCCAAATGGACATAGAGTAATGAATGTAATGCAAGATCGAGCGGACTTTCTCCTTCATAAGTAGTTTTGCTTGGTGTAACTCTAAATCTATGATTGCCAGCCGCAAAACCTAACATTTTAGCTAGCTCTTTATCAAAATAGTAACCTACTTCTTCTTCAGGCTTGAATGTTAACATTGTTTTCAGATTCGCATTGTTAAGTTTGAGAGTAATGTCAAAGTTACTCATTGCTTCTTTTAGTGAGCAAAACCCGTAATAACCATCAGGTATGGTTAACTGGCTAACTTTGGTCCCTGTTTTGTCAATTTTTTGAATCTTATTATTCTTCTTCGATTCACTTATATTAAACCATACGACTTTGTAAAATATTTCATGAAGCGCAACCATTTTGGTTCCACAATTGTTATCAATAGCATGTTCTAAAAACGAAGGACGGTCTTGAGTTGTTATTGTTACAAACATTTTTTAAACGAAATAAAAATGAGTGCGTTTAAATATACTGATGCAAAATATTCTGTTGGGCCGCACTACAATCTTAAAAATATAACAACCGACACCCTCGACATTTCTGTGACCCAGACTGACACCTTTCGAGTAAAGGTGAGTACTCCATTAAGCAGATATCTTAACCCCCCTATTAAAAAAGACTACATCCCAAAAGTGTGGTTCAGTCATCCGATGCAGTTTTATCAGAACCAGTTAAACTTTGCTGTGTTTTGTGCATCAACTGGATGTGGAGTATCGTATGCTGATCACTTAAATCATCCTAATCCTTTGGTGAGGTCAGTGTATAGATTTCATTTTTATTACACCTTCAGACGTATTTTGACTGAACTTCAAGCGCCATTGCCAAATGACAAAACGTTTAATCCATTCAGCAACAGAATAGACATGAAGGCTTTTGAAAGGATTTGTAACGAATTCAATATTAATGTTAAGACAGACTTTAGACAAAAGTCAGATCTTAATCATGGCTTAGGCACCCCTTATTTTTGGGGCGTGCACAGAAAGTATAACTATGACTGGAATCCTCCTTACACATCTTTCTCTTCAGGCACAACTGTTCACCTAGGGTCCATAGAGCAAGAGCATAAAACAGCATGGACAACATTTATCTTAGACACTTCTAAGGGCCTAACTAGAGCGGGAATAGAACGAATAAACGACTCTATTCGTAATTACGTTTGGTGTTTGCTAGGTTCACAAGCACAGGCAAGATCGAGCATAACTAATCCTTCTACTGGCTTTGATGCACAAAAACAATACTTAGCAAATTTAGAGGACGCCATTAATTCTACAGTTGATTTGCCTTCAAGTATTAAAAGGTACCAACATGTTTTACAATACGCAAGATCGAAAGTAGACTTTGCTGTTGGCACTGGTTTATACATGCTGCCTTCTGACCTCAGACTCCAGATAGGAACAATAATAAACTACAACAATGAAATCCTTGTGGCAGGCAATGAACAGAAAGTCGGAAAAAACGACATAAATTCTGAGCCAGTAATATTACAAACAATAAAAAAACACGATGGCCCCCCAAGAATAAGTCACCAATCCTGAGGTCCAAAGCCCAAAGACCTTGAAGCCCGCAAAAAAGAAATGACCTAAAATAAAAAAGGGGCAGCACTTGTTATTGGAAAAAACGCCCTAGATTACTCGGCCTTTATCTTACAATATTACCCAACTATTAAGAAAAATAATGCCCAAAGTGTCACCCATAAAGCAATATTTTGCTTGCAGTAGAAAAAAGCCAGCAAACGATACTCCCAAAAAACCGGAAAAGAGTTATAGCTTTACTAGATTTTTTTTAATAAACTGCAAGATGACAAGTTTTTTTTTTCCCCTTTGTTTTTTCAGGCGATGGCGGTGGAGGACTAAACTTTGACCCCCGCCCCTGTAATACCCCATCACCAATTACTTATTGCAACCCTAAGGTGTTTATAAGTTTTGCTAATGTGACTCCCTGCCTCAAACACGTTTTTATTCGTTCTGTAGCGTCGCGTCTTTATAAAAATTTTTTTCGAAGTTTCTCTTATTCTGTTCACTGAGTTCGTAATTGGTCTCGGTTATAGTCCACTTTTTGTCTTGCTGATCTTTGTATTTAAAAGATCTTTTGTCTTTTTTTTTTATTTTTCTTTAACCTCGGGTCCTAATTGGCGTCGTCAGCTCAGAAAGTTTTCTTTTTCTTTTTCTATCGTCCTATTCATTTGGGGTTTTGCTAAATTTTTTAAAAATTTTTCCCCTTTGATGGGTTCTTAAAGACGACAAGGCTAATAATTCTTCTGGGCGGTGGTTTTGTATTGTTTTTAATGCTGTTTTTTTTCTTCAGGGGCTTTTGCTTCTATTGCATTTATTATTCTGTTGCTGTTTGACTTAAATCTTTATGTGATGTTTTGTTTTTGGTTATCTTTTGGGGTTCTTGTGTTTGTTTTGAAGTTTAGCAATTTCATCCCCATCAAATTTTTGGGTTGTAAGGCCAAGGCGATTTCGAATTTCCCACCTGAAGGTGTTTTTTGATTGTACCCATGCCTAAAAACTTTGATAGTCCGTTTATTGTAACTGAAAATTTTGTCCTTGCTTGTTTTCAATAAAATGGTCATCTTTTACTTCAAAATCATCAGGGTATATAGTTTTGGGGGTTCTAGTCCAAAATTTTTGGGTTAAGATCTGCCCTTACTTTCTGTTAAATTACGCCTTTGTGCCCCCCTAATTCATCATGCAATGAGACCCCTGACGATGCCGCTCCAAGAAGATCATCTGTTGTCTCAAGATCGGGAATATCTAATCTTCACTTAAAATGCCTGCCTTTTTTTTAAATTTTTACTTTTATTTTGTTTTAAAAAAATGTCAGAAGGTTTGGCTCGATTCTTGCCCCATAGAAAAAGAAAGAAACCCCCCTTTCCTGCAGGGAAATAAACGGAAAAATTACTGTTCCAAAATAACATCTACTATTGTGCGGGTCAAATTCTTACTGTCAGATTTTTCCGACCTAGAGGAAAGAAGTGATTTTGCCAGGATCTGCGCGACTTACTTTCAAAATTAAAATCGCTTTAAAACAGACCCAAACAGGCAGTTGTCCAGAAATTTTTAGGGGAATCGTTAAGAAATTTCTGTAAACTTTAGGGGAAAATATTTTTTTTAAAATTTTCGACATATTTTTAACTATTCTATTATGGTAACCGAGAATGAAAGGGTGATTTGGTTTCAAGGAATCGAAAAATATGATGGACTAAAAACCCGAAAGACGCCGGGAAATGCTAACCCAGCGGCAAAAAGCATTTTGCTGTAAAATTTTTTTTTGGAAATCGCTTTTCCTTCCTTAATTTTTAGTTGTTTAAAAACTCATGGCCCAAAACTTTCCCAAAGGCATTAAAAAACGATTGTCATTAACTAATTTTAAGAAAACAAAAGCGTTAAACAGTCATCGCTGAGCAAAGTCAGCATTTTTGACACTTTTTGAGTTTGACGTTGTTAGCAACGATGACTTAGCACGGTGATTGAGCAACAATATCAGTCAAAATTACAAATATATTTCGAAAGAGTGCTCATCATTCAAATACCCCAAAAACAGGGCAGACACTATATGGGAAATTTAGTTTTAACCAAAAAAAGATCGCTTAAAGGGTTTTTTTTTTGCTGTGTGAAGATGAAGAACCGTTTTTAAAAAACAAACTGAAAAGTTTATTTAAACCTAAAATACGAAAGTAAATGTACAATTGTGGTGTCCTAACCAATTCTACCTAGCGGCTTAAACCTTATCATCTTTTATGAAATAAGAAAAAAGTTTGGAGGCGGGGGTGTAAAAACCAAAAATTGACCCTTTTGGGCTAAAGATCACACCTTACAAAGTTAGACTGATGATTTTTTAAAACAAAAACGGCTTATGGGTTGACCTAAGGGCGACAGAGGGAATGAGTTTCATGGAAGTGGGGAAAAAAGGGTTAAAGGAGTAATTAAACTTAAAAATTATAAAGAAAAAGAGAGTGATAAACCCTTAATGCGTTTGTTTTTAAAATATATGCGCAGCTGAATATTGAAAAATAACAGATTAAAAATATAGTTACTAAATTATTTTTTCATTTTTAAAAAAACATGTCTGTTTAGGTTTATCCAAAAGTACCCCAAAAAAAGAGTAAGGAATCTGGTTTTAGAAGGCACATCAACTTAAAGGGCTCTTGCGAAGTAAAACCTTCAGATTAACAAACTTACCAAAAGCCAAATACTAGGCAAGACCTTTCAAATACAGCAAAACCAAACGAAGGGAATTTGCTGTCTTTATGTTTAATTTTTTTTTTAAAAACTGGGCATCACTATAAGGCCCCGCTAGCAGGAACGAGTGTTGGGGCTCTTGCAAGGGCATGGCGTACCCCCAGCTTTTTCTTAGGGGGGTTTTTTTCTTTGCTCTCGGGCCTTTGCAAATTTCTGTAGGTGCGCTAGCAAAAAATAAAACTAAACTCCAAAAGCACACAGCCATGGTTCAACTTAACGCTAAACTTAGCTCCTTAAATTTATAATAAATAAAGCACTGCGTCAACATCACGGGTGAAGAAATTTGTCGTTTACAGCTGATTTTAATGATAAAAAAGACAAAAAATTTTATCTTCAAAAAAAGGGAAGGACAAGTTTTTTTCAACAGCCAAACACCGATCAGATAAAAAAGGAATGTTTAAAAAAAGTAAACGAAACATTAAACTCTGCTCTAAACGCTCACATTAACAACGCCAAAGGGTGTTTATACTTTAGTTTATGAGTCTAAGCACAAAAAGACATCGATATTGATTAATTATTTTTTTGATTTAAATAAATATTTTGAGTTAGAAAAGAAACTCAGCATGGATAAGATATATGAAGGACCGGACGAATTGTTTGAAGCAATGCAAGAAGATTTATCAAGAGCACTGAATGATATTGATTTAGAAGTCATTAATCCTGCAAACGTACAGGCAAGCGTTGCACATGCTATTTCTCAAGTTCCAGGTAAACTAACAATAGACCCGCCAGTTAAAGTAATGTTAGCTGTTTTTAATCGACTATGTAACAATAAATGAAGAAAATCTAGAAGTCTGGGTCTCAACTAAACAACAGACTATTCTTTCCTCTAATGACTTAACATCCGGTTGGGCAGACGAACTGCTTACACAGTTTGATGTGGCCGCTGAAGAAGCCAAAATGAGAGGCTCTGGTTGGTCAGAGGGCGAAGTCCTGAGATCAGATTAAAACAGTCTAAGTATGCGCCGATTGTAGGCAAGGCTTACATTCCGCTGCCCCCAGCATTGGTAGCGAAAAGAGCAGTTCTAAACATACAAAATACAGACAACAAATGTTTTATGTGGTGTGTTCTCGCAAGGTGCATTACGCCCGCAAACCGCGAGAGGTGTCTAACTATTGGGATTACATTAATGATCTTAAATTTGATGGAATTCCTTTCCTGTTAGCGTGGACAAAAATTGATCAGTTGAAGAACAAAACAAACCAATTTAATGTTAATGTCTACACTGGGATGAGGAAAACAAATCTACTGCCTATCAGAGTGTCCAAGGACAGCCCAATATTGGCGGGCCAGATAAAGCCATGTTGACTTATGCTGATGCTTTCCCAGCGGGGCTACCGCATTACACATTGTTACGAACAATGAGTAGATTATTAGGATACTTCAAAAAACACTAACAAACAAGAATTCTGCAGAAATGTTTAATAAGAATGCCATCCATTCCAGCCGCGCTTGAACATAAGAAACATTGTTGTAGCCCAGTTGAGTGAAATTTACAGAACTAATTACGCCCCCAGAAGGCATTTAAAGTAGTTTTAAGAACTGGAAAACGGATGCAAATTCCCCATATGTTGTTTACGCAGACTTCGAATCACTCATTGTTCCTTATGAGGAGCCAACCCCACAGAAACTTCCAAAAACAGCTTTGTGAGTAATCATCAGATTTTTTCATTTGCTTTCATTGTTGTCAGGTCGGATGGCGTCATTCAACGCCAGAATTATAGAGGACCAAATGCGGCTAGAAGATTTTTTACAGCGCATGCAGAAAGTGCGTAAGATGTTCAAATAATCTGAATTTATCTGAAATCATGATGACGCCTGAAAATCAACAACAGTTTGACTCGCCAACATTGTTGGATTTTGGTTTAGGCCTCTCATCAGACGCAGCGAATCCAACAGTAAGAAAACCATGATCACATTAGTGGGAAGTTCAGAGGAGCACACACAAGTAAATGCAATCTTCAACTAAAGTTTGAACCAAAGAATGGAAACTGCCTATATTCTTTCACAACTTGCGAGGTTACGACTCTCACCTTATAAAAGCAGCAGTAACGACGCCTTCAGGGTGTCATGCATTGCACAGTCATCAGAAAAGTACTGTGTTTCACTTTAAATAACATGTCTTTTTTGACTCTATGCAGCACATGATGGGTTTGTTGAGTCATGGCTTGTCCTTAAAAAGGGCCCGCCCAAAAACAGAAGAAAATTTTGACCCCAACTCTCGTTAGAAAGGGCGTTTTACCCCTTTTGAATACATGAACAGTTGGGAAAAGGTTTGACGAAAATACAAATTCCACTAAAAACGCGTTCTTTTCTAGTCTTAGGGAAAGGGCATCAGTGATTCTGATTACCAGCATGACCCAAAATGCGTGGCAGAAGTTGATTTAAACGATGGGAGACTATCATGATGCATACTTGATGGCCGTGTATGTTTGTTGGCGGACGTCTTTGAAAATTATAGAAAGACCTGCATGAACATTATAGCCTGGACCCGCGATTACATTTCTGCACCTGGGATGAGTGGGACGCTTTCTTAAGTTTACTAAAGTACAATTGATTTATTGTCAGATTTACCCAAAGATTCAGATGATTGAAAACGGATTGCGTGAGGAATTAGTATGGGGTTGCATCATTACTGTAAAGCAAACAACAATAATGGACACTATGATCCAAGTAAAGGTCTAACTATCTCATGTATTTAGACGCAAACAATCTGTATGGTTGGGCTATGGTGCAATCATTCCCTTTTACGCAATTTTAAAATGTACCCCGGGGGCGATCAAAAAATTTATCAAAGGGCATTAATGGTTGAGCTTTTGACCCCGGGGGTCACCAGGTGGATACATTCGGGAAATTTGACTTGAATTCCTCATGAACCCAGACCCTAATGATATCCTTAGCGGCAGAAACCCTAAGAGGCCCAAAAACAGAGCCCCTAAATTGTGCAAATCTTGGGGGCAAAAAAAATTATGATGTCTTTACAGACTTTACAATTTTTTTTAAAGGGCATGGTTTAAATTTGACGTGTTCTTCGTATAATTGTTTTTGACAAGAACGTTTGAACCATACTCTAAAGAACATGATTCAGAACAAACCCCAAAGTGTTTCAGAAAAGATTTTTTCAAGCTAATGAACCGTTGTTTCGGAAAGATAGGGAATCCGCAAAAGCGCAAAGATGTTAATTGGTCACCAGAGAGAACGAAGCAAAAGCGACTTAAAAAACCTATTTATAGGACTTAGAAGTTTTTCTATCAGTTTTTTTGGCATAATGATAAAAAAAAAAAAAAGTAAAAATTGGAAAAGCCCGTTTTTATTGGGTTTACTTTTTTAGAATTTCAAAGTTTTTGATGTTAAAATTTTTTATGATCTTTAAAACCCTCGATCCAGAGTCCAAATTTTTTCCCGATACGATATTTTTGTTTTTAGATTCCCTATGAAGCATTATAAAGACTGGAAATAGATTAGCTTTAAAGGGCAAAAGGAGGGACGCACTTCCGATTCCCCAAAAGATCGCCTTTGCATTCATTACATAAAAAGGGTTTTAGGAAAAGATGAAGGATGAATTATTGGAAAGGTGTTTTAGGATTTTGTTGGGTTTTAAGGTAAAAAAAGTACATGTTTCGTGTAAGAAAAAACCAAAAAAAAGCAAAGGGGATATCCGCGTGTTGTGAGTCAAATATCCCATGAAACTACAAAGAGGTTTTGACCAATAAGACTTTTTGTCATGACAACGTAAAATACGATCTAATCTCATAAAATCAAAAAAATTTTTGTAACAAAGAAGCTTAAAATAGAACAAACAAAAAACGTTGTTTTTTTCCGAGTTTTTTTTAAAATCGGGCTTTGGGAAAACCGAAATTTAAATTTAAAAGCGGACTGTGTCTGGGGATTATCGATTCTTTTTTCACAAAAGATCTTTGGGGGGCCGGGTTGTTTCTTGTGTTTTTCTCGTAAAATACGGGGGCGGATTCATTTTTAAATTTTTTTTTATTTCTATGGTCGCCTCCAAACTGGTGGGTTTTGCCCTGATGCGAGTGCCCCCTTCGCTTCCCCGGTAAATAAAGGTACCTTATTTTAAAACCCCAAACGGTAATTTTTCTGGTTGTATGGAGTCTTCGCAACATTTTTTTTTTGTTTTTGTTGCTTGTACTGGTTTTAACCCTTTAAATTCTTCATTTTTCTTGCGCGAAAAAGAGGGCGTCTTTAACCCATTCTGTGTTGCGAAAAATGTCAATCAGCTCTCTGTATATGGTAGGAGAAAAGTCTTTAGATAACTTTTGTTAAAGTTTCAACTAAAGCCTGTGATTTTGGAACTCCCAAAATGCTCTTTTAATGGTAACTCTATTTTTTAAAAATATTGATTCACTGGGCCTTTAAATTCTTTTCCATCTCGACTTGAATCTGCGAGGTAAGTTAACGGGCCTCTTTGGTATATCATTTGTATAGCAACAGCAACAGCAAACCCCCTTTTTGTGTTAAGGGTTCCCCGCATCTTTGTATCTTAAAGCTAGTAATGACTGAAGCGCGTTTTAAATCTTTTTCGTCTAATCGTATCATGGGTAATATAGAAGACCCTTTTGAGGGGTTTTGTCGTTGGGTATTATGTTCACAAAGGTGGTCTCGATTGTTTAGGCGTGGTAAAAAAATTTGCCAAATCGCTTTTTAGTAACCTTTCCTTTTCGCTTTTTTTCCTGACCCAGCTGCTTGGCTTAGTTTTTTGTTTTGCTGTGTTTCCCCTTAAAAATACCCCTTTTGGCGAATATAGATTTTTTTCATTTTTTATTCCCCCAATATTATGCGCAACAAAAATCCAATGGTCTCCAAAGAAACAAACGCGTTTCTTGCTCTTTTTTTTTTGTGGATGAAAAAAAGTCACAAATTTTGGCGGGGGCAATGTCTCTTGGTTTGCCTTTAAAAGAAAATATTCTTTTATCGATTGACAAATCTTTAAGTGAAAGCTGCATCCCCCTTTTTTTCGTGTGTTATTAATAAAATCTAACTGCTCTTTTTCCTGCTTTTATAGTGATCTTGTGTGCAGCTAGTTGCCCACAGCTTTTTTATTCTTTTTCTTCTCCGTCACCGTATTTACAAAATGCGTATTATTCCGCTAAAAGCAAGCGCATTCCTACTGCCCCGCTATCATCTTACGGTGAAGCCATTTTTTTATAAATGTTTTTTTTTTAATATTTATTTTTCTCTGGAATTATATCTTTTTAAAACTAAAAAAATCTTTGAGCAAAGTGCAAAAATAGAAATCATTTTTGCTGAATCCTCAAAGTCTATTTTTTCCCCAAACGGGGTTTATTTTTAAAGGCTTTTCCCAAAGCATTGTGTTCCTACATTAGATTTAAATAACAGCAGAATGGCCAAGGTTGGCGACTTTTTTTTTCGGTGCTCATTTTTAAAAAATAAAATAATTTAACTAATAAAAAACAGAACACGATGTCTACTCAGACGGGGGCCAAAACCCTTTCCCTTTAACTTATAAATGACCAATTTGAGACCAAGATTATGTTAAAAAAGGGAAAGGCTGTATTCTTTGGCAGCATGTGGAAAAACAAACAGTTCCTCGAAACTGAATCAGCATAGAACGATTCAACAGATTTCCCCCCAAAAGAATAAAAAGTATCATAACGGGATGAACGCAATTGGGGCGGAATGTAAAAAGTGTTGGGCAAACGGTTCTTGTTTTGTACACTAAAACAGTTGAAAATTTTGCTCCCATTGATTCTGAAAAGACTTTTGTATGTTTTAACGCGGGATCCGTTTTAACAAAACTTTAGCCCTTAACTTTGATTTTTAAATTACAGATTGGAACATTTTATCGCCGTGTCGGGGATTAATTACTTTTAATCATTTAGATTTTTTTTCCCCTTAAAAATGAACAACCCAGAAAATCGCGATCAGAAAACACTGAATCGGGTGGGAAAAAAGTAACCAACCCAGAAAATCACAAATAAAACACTGAATAGGTGGAGCCGTGAAAAGACCCTTTGGGGCGTTTTTAAAGCAAAAAGAAAATTAGCAGGTGGAACAGACAAAAAAAATTTAATGTTCAATCACAAATAAAATCATTTTGAAAACATAACCCCCCAACGCCAAAAACAATTTGATTCAATGCCAGCTAAAAAACTCCAGTGTTTCAAGGCCTACAGCCCCCAAAGTCTTCATGGAATTTGAACTTAAATTTTTCCCCATTTTTGGCCCCCTTTGCGCTGCGGGGGGGTTATTACGGTTTAAAAATATATAAACAATGGAACAAAAAAAAAAGAGCAAAACAACCTGAACCACTAAATACAAAAACAAAAAACATGCCAAAACCGCCAAAAAAAAAAGATTTTTTGATCCATTTGAAAAAGTAATATTTTTTAAAACTTAAATTTTAAAAATTTTTTTTTTTAAAAATAGATTGGGTATTATAAATATGGAGTCAAAAAAATAAAGACTGGAGTCATAAAAGACATTTTCCATAGACCGAAAAGTAATAAATGGTTGCTTGGGTGTAAAAACTTATTAAGATTTATTGCCGATCCGCGCAGAGAACGCTAACAAACACCTCAGCGATGACGCTTTTTAGGCGTGTGTGTCTTTTATTAGACATTACTATTTTAATAAAAAAAAAGATTGTATTTTTTTTGTAATTTAAGATAACTTGAATAAGAACTTGGTTGTACTTTAAAAGGGGACTTTAGGCGACTTTAGGGGACTTGATCAAGAACTTTTTAAGAACTTTAAGTAACTTAATTAAGAATTAATTTAAAAACTTAAATTTAAAAACTTGGGGTGATTTTTATTAAAAAATTAATTAAGGACTTGGGGTTAAATTAATCAGAATTAATTAAAGGGCTTAGGTGATTTGGGGGAATTGGGGGGACTTGGGGGGAAAGGGGTCAAGTGTCCAAAGTGGGAAATGGGGGGCCTTTCTTGTGCTAAGACCACAACTGGCAAAAGACCCCACTGTGATACTTTACCCGTTTACTGCTGCCTTGCGGAAGGGGTACAGAGGTCGTTGGCCTAGTTTGCCGCTGTGCTCCCTTTTCTCAACAGGTTGCAACTGGTTTGGGAGGTTACAGCAGTTATTGCTGTGCCCCAGTTTTATGGCGGGTCTAATCGCCGTAGTAGTACATCCGTCATTGTATTTTGGAGCATTTTTTGGAGATATGCTGGCACACACTACTCCTCTCCCAAAGGTAGAGTATAAAACTTGCCTAACCCATCTAGTTTTGTTTGCCAGAACTTCCGAAAAACACTATTTTTTGAAGTCTAATAAAGTTTGGGTTTGCTACACAGTTATTTAATGTTCCTAGCTTGTGAAATTTAGGGTAGTTTTAAAAACACACACAAAAGTTGAATAAGTTTTCTTTTGATCAATCACCTGTTCACCTCGTCTTAAAAAATGAACGCCTGTTTGAGGTTTTTTTTTTTTTTAAACTGACTTTAGCTGTCTCAAGCCCGCGCCAAAAATCAAGCGTGATGGGTTTTTTTGCTTTGGCCAATTTTAACAAACACAGCGCATTATTAGATAAGGAACCTCTCATCGTAGTCAAACACGTATTGAAATCAGCTATTGTTGTTCAAATTTGGCCCCGCGTTTTCTTTTCTTTAACCAAAAGCCTTTAAAATAGTCGTCCATTTCCAAGCAGTCGGTTCGTTTTTTTCCTTTTTTGTTCCTTCCAAAAAAAACAATTTCTTTTTCGGTTTAAAAAGGTAGAAAGCTTCGCCTAGTTTTTTTTTTTACAAATTCTCTAACATACAGTTAAAGTAAAAAATTTGGTCTTGAAAACAAGAGCCTTTTTTTCGGAAACAGTTAGCCCTTTTAAAATAAAACACAAAAAACACAGTGGCACACCGGAGGCATCAAAAAAAAAACCTTTTTGTGCGGCGTCCGGGAAAGAATGGCGAAAAAGGGCTTTCTTTTGGAGCACCCCAAAGTTGGTAAAATGGCCGGCTCTTGCCAACTGCAGCCACGACGTGGTAGTGTCAACGTGGCGTGTCAAGTGGCGTTAGCTTCGCTCGAGAAAGTTCAAGAACATTTTCTGTGGGAATAATGTTGCAAGTTGACCTGGGCCCAAAATGGCCCCGAGCCCGGTGAAAGAAGAAAGCGAGGCTCGCAAGGGGGGTTTTTTTTTGATTTTTTTTGGTCACAACAAGGGGACACACAGTTTGTAAAGGGTCGCCCGGGCCCGCGCTGTTTCTTGTGAAGGAAAGGGCCCTTTTTCGCGCTGGGCCGTAAGTCCCCAGCATAATTAAAGGTCGGTTTTAGCCTAATGGGGGTCTCTATAACTCCCCCGCCTCGTGTTCCCCGTTTTTTATACAAAATTTGAAGGTAGAAAATTTGTCGAAATTTGTGTGGGGGATTTTATGTCAAAAAAATAACTCAGTTTTAAAAGACAAGCAGTTAGTAAATTTTAAATTTAAAAACGGATCCCCACCGTAGTTTGTTTGTAAAAAAAAACGTTATTTTTTGGTTTTAAAAAGAAGTGTGTGGGTTATCATTTTTAATTCATTGTTTAAAAACTTTTGTCGAGAACAGAGAAATGTCGTTCTAAGGGCACCCCCCGAAACTGTTTTAAAATATTTTAGGGGGGAGTTTGAACGGAAAATTTTTCTGTTCTTTCCCGCCCCATTTCTTTCGGGTTTTGCACCCGGTAAAAGTTAGACACGTAAAGAGGGAAAGTAATGTTGGGGTTTAATATGTAGGTAGGTAGGGAGATGGTAGGTAGATGGGGGGTAGTAGGTAGAGATACCCTCTACAGAAGTACGTCTCAGAATGGTTGAAAACAGGGGGATGACAGACAGACTAAGAAGGGTAGATGAAAGAGAGAGAGAGAGAGGGGAAGAGAGAGGAGAAGAGAGGGGAGAGGGAGGAGAAGAGGAAGAGAGAGAGAGAGGGGGAAGAGAGAGAAGGGGTGCAGGCAAAATGACAGACAAAAACAGTAGTAGACGAGGGGGTTCGGAACAGAGGGGGTGTCTTTCCCCCTCTCGGGGCACTATGGGGCCAGGGTGATTTAAGGGGACGAGGCCCGTTTTTTTGGCTCTCAAATTGAAGGGGATGTTTAAGTCCGTGGAGATAAAAGCACACCAACCCAAACACCCTTTCTGCATGTTTTGGAATAAAAGTTTTTTTTTTTTTTAAACCAAACGACATTGCCCTTGGTCCCTGTCCAGCTAAAAAATGCTAACTTTTTCTTCTTCTTCTTCTTCTTCTTTTTCTTCTTCTTCTTTTCTTTTTCTTCTTCTTCTCCCCCTCCTCCCCTCCTCCCCCCTTTTCTTCTTCTCTTTTCTTCTTTCTACCCTCCTCCTTTCCTCCTTTCCTTCCCCCTTTCCCCCCCCCTCCTCCCCCTCCTCCTTCTTCTTCGCTTCCTCCTTCTTTCCCCCTCCTCCTCTTCCTCTTCTTCTTTTTACCTTCGTTAGTTTTCTTTTTCCCTTTTTCTACATTTTCGTTTTCTTCATCGTGTGGTCGGCAAAACGAGTATTTTATCCCATCCCTTCTTCTTTTGTCCTTTCTCTTCTTTATATATTCCTTCTACTCGTCCTCCTCCTTCTCCTCCTACCCCTTTTGCTTCGTCGACATCAGCGGCAATATCGACGCAAGCGGCGCCTCTGAAACTGAGTCACGGCAATTTTTGTATTTCCAGCCAGCTTATTATCTTTAACTAGGACAGCATGTTGAGGTAAGTATGTATAGGCTGGAAGGTGATTGGGCACGTGAGTGGGTAGCTGGGCAGACCTGTGTTAGGAGAGATACGTAGGCCTAATTGGCTTCAAAACAAGACTGATGACACAGAGAGAGAGAGAGAGAGAGAGAGAGAGAGAGAGAGAGAGAGAGAGAGAGAGAGAGAGAGAGAGAGAGAGCATAAATGAATAAAAAGAAAAACAAAAGTTAAAAAGTGGGGAGGGGTGTGGGGGGAAGGAAGATACATTGTCTATAACCTAGATGACCAAGGAAGCTATGTTAGATTGAGTGCATATTCCACTTCATTCAAGGATGACAGAGACTTGAATTAGGTAGAGATGAGGAAATTGGAGAGAGAGAGAGAGAGAGAGAGAGAGAGAGAGAGAGAGAGAGAGAGAGAGAGAGAGAGAGAAGACAGACAGACAGACAGACAGACAGACAGACAGACAGACAGACAGACAGACAGACAGGATGCATATTCAAATTCCTTTGAGTATGACAGTGAATTGAAGAGGTAGATAGAGGCCAAATAAAGAGAAGAGAGAGAGAGAGAGGAGAGAGAGAGAGAGAGAGAGAGAGAGAGACAGACAGACAGACAGACAGACAGAGACAGAGACAGAGAACGTAAAGTTAACTTCCTTCTGGTGTGACTGATTTGAAGTAGGTAGAAAGAGAACAAGTGAAGAGAGAGAGAGAGAGAGAGAGAGAGAGAGAGAGAGAGAGAGAGAGAGAGAGAGAGAGAGAGAGAGAGAGACAGACAGACAGACAGACAGACAGAGAGAGAGAGAGAGAGAGAGAGAGAGAGAGAGAGAGAGAGAGAGAGAGAGAGAGAGAGAGAGAGCGAGAGAGAGAGAGAGAGAGAGAGACTGCGAGAGAAAGGCAAACAGACAGACAGACAGAGAAGGACGGTCAATAAAAGATACAGAGGGACAGAGGCCATCAGGACGTGAGGTCTGAGTTTTGTCTCAGCGGCACTATGCCAGGAGGGTGATGGGAGCTGACAGAGGCCATGTTTTGTTGGCTCTCACGTGAAGGGCATGTTGAGAGCTGCCGCTAAGAGACACAAACACCCCATCAGTCTTTCTGCATCTGTCAGGATGAAATGTTGTTTCGCCCAAGCAAACTGACGATTATCTCTGGACCCTGTCAAAGTCAATTTATGCTGATCTCCAATCTTCTTCTATTTCTTTTTCCGTCTTTATTTTTTTCTTCTACCACAAGTTCTTTTTCTTCATCGTGGCCTGTCGTTTATACGTCAATGGTTGAAGTTGGCATCTTACTCCTCCACTTCTTTTTCATTTGTCCTTCCTCTCTCTCTACGTTCCTTCTTTCTGTTCTGTTACGAAACTCAAGGGCGGTACATTTTGTTATGCAATGGTTGGCCTTTCCCACATATATGTCGTCTTCAACGAAGACGATGGGCGACAAGATCACACAAATCGCTGGCGTCAAGATTCCTTTCGCTGTCAAACAGGAACGTGTTTCGTAGGCAATCGAAAGCACTTTTAAGCTATCCCTGTAATCAGCTTTTACTTGAGTGTGTGTGTGTGTGTGTGTGTGTGTGTGTTTTGTGCGTGCGTGCGTGCGTGCGTGCGTGCGTGCGTGCGTGCGTGCGTGCGTGCGTGCGTGCGTGCGTGCGCGTGTGCGTGTGTGTGGTGTGTGTGTGTGTGTGTGTGTGTGTGTCTTTGCTATAGGGACGCAGTGAGGATGGCCGCTGGTCAGCCCTGACAGCCGGAGTGCTCCACCTGTTCACTGCACGAAGTATTAGTCCGCGTGACATGATAGTGGACTATTGCAGTGTCTAGCTTCTTTCGGTAATCCACGATCTTGTTTGCACAGATAGGTTTGTTGTGACACGTCAACGGATCGTTGCTCTGTACCTGACAGATTTTGCTTTTTCCAAGGGAGACAATCCTGTAAAATACGTTTTATGTATTTCTTAACATATTTTCATTTGCTATTATTGTTGTTTACCAGAGATAAAGGAACAAAGGTAACAAGAACAACAACCAGACATTAGGTTAAAGTAAGCCAAAGAAAAGACGAAATGAAATGAACAGATAAACAAATAGAAAAAAGGAAATAACCTCAGTATGGCATCATTTATATACATAAAGCATGGTTACTTTATGACATGTTATATAATGTATCGTGTTTTAAGGAAAAATAAAATGAAAGAAAGAGACAGGTATGAATACACAAATAGAAGAGGAATATACATATAGAAGAGGAAAGATAGATGGACAGATAAGCAAGCAAGCAAGCAAGCAAACAAACAGAAAGACAGAATAGGTCGGGTGACAGCAAGTGAAGATATGTTATTGCCACATAGTGCATTGTCTCTGCAGTACAAATATACCAAAAATATATCAGAAGCATATAAGTGCCTCACAGGATATCCTCAGCAAAAGAACAGATAATTTACGTGAAATGCCGCCCGCAGGTGTTGGATTGAGATATACCCTTGGATTTCCTTGACTTCAAACGGTTTATAATGAGAGATACAATCGATTATGGAAATGTTTTTGTCCAAAATATAAATTTATCATTCTCAGAAAAAAAACCACCTGTAAAGTATTGCCCATCTTACAGAAATTTACCTCTGCATCGTAACTGCAGATTTATTAAGGCCCCCACAGGGGAGCTCCTCCTATATGATTCATTTCCTCTGCGCGAACCTCGACGGTTCCTAGTGATCGGTCGGTTGGGAGGGTTTTTTATGTTTGTTTCTCTTGTTTTTGCTGGAAGTATTTAATTGTTTGATTGTTGTTGTTTTTTTCATGGACGTGGGATCGCCGGGTACGTGCAACCCACGATCTTGGCTCGAGATGACAACCAGCCACTACTAAGAATGAAGACAAGGATCGTCGACATCAGTTGCATGCTGGATGGCGTTACTAGATAATCCTGATTCATGCTGTATCCAGCTGAGAATGGCCTTCGTGAGTGTGAGGCACGAGAGGATGAGGATGAAGGAGGCTGGATCTAAGCAATGAAACTGGACCTACAGAGAGTGGTCTTAAAGTCTCCGTAAAACCTCCAGGAAATTAAAGGAAATCTGAAATGAGGCAGGAACAGTAATTAACAATCAAGTAGGATAACTCTTGCTCCCATTATGGAATACACATATGCCCATAACTCCTAACGATTGCTGCTTTCGACACCGAATCGCCTGTCAGAAATGACAGCACACAGAACAAACAAGGAGACATCCTCTGCTGGGCGATATCATGTCGTAAGCAGCA
>CM031596.1:81677748-81692748 GCA_018398815.1 Conus ventricosus | reverse complement strand
AGAAAAAGTTCCGCACACAGAGACATAGAGAAAGCAAGCCTCCTTTTATCTGAGAGAGAGAGAGAGAGAGAGAGAGAGAGAGAGAGAGAGAGAGAGAGAGAGAGAGAGAGAGAGAGAGAGAGAGATGTAGGCTGGTTTGAAATGAAAGACTATTCACAGACTATACCTCTAAGAAAAAATGTGGTTTTTTTTCGTCCAAAAATATAATAGTGTCTCCCGCGAATTCAGAGTCTGTAGCAGCACACATTTGATAGCCAGTTCTTGTATAATGCAGAACACGTTCTAGCTTACTCTTTTGGTACAGTCTGAAACAACCATATCAGAATGTTCTTTTGCATAGATTACAATGTAGCACTCGTGAAATATTCTCTTTGTACAGTCAATAACATTCTTTTGAAATAATCGTTTGTACAGTCTGCAGCGCTCGTAATAACGTAATCATTCGCACAACCTGTAACGCTCGTTGGAAAATAACCTCGTGCACAGGTCTTAGTGCTCACTGTGAAGCAATCCAAAACACTCATGAAATTTCTTTTCTTTTCAGTCTTCGCCAAAAAGAAGGTAATTGTTGTTAGTCAGGTATTCAATCGTTACAGTTGAACAGCCTATCTTTAGTTTAGCTCATGTCATAAAACCGATCAAAGTAACCGAAACTAACGATCTTATTGAACCAATAGGTTTGTTATTTTGGAGACCTACATATCTGGTTCACCTTTGTGTCTGAGACAATAGTATGTTGAATATTATACAAACGTTCTTCCATGAGGTTTAAATTGGCTTATTCCAAACGTATGGTCCAAAAGAAATGCCGAGGGCTCAGTGTGGTTTTGTTTGTTTGTTTGTTTTGTTTTGTTTTGTTTTTCGGCCAGCGTAACAATCACCCAAAGACACTCCGCTGAATAAGGATCGCCAAACCAAATGGACTCTCCGTAACAGAAAAGACAACTCCGTTATTTTCTGGGGAAAAGAACATATTGATTTATTTCCCTTTCAATTGTGTTTTGCCTGCGCTGATCAAGCCTGAGAGGAGAATGATCACTACAGTGAGCAAAAAAACAAACAAAAACAAAAAACAAGCCAGCAATAACAAACGGTAAAAAAAAGGAACTGATGCAAACAACAGCAACAATGACAGTAGTACTAGTAGGGCTGGTGGCAATATACGGACACATCAACTAGCCAATCGAAAGTATTGCTCTGGGCCAAAGTCAACAGGTGGGAATGACAGCAGGACTGGAGATAACGATTTTGAAGAAAAAAAAAAATAATAATAACAATCACAAAAAAGGGGGAGATGATAAAAGGACATACCTACAGCTAGCTTATCAAAGGCGACTACTTGGCCAGTGTTGCCTCAAACTCACTCACTCAGGCCCATAACTACAGAAGTAGTCGTTGGGGGAAACCTGAGGACCGCAGACGCAACCTCCCCTCTCCATCTGTCTCTGTCAGCAGCCGTCGGCAGCAGCTCACGTGTATGAAGTCCGGTCCATTCTTTGATGTTCTCATGCCAGTTCTTCCGCTGTCTTCCTCTTCTTCTCCGCCCTCGATGGTGCCTTGCATGATTGTTTTGGACAGACTGGTGTGTCGAGTGTTGTGCGCAAACCATATCAGGTTGCCTCAAAGGTAGGACATTAAAGGCCAACATTCATGCCCTGACAGCTGACAACAGAATAGCGTGCCATGAGAAGCTTAGTAGCACTGCTGGAGACTTCAACTGCTCCAGAAATTGCTCGAGTCCGTGGTAACAACGAATACTGCAAAAGAACTGGAAATGTGAGGTGAGATTTAGCAACTCCTGAACTTGTGGTCATGCAAGGCCTGCAAACTGACTGCACCGTAATATGTCCATCAGTCATACTTTGGCGCGTCGAGTGAGGAGATGAATCTCTCCCCCCCCCCCCCCCCTCTCTCTCTCTCTCTCTCTCTCTCTCTCTCTCACACACACACACACACACACACACACACACACACACACACACACACACACACACACACACTGTCCCTCTCTCTCTCTCTCTCTCTCTCTCTCTCTCTCTCTCTCTCTCTCTCTCTCTCTCTCACACACACACACACAACACACACACACACACACACTCTCTCTCTCTCTCTCTCTCTCTCTCTCTCTCTCTCTCTCTCTCTGTCCCTCTATCTGTCTGTCTGTCTGTCTGTCTCTCTCTCCCTCACACACACACACGCGCGCGCGTGCGCGCGCACACACACACACACACACACACACACACACACACACACACACACACGCGCGCGCGCGCGCGCGCGCGCGCGCGCACACCACTGCGCCCCGGTTGCCAAATTCACAACACGTAACGGAACTAATCAAAGCGGTAAAAATGGAGAGAGAGAGAGAGAGAGAGAGAGAGAGAGAGAGAGAGAGAGAGAGAGGGTATAAAAAGCCCCAGCGATGTGGAAGCACCTTCCGTAACGAAGACCTCGGGAACCCGCGATAGCTGTGGTACCCACACCTATGATGGTATGCAGCATGCCAGCATCAACTGATAAACCACCCGGTTTTGTTTTGGTTCTGGTTTTGTTTTGTTTTGTTTTGTTTTACATGTAAAAATGGGTGAAGGAAGGGATATGAACAACAAACTGACAGCTCTAAAAAAAAAAAAAACTGACCCCCAAAATCCGGATAATCAGAACAAAAAAATGCCTTAAAAACTTTCTTGCTGGCTTTGACAGGAAAATTGAGGAGAAAATGGACAAAAACGTATCCAGGTAATTTGATCTACAGGTTCCGCAAAAACTTCCTTGCTGGTTTTGACGGGAAAGGGGGAGGCACTGGCACGAACTTAATTTGAACGTCAAGTATGTCAGAGCCTATGCGTTTTTCTCGAAAATGAAAAACAAAAGCATGAATATATGACATAATCATGTCATATGAAGCATTCAACAACAGCACCTCGTATAAAATCTCAGCTGTAACTTTCTACACACAAGAACAAGAACAGGATTTATTCCTTTTGCTCCTTTTGGGGTATGGAGGAAGGGTGAATACAAAGCAATAACAGGAAAAGGAAAACAAAGAAGCCAAAATAAAACATAAATTGGTAGTCAATGCCGACATAGACCAACAATTTACAACACTGAGATAATCTAATATACTTTGACAATAGAAGAATTTGTTTTCGATTAGTAGAAGACATCATTTGACAAAAATTATAGACAGATTTTGGGGAGAGAAATCTTTTTGGCAAATACGTGTTGCGCAAAGTAACGTATGATGAACATTCCATGATAAAATGAAATTCATCACCTGTTGCAGACATGTCACACTTATTACATAACCATTCTTCTTTTGGAATACCAAATCGACGATCTACTTCAATGGGTAATGTATTATTAGAACATCCAAATTTGATAAGAGGGTAAACATAAACATCTGGTAAGCTAGAAATATATTTCTCCTCCTTAAAATCAGATCTATACAATTTGCAGGGGAAAAAAATCATTTATTGCTAGTTTCAATGTCATATTGCCACGTTTGACGAAAAGAGCATTGCAAACCTTTTTTTTTCTTTACATTCCTACATAATGTATTGACGTCTGTAAAAGATTGATTGCTCCAGGCACAGTCAAAACCAGATTGTACAAGTATGTTTTTAATGCACGTTAACCAGGGAAACACAGTTACTGCGCTATTGTGCAAATGTAACATGAAAGAATAGAACCCAACCGACTTTTTTTTCAACAGGAGATTGAACCAAACTAGCCCCAAATCGAATTATTCGGACATAGACAGTAACTGATAAAGGGTAACGTCCTGTTTCACCATAAATCATGTTTATCATTGTATTTTCTTTCAAGCTAAATAAATATATTCTAAAATTTTTAGTTGAAATTTATGAATAATATCTCAATTTTAGTGTCCCCATATTTCACATAATAATAATATGATACTGGAACAATCATTTTATCAAATCAATCTAAAACAACATGAATAGGTAAATTCTTTGTTCTTATCTTCAATTTAAACATGACTAATGACGCTTTATCAAAAGTGTTTCTCTCTCTCTCTCTCTCTCTCTCTCTCTCTCTCTCTCTTCTCTCTCTCCCCGCACGCACGCACGCACGCACGCACGCACGCACGCACGCACGCACGCACACACACACACACAAAGATTCAAAGATTCAAAGATTTTAATCCTGTGACCCCTTTCGGGGAATGGAGGACTTGAAACAAATCAAACAAATGTAAATGAAACAAATCAAACATCCAAAAATGTTCTCTATAATTACCTCACTGAATATAATGTTACACAACTTTACTAAGTTTTAAAAACTTCTCTAAGCTTAGCAACACTTTTTTTTTTACCACCACAGAGCAAACGACAATAGTTGAATACGAACTTTATACATGTAAATGTTCTTGGTGTAAACTGATTTCTAATGTCGTTATATTTGGTGCATTTTATTACAAAATAAAATTAAACACCAAGGTCATTCTGGTCGCAGTCCCGACAGAATCGTTCATCGTGAGGTATTCCAAATCGTCTGCCAATTTCTGTTATGAGTATATGATTGATTACCCAGCCAAACCGAATTAGTAGGTATATAGAAACATCAGGTAACATTTCAATATATTCTTCACGGCAAAACTCTGTTCTAATTTTTCTATGAAATAAACACTTATTACTAGATTCTAAAGCATCATTCCATGTACTTATGTAAATATCTTCAAATGAATTACGAACATTTCTACAAAGACTGTGAACAGACGAAAACTTTTGTGTCTCCCAAACACAGTCGAATCCTGTTTCTATTAGGATATCCCGTATACACATCAACCACCTAGATGTAAAACCCGGATTTCTGTGTAAATCAAATAATACTTTACACAATCTAGATAAATATTAAAATTTTGTTTGTTTGTGGAGAAAGTAATGATGACCAGAATTTCATCATTCGTGCATACACTTGAACTGAAACAGGATACATTCCTAGTTCTCCATTGATCAATTATTCTGTTTTGGTAGAACGATTTAGATGAAAAAGATGCTTCAAATATTTTAGCTGAACACTTTCCATTACCTTTAAATCACTATATCCCCAAGTTTCACACCCATATAAAAATACAGGCAGTACAAATATTTTAGCTGAACACTTTCCATTACCTTTAAATCACCATATCCCCAAGTTTCACACCCATATAAAAATACAGGCAGTACCATTGTCTGCTATACGTCCAGTACAATGTTTATGGGTCAATTTTGAAATCTTGCCATCTTAAAACAATGCACATTGCGCCTGTTCGGCTGAAAATCATACCTAAATATTTGAAAGTGTGTACTATTTCTGTAGACTGGTTTCTGAACTTTAGTTGTTGTTGTTGTTTTTCTAGGATTATTGCGTCCATTTTAGACCACAACCATTGTTTTTGCTAAATTAACATTAAGCTTCCATGCATCACAATACTCACTTAACACATCAAAAGCATGCTGTAAACCAGAAAAAGAATCTGTAATAATAAAAATATCATCAGCATATAAAAGTAAAAGTAAACTAATGTAACTTAATAATCTGAATCAGGAAAATTAAAATCAATATTTAAGAAAGCACAGTTACGATCTGTGAGACATCGTTCAAGATCACTCACACACACACACACACACACACACACACACACACACACACACACACACACACACACACACACACACACACTTTTTCGTCTAAAATCACATAATGTGTATAGACGTTAATTTGAAGACCTAACACACACACACACACACACACACACACACACACACACACACACACACACACACACACACACACACACACGCACGCACGCACGCACGCACGCACGCACGCACTCTTATCTCTAACACACTCGTACACACTTGCATACTCTCTCTCTCTCTCTCTCTCTCTCTCTCTCTCTCTCTCTCTCTCTCTCTCTCTGTCTCCTCTCTCTCTCTCTCTCTCTCTCTCTCTCTCTCTCTCTCTCTCTCTCTCTCTCTCTCTCTCTCTCTCCAGTGACACAAAGACTCGGAGTACAACCCACTGAATGATGACTGACACTTGATCGTGATCAGCAGGTGGGGCGAAGATGGCACGCCAGAGATTAATAGTCGGAAGAGTGATTCTGTGAATCTAACTGGAAGCAATTATTTCCGGTTGCTCAATACGTCAAGAAGGCTGGATGAAGTAAAGGAAAAGGGTGAAGGACTCGGAGGAATAGAAGAGAGTGGGGATGAGTGGGGAAAAGGGGTAGAAAGGGATGAAAGCACTTTCCAATTTTGAAGTTGTAACAGTCTGTGCGGGGAAACACGGTGACAGACGGACAGACACACACACACACACACACACACACACACACACACACACACACACACACACACACACACACACACACACACACACACACATAGAGAGAGAGAGAGAGGGAGGAGAGAGACAGAGACAGAGACAGACAGACAGAGAGAGGGCTGGGGGGGGGGGGGGGGGGGGGGGGGGGGGGGGGGGGAGAGAGACAAACAGACAGACAGAGAGTTGGGAAGGGGCTTGGGAGAGGGAAGATACAAGAGATCGATGACCAAGGGAGAGAGCGAGAGAGTTTTCTTGGTTCAGACACTTTATCAGGTGTTAACTGAGTTAATTCTTTGTTCCCGCCCTTTCACACACACCTTCTCCCCCTCCCTCCCTGCCTCGCCCATTCTTTGAAATAATCTTCTTTCACATACATTTATTTCGTTATTCTATCTTTAGTTTGTTTAAGGGTATCAGTGATCAGTATGTACGGGGGAAGGGGAGTGATAGGGAGGGCATGCGTGCGGGTATAATAATGTGCGTGTGCTTGTGTGTGTATGTGTGTGTGTGTGTGTGTGTGTGTGTGTGTGTGTGTGTGTGTGTGTGAGAGAGAGAGAGAGAGAGAGAGAGAGAGAGAGAGAGAGAGAGAGAGAGAGAGGAGAGAGAGAGAGAGAGAGAGAGAACGGCCAGCTAAATACCTCAAATTTCTTGTGGTACCGGATGCTTCTTTTAATGCCATTCAAAGAAAGAACATACTCCAGACACTTGAAGATTTCCAGACCAAATAAATGCAGTATCAAAAGAAAGTGTGTGTGGGAAAAGTTCTAATTTTAACACACTTCTCTTAAATGTTCCCTTAAATCCAATAATGAAGGGTAAAAGGTAACAAAATGCAATAAGATCTTGATTATGTTCAGATAAAGAGACTGAGAAAGTAATAAACATTCTGTGACTATCTAAAAAAAAAAGCAACAAAAAAAAACAAGATGCAAAGCATATAAACGTACTCCCAGTTTATCCTGAATACGCGTGAGATATTCCATAAAGAGGAAAAACCGTCTTGGGATGGTGAAACCGTTAGTAATGGCTATTCTGGTAAACATCGGCCATCGTCTGTGACCTAAAATGAACATACTTACAAATTTTCAGAAAGATCGGCCAAGAACTTTCTGAGATTTTCCATAAAGAATAAAACCATTATGGGCCGTTAGTAATGGCTGTAACGGTAAACTAAAACATCGGGCATCATCCGTGACCCATAGTGAACATACCTACAAATTTTCAGAAAGATCGGCCAAGTACTTTTTCAGATATTCTATAAAGAAGAGAAACCGCTACAGGCTGTTACAGCCGTTAGTAACGGCTATAACGGGGTAAACTAAAACATCGGACATCATCCGTGACCCATAATGAACATACCTGCTAATTTTCACAAAGATCTGCCAAATACTTTCTGAGATATTCCATGGAGAAGAAAACGCGCTACAGGCCGTTACAGCCGTTAGTAACGGATATAACGGTAAACTAAAACAACGGGCATCATCCGTGACCCATAATGAAAATACCTACAAATGTTCAGAAAGATCAGCCATGTGCTTTCTGAGATATTCTATAAAGAAGAAAAAGCGTTACAGGCCGTTACAGCCGTTACTAACGTCTATAACGGTAAACTACGTCTATAACGGTAAACTAAAACATCAGGCATTATTCGTGACGCATAATGAACATACCTACATATTTTCAGAATGATCGGCCGAGCACTTTTTGAGATATTCTATAAAGAAGAAAAATCGTTACAGGCCGTTACAGCCGTTAGTAACGGCTGTAACGGTAAACTAAAACATCGGGCATCATCCGTGACCCAAAGTGAACATGCCTGTCACAAGATCATCCAAACCGCTTATAAATTGGCCAAGTAGTTTCTGAGATATTCTATAAAACATCGGGCATCATCCTTGACCCATAGTGAACATACCTACAAATTTTCAGAAAGATCGGCCCAGTAGTTTTGTCTGGAATAAGTGGAACACATTTTGACCACGGACACACACACACACACACACACACACACACACACACACACACACACACACACACACACACACAGCATTTCTTCGTTCCCATTCTAAAGTACTCCCTGTTCTTTAAGAACTGGGAGTACAAAAATGGAGTCAGAAAGCGAGATTGCTCTTACTGAATTCAATCGGCGAAGTGGTCATTTTCAGCGAGTTTAAAGCGTGAGAATGTTTGGCACCTAATCGATTTTCCTACACTCGGATCTGTCGAAAACAGATGCAATCCTCTGAACTTAAAAAAAAAAGTAACCTGAATAAACGAGTAGAGCAAATTAGTGATGATAGGTCTTTCAGTCTGCGAAGGATTGACGAAGTTGAAGATAAAAAGAAGTAAGAGAAAGAACAAAAGAGAAGAAAAAAATCAATCTAAACACACAGAGAGAGAGAGAGAGAGAGAGAGAGAGAGAGAGAGAGAGTTTCAATTTCAGGTTCAAATTTCAAGGAGGTCACTTCGTGCGGGCTAGTCCATGTACTCCATACCACATCTGCTTAGTTTTGTGACCACACTGCGCACGATTTAAAGCTGATAGATAAATGAATTAATGACCGAGATGAGATGATTTGAGAAGAGTGTCTCGAGGCTACAATTCAGCAGATGTCTGGGTGCATTAGCCCTTTGGGTCAGCCCTTGGGTACCTACCTAACGTTGTGTGTGCCATTAGGCCTATTATTGTATGTGTTTGTGGTGAGAGTGCACTAGTGTGTGTTTATGTATGTGCATGGGTGGGTAGGCAAGGACCCACGAGTGTGTGTGTGTGTGTGTGTGTGTGTGTGTGTGTGTGTGTGTGTGTGTGTGTGTGTGTGTGTGTGTGTGTGTGTGTGTGTGGCATATGTGATCTGTGGGGTGGTGTGGACATGCTCCTGCATTCACGTATGTGCGCATGTGTTGTGCATATATGTGTATGTCTGTGCACCTGTGTATATAGCTGTACACTCATGTGTGTGTGTGTGTGTGTGTGTGTGTGTGTGTGTGTGTGTGTGTGTGTGTGTGTGTGTGTGTGTGTGTGTGTGCGCGCGCGCGCGTGGGTGTGTTCATGCACGCTCGCGCTCGTGTGCATATGTGTGTTTGTGTGTGAACAACAACAACACAAACAGCAACAACAACACACACACATACACACGTGGGTGCGCACGCATGCACGCACACACATACACAAACGCACACACGCCAAGGCATAGACACACATCCGTGGACTTTACATACTTGCATCGCTTCTTTGATGCACATTTACACGTTCACATACGTTTACAGTAAATACAGGTGGTCCGGAGATATTCAAGGTCTTACTTCAATTGACGTGTGTTTGATCATTTGTGTCTGCCATTGGAAAGGCCGCAGGATGAGTTTATGTCAATCTCTAGGTGTCTTCGCAATGTTGGCCTTGAGACTATTCTAATATTTGATTGGTTGGTGATGTTTCTTGCTCTTCCTTTAAGTTTGGATGTGCGGCCACTTCTCTGAAAGATGGTCTATGGTATACAAGCTCTGATCTTGTTTGTTGAGGTGGTTCTTTAGGTTTTGTATCACATCAGAACGGCCAAGCTATAATCCAGTTCTTACTGTTGCCTTGCTTGCCAGTGTGTCTGCTCCTTCATTTCTGTTGACACCTGCATTCCCTGAGCAGTACATCCATATGAGTTCCTACCACGGAAGGCCGCACATTACTTCATGCCAAGCAGGGTTTCTCAGTACACTTTTCACTTTCTAGAGCAGGTTCATGGAGTCAGTCAGTATTATGGCTTGTTGAGTTCTAAGCTGGTCTGTGGATAAGAGTCAGTGGGGTGCTTGTTTGTTTGTTTGGGCAACCTTCTTGGATACCTCAACACCCCCTCCCCTCCCCCTTCCCCCACCCCGCTGCTCTCCCCCCCCCCCCCCCTCCCCTAAAGTAGCAGCTGTAGAGACAGGTGGAGATCATTCTAGGACTTCGCCATCGCCGCAAGCGTCAGCACGCTGAGAGAACTGACCTGGAACCCGTTCGCCACGCGGGGTCCAGTAAGGACGTGATATTCATTACAGATCCGCAGCCCAATTTCAGCGTGGGTAATGAAAGCACGAATGTGCATGCCTAGCGATGTTTTGTGCATAGATGGACATCGCCAAACATTCTTCGCTGCCCACCGTAACGTTGCGTTGAGGAACATCTCTCTCTCTCTCTCTCTCTCTCTCTCTCTCTCTCTCTCTCTCTCTCTCTCTCTCTCTCTCCTCTCTCTCTCTCTCCTCATTTTTTTGAAAATTTTATTATTTTTGATGCATGCCAGTATATATATTTTTTATCATACCTCCTGCATATGTTTATGCCGTGTGAAAAATTATTACATTTTGTGCTTAACTACTTCTTTACATTTCTGCTGTGCCCCCTCTCCTTTCCACCCTCTCTCTCTCTCTCTCTCCTCTCCTCTCTCTCTCCTCTCTCTCTCTCTCTCTCTCTCTCTCTCTCTCTCTCTCTCTCTCTTCAAATTCCATGTCACTTTGCTAAATACCATCCACGTATTTTCATGCCTTATGAAAATGTGATTACATGTTGTGCCTTGCCCCCCGCCCCCCCCCCCCCCCCCCTCCCTTTCTCTCTCTATGTGCATGTGTGCGTGCGTGCGTGCGTGCGTGCGTGCGTGCGTGTGTGTGTGTGTGTGTGTGTGTGTGTGTGTGTGTGTGTGTGTGTGTGTGTGTGTGTGTGTGTGCGTGTGTGTGTTCCAAATTCTGTAGGCCTACCTACTTTGTCGTATTCATTTATTGTCGGTTTTATACATGCTAATTGTTGTACGTTATAGTACATCTTCATATGCTCCCCCAGCCCCCCTACCCCCACTCTCTTCTTCCCATTCATTATTATTTCTCTTCTATTTTCATTTGATGTTCCATTATGATTGCATGACCGTCTTGTTTGTTTGCTTGTTTGCTTTCTTACATTATTTCATTTCACTGCCTGTTGTAGTCCCTACTCAGGAAGAGGACTGGATGTAATGAAGGGCGTCAGTGCTTATCTATTATCCTCGTAAATAAAGAATTTTATCTTATCTTATCTCTCTCTGTTCAAATTTGTCTATGCCCGGTGCGTTGGGAATCATATATTTGTTGTGTAGATTGCCTAGTTGCATTGTTGTTAGATTCTTCTGATTTCTTCTATCTCTTTCTTGTCTTTCAATTTAATCTAAGATTTTCTACAAATTTTTCTTATCATATTTAGCATTTTTCTTTCTCTCTGTTGAAGACTGCAGCTAAGAAAGCAACCGTTTTGACCCTATCTCACCAGACCGATCCCCAAAAGAAAACTTGAAATTCTGTCTTAAGTTTGCATCCACCCCTGATTCTAAAAGTGATAAATCCCAAATCATAAAATGCAACCGAACTCCAAATCATTAAGAGAAAAAGATAAACTTAAATGCATAGTCGTAAACTTTCAATCACTTATCAAGAAAAAGGAAGAACTCAGTAATTCAGTCACCGAAAAAAACATTGATGTTGTAATTGGAACAGAAACTTGGCTAGAAACTGGAACATCCAGCAGTGAACTTCTAATGGAGGATTTTGATATTTATAGAAAGGACAGACTTGGAAAAGGAGGTGGGGGAGTCTTGATTGCCATTAGGAAGAACTTAGCCAGTGAGTTTTTATATCAAGGCAAAAATAGTGAAAGTTTATTTTGTAGGATTAATTTTAAGAATAAGAGACCTGTCATTGTTGGATCAGTATACAGACCTTCAGACTCAGATGAAAATGTATGTTCGTCTATTTGCAGAGACATTTCTGACATTGTTTTGGCCAATAGGAAGGCAATATTATGGATTGGTGGAGACTTCAACTTACCAGATATTGATTGGCGTGAAGATGCCATACTTGGTAATCAGTATATAAAAATATTAATTCTCAGTTTTTTGATACCACCAAAGACCTTGGATTAGTGCAGTCAGTTGAAATACCAACACGTGGTAAGGCATTCCTTGATTTATTTTTTACCAATTGCCCAGGCGCTTTAGGCAATCAGAAATTAATTGCAGGCCTGGGTGATCATGACATAATTCTCTTAGAGAGCAACTTTCAACCCTTTCGAAGAAAACCCCTAAACGTACCATCAGACTCTGGAACCAAGCAGACTTACAAAATTACGCAGGGATACTCATGATTTCAGTCGTCTTTTTGTTTAGGTCTCATGTCAATGACCTTTGGAAGTGTATAAAAACTAACTTGGAATTTATTATGGATGACAAACATACCTACTAAAATAACTTCAAGCAAGAACCACCAGCCATGGATTAATAAAAAAACAACAACAACTAAACGTTTGGTGAGAAGGAAACATCGTTTCTTTAAGAAATTGAAACTACACCCTAATTCAGAAAGATTACTGATTAGGTATAAACATATTAATAGAAGGTGTCAGAGAGAATGTAGGCTTCCTCACTCCAATTATGTTAATTCGATGATTTCAGAAGGTGATCATCAAAACAAGAAATTATGGTCTTACATAAGGAGTAAGAGACAGGACAACATTGGGATTCCAGAGCTGACAAACAACCAGAATAACCTAATACAGGACCCTGAAGGGAAAGCAAATTTACTAAACAAGCAGTTTTGTTCGGTTTCTCTCAAATCCCAAGCCTTTAATTCACGTTAGACTAAAGGATGATGATAAACTCCCTGAAATGCAAAACATCAAAGTAAACAAAGCAGGAGTATTTAAGTTACTGACCAACATCAATGAAAACAAAGCTACTGGTCCTGATGGCGTTCCTGGCAAGCTCTTAAAATTTGTGCCAATGAATTGAGTGAGGTATACCAACTACTTTACCAAGCTTCACTGGACCAGGGAGTAATACCTGATGAGTGGCGAGATGCGAGCATTGTTCCTTTATTCAAAAAGGGTGACAAAACAAAAGCAGAGAACTATAGACCTGTATCTCTTACATCCATGTCAGCAAAACTACTTGAACACATAATATATAGTAGCATAATGGACCATCTTGACAAATGTGACTTCTTAAATAACGCCCAGCATGGTTTTAGACAGCGAAGGAGTTGTGAGACTCAACTTATAACAACTCTCAATGATAATAACTGTCTTAACAACAGACAGCAAATAGATGCAATTTTATGAGACTTTTCTAAAGCCTTTGATAAGGTTGACTACGAGGGCCTGCTGCTTAAATTAGAACACATCGGCATTGGCGGTTCTTTGCAAAAATGGGCTAGATCATTCCTCGTTGGGAGAACACAGAAAGTTGTTGTGGAAGGGTCGTCATCACATTGTAAACCAGTCTTGTCAGGTGTACCACAGGGAACTGTTCTGGGGCCCTTGTTTTTCTTAATTTATATAAATGACATAAGTAGAAATCTCTCTCCTGGAACTACTATAAGGCTTTTTGCAGATGACACTTTAGTATATAGAACAATCAGAAGCAAGAATGATACACGCATTCTACAAGAAGATCTAAACGCTTTACAAGAATGGGAAATAACTTGGAAAATGGAATTTCATCCCCAAAAGTGCCAAGTGTTGCGTATATGTAATAAACGCTCACCAACTAGATCAGAATATTCTATTCATAATACTATTCTTAAAGAAACCAATGCTGCAAAATATTTAGGCGTGATTATAGATAGTCGTCTCAAATGGAAAGAACATTACAATTTAGTATGTAAGAAAGCAAATAACATCTTAGCTTTCTTAAACAGAATATCAATGACTGCTCCCAAAAGGTTAAAGACGACTGCTACAAAACACTGGTTAAACCAGTACTGGAATATGGTTGCTCAGTCTGGGATCCTAACATTGATAACCTCGAAAAGATTCAGAAGAGAGCAGCACGGTTCGTAACAGGGAACCACATCAGAGAAAAGGGGAATACTAGGAAGAACATGAGGAAATTAGAATGGAAACCCTTAGAAGAGAGAAGAGCTTTTATTAAACTTAACATCTTCTTCAAAGGCATGGCTAATCTAATTGATATTCCAACGGAACAACTAGTATTGAATAAAAGTAGCACCAGGAGTGGCGGTCAATGTTATACCATACCTGCATCAAATATTGACAGCCACTTACATTCATAATTTTTTTTTTCTGCACCGCTCTCTTCAGCTGCTTTGAAGGTTCTACGAACCGAAGTACTCAGCTCTTCTCCTCCCAAGTGGGCTCAAGTGTTTTCTCTAACCTTTTTTTTTTATATCCATTTTATCCTAGTTCTGTACGGCTGTTGAACTCACTGCCGGGTACCATCAAGATTGCCACAAATGCAGTCTCATTTAAAAAGCAAATTGATACGACAATTTTGAGATCTGCATATTGACGATTTTCTATTTTAACTTCCCAGATATTTTATGGTTACCTGGGCCTGAATCTGGCCATTGCTTTTAACTTCTTGAATATCGTGTGCGACCCCTTGTTGCCAAATTTGCTCCAGGGGCCAACAGACTAAGTCGCAGTATCTTATGTTATTTTATTTACTTTTTAACATGCGCGCTGGTGACGTACTCGTTTTTGAGTGAACCAGTACTTTAGGAAGAAGAAGAAGATCAATGTTGATTATGCAATCCGCCGATGTGACGTGTTGCTAATTTTTCCGTCACTGAGCACATCATAAGCATTTGCTTGTTGTTGCTTCAGTTCAATAGTTTGTTTATATACACATTTGTTCATGAAAGAAATGATCAAAATAA
>CM031596.1:81617748-81672748 GCA_018398815.1 Conus ventricosus | reverse complement strand
TATCCGCTTGCTCATCTCCAGACCATGTCATGTTGTCTTATTTCACCAAGCACAGCAGTATTTGGGACTTCTGTGTGCCACATAAATATCTGTCCAACAAAGGAAGCTCTTGGTTAGTAGGCTCACAATGCGTGGTAGGACATAGCTCTTAAGGACTGATTCAGCTTTTTTTTTCTGCCACTTTCAGTCATAGATTTTGTGCACAACTCTTCCAACCATTAGAGCTGTCAACAGGATGTCCAGATTTTTCATCACAGGGCCATGCTCGTGGAATCCCTGCTATGTGTAGATGGCAGTTTTGTGGACAAGTCTGATGATATTAATTTAATGTGACTCCTTTGTGGGCCTACCAAAACCAGATGATTGTTGCGATCTCCTTTGCATCAAAGCACCCACAACTGTTCTTGATGTTTCCCACATAACAGTATGTATCTCTCAAGAGCCTTGATCTGTGCAGTGTTGATGATGGCTGGCATTAGTGGTGGAGGTCAGAGGAGACTGCTTCAGTCTTCTTTGGGTGAATTGGGAAGTTATTACAATCACAGGCTTCAGCAAATGTCTCTTGTTCAGAGTCATCATTGGGAATCTGCAGCTAGTGCACAGACAGTTGTGATGAGGAGCTCAAAGCAAAGCCTCCAATTCCATTTTGACTTCTTAGAGTCAACGTGAAAAATCTTGTCATCTGCATCTGGCCGCATGTCATTTCCGCCCACCAAACACATGGACAAGAACGGATAAGTCATTTTTCATTCTTTTTTCGTTTTTCGTTGTTTGTACTGTCCCACATGTTAAATGTGATTTATTTTTTCGCCTGAAGAAGACCCAAGTGGTTGAAATGCATCGTGTCTTGTCTTGTGCTTTGTTTGTCAATGTCATTGGCGGTAAGTTCTAAACAAACTCTATTCCTAATCTGCATAATAATAATGATACCTCATTAAGGCATCAAACTGTTGTTATGGTGTCATTATTTACACAAGGCGATGCAAGAGAGGGCAGTGGGGTGGGAAGGAAATTAATTACCAAGAATGAGAAGGTTTGCTGTACAAGGGTACAGAAAAAGCGTTCAGACATTGGGAAATAGACTCCTACAATAATAATAAACAAAAGTTCCTATAAATGAAAGTGATGATGAGTAGTGGTGGTAAATTTCATTATCACTGTCTATGAAGGTAATGATGATAAATGATATCAATCATTGGTATAAACATACACTAATACAGAAACACTGGAAGAAATGTAATGCAAAAATGCAGAGTTCTGCTGCAGTTAGCAGTTTAAGTAATTTTATAAATGCTTATTGCAATTCCAGACTGAGAGCTCCTAAAACCATCCATGGATCTGTCCTCAAGCCCAGCAAACTCAAGAGTGTCTCCGCCCAAGTTCTGTCTGCTGCAGTGAGTACTGCTGCTGCTGTGGCACACAGTTATATTCCTAAAGCATAGAAAAGAACAAAGAAGCTGAAGGGTTTCATTTGGGGAGGAGGGGTGGGGTTGTTTGTTTGTTGCCTGGTTGTTTTTTTTGTTTCTGTTTTTGTTTGTTAGTTTTTTGTTGTTGTTTTTTTTGGGGTGGGGGAGGGGGAGGGGGGGGAGGGGGGATGGTTGTAGTCCAATGTAATGTTCCTGAATTTGCCGTCTATACATACTCAGATTCTGTACTGTGGGCACTTTCAGTGAATTGTTGTAAGGTTTTCTTATGTGAGTGAAAAAGACAGTAACAAAATGTATTGTCAAGTTTGTTAATATTTATTGTAGTCTTTGATATCAGTTAGAAATGTAGTCTTAATGTGGTTTCTGCAGACCACAGGACTGTAAACAATATGACTAGGCAGTGAAGATAGGTTTGCAAGTGTAGGTTTCAGGTAAGTGTGGAATTCATTAAATGGACACAAAAATTATCAAAGTACACATGCTACATTTTTACTTCTCTCAGAAATGTGTGCCTTGTCAGTTATAGTCACATACTGTACTCTTTCCCCCCTCCTCCTCCCACCTCTCTTTCTCTGTATCTCTTGTCACTCTTTCTCTGTTTCTCTGCCTCCATCTCTCTAACTCTCTGTCTCTCTTTCTCTGTCTCTGTCTCTGTCTCTCTCTCTCTCTATCTCTATCTCTCTGACTTTCTGTCTGTCTGTCTGGTTGTCTGGCTGTCTGTCTGTCTCTCCCTCTCATCCCCCCCCCCCCCCCCTCTTCCCCACCTCCCCTCCATTCCTCCTTTTGCTGTTGGTGAAAACATTTCTATTTCGTTTTTCTGTTTTTATATCATTTTTTTATCCACACATTTATTTTATTTTCTGACAGGATCGAGTGGATGCTGGAATGCCAACAGCTATTGTAAGTTTGCTTTCTTTTGTTTTCTTATGTTTTGTTGTTGTTGTATAGATACATTTCTATCATGACTGTGTGGGTATGCTTTATATTCAATATTCAATATTTCGTATGTATGGTGTGACATGTGTTTGTAGTAAGACCAGAATATTATGTGTTTAAGCTTGTACATATGTTGCTGGGCAGTGAGATGACTGTGCACTTTTGTTTTGAATGCTGTGTGTATGCATGGGTGTGTGTGTGTGCTGTGATAATTCTTACACACAAATGTGCATCTTTGACACATAAAATTTCCATTCCCATTCTATGATTGGACCACATCATGTGATTCGACCAAATGTGAAAAGCATGGCAGTACCAGTAAAATCTGGCTTTTTAGAAATAAAATCGACAGTTCAGGTGTGGTATACAGGTGACAAAATATGGTGAATGGAACAAAAGCTGAGCAATCTATGCAACATGACTCTTAAATGTCTCGGTTACAAGGATGTACCAATGTGTTGCAAGAGTGGCCAACCAACATAGTTTCGTCAAAGGTTCCACGAATTTACATAACTTGCCTCTTGTTTGTCACTGGGTTAACAATGATCATAGCATGGCATTTGGTTTATGGTCAAGCAATAAATTTCAACTCGGATGGAAATGGCTTACTCAATGGAAATTCAGATGGATACAGTTGTGACGATAATCGAAGAAGACATCCCATAAATCAAGTTTCACTGTCAAAAGCCTGATAGTGTATGTGCTCATATTTATTTACTGAAGCTGATGACATTTTTACTAACATTGGAACAGGAATCTGAATAAATAATGTTTAGCATAATCTGGAATATTGTATGAAATTTGTCATTAGCACTGTAAGCTCGTAAGCTCTTTATGATAATAAAACTATCTGTATTCAGGCTGGAGACCTCTCCTTGGATCCAAGGATTTCTCACAAAACCACCTGATTTTCAGAGATGGGAAAAGCGAACATCCAAGAAAAAAAAGGAGGAAAAAATCAATTGAAAAAAATTCACGAAACACTTTAGTACCCAGAGTCTTGTACTGTGTCTAGTTTTTCCAGTCCAGGTTTCCATGATTCTGAACCATTCCATGTTCAGCACTCTGCTGCCAGTGGTTGTTACGGTATATTGCAGCTCTTCTGCTTACATTAAACAGAGCATTTCTGTGGGGGCGGTAAATCTTTTTTGTAAGTGAGTGCAATTCCTTTAGACATTTTTTGGTTGTGGATCATGAAAAGGTTTCTTTTGAAGGGAAACTGCAATGTCTTTTGTGTCACAAATCGTAAATCAAGGCAAGAGATTTGAGGAATTTACTATTGTCAAGTATTGAAGATTTGATGGGACTGAAAAGACAACAAAAGTTGGCAATTTCTATCAGCAGTTTTCTGTTTGTTATCGGAAAGTGAACTAGCTGGAAAACATTGTTACTTTTTTGCTGTGTTAAAAAGAGCTGAATTACACCAGTCATGGATTTACCAGCACTATTTGAACATGTGCACACAAGAAGCATGTTGAAGCTTCAAGAGCTCTGGGCTGCAGTCAGTGCAGACTGGATTTCTTGATCAGATTAACGTTTTAAACCACCTCCACACCCCTCCCTTACTTCTTTTTTTCCCCCAAAAATAAATGAACGTGTATGGAGGTTATATTTTGACAGTGTGACAGTCCAGATAAGTAATATATGCACCCCTGTGATGGCTTGGTTATGAACAGCAAGAAGTAAGATGGACAAAGTGACAGTGATTGTGTCCACAATAAAGGATATGCTTCTTTCAGTACAAGTTCATATACATGACTGCTGAGACAAAAACCTTTTCTTTTCTTTTTTTCTTTTTTTTTTCCATTTTCTAGAAATGTACTTTTGTAGTCAATTTAACCCTTATGCCGCTGACGTTGCCGCTCGGCGACAGCGTGGCTCACCGCCGACATCGCCAAAAGGCGACCAACTAGGGTTGTCTAACTCCCAATACTCTCACTCTCCAAGTTGATGAGATAGAAAGCCAGCGATAAACGTCATAGCTGGGGATGACCTGACCTGTGCTCACAGCCACTTGCTTCGTCAGAGCACTGTTCAGTAAGTGTTTTAAAAATTTTATTCTGATTGTTTTTTCCTTTCACATGATGTCACAACCAAGCATTTTACCTACTTGACATCGCCGCACATTTACCACAGATCAGGTGCTGGAAATATTGAATAGACGATCAGGTGATCCTGATTCAGATACGAAGACCCAGTAGTGACCAGGAAACATGGGATAGCGAAAGCTGACCGAATTACTGCAAAGTGAGGTGTTGGAGGTGGGGAGAGAAGAGAAGATGAGAGATAGACCAGAGATGCAGTCTCACCGCCCTGTGCCCAGTGTTTTTGCGTTGAGCCAACCAGCAGTGAATGATAGGTGAGAGTGTATGTAAGGGGGGGACCCAGACGAATAGCTAAGACTAGTAAAAGGCAATGAACTTCAAACACAGCTGGCATTCAGTCGAGGTTGAAGGGGTGTGGCCGACCGACACGTGTCAGAGGTGAGCAGCAGAGATGTGTTTGAGAGGGAATTATGATCAGTTGAATGGCTCCCCAGATTCAAGAGACCACCAGGCACATGAATGACTTTGTTTCTTAAAAAACTATTGCTTTCAACAGTGGGAGTGAAAGGGATGTGTGTGTGTGTGTGTGTGTGTGTGTGTGTGTGTGTGTGTGTGTGTGTTCCCTTTTTCTTCTTTCATGTGTACCAGTTAGGCATAAGAGTGTGTGTGTGTGTGTGTGTGTGTGTGTGTGTGTGTGTGTGTTTTGTGTGTGTGTGTGTTCCCTGCTATTGGAGTATTGAATTTATGGCTGTTTCTTCCATTTTTCTGTCGGATAATACCATACTTTCTGGTCTTCATTTGTATTTTTCCTCCCTTGTTGGGAGTTTGCTGGCATGCTTTCTTCTTTTTTACGTTGGGAAGAAAGATAACATTCACTTTTTTTTTATTTTGCATTTTTTTTACACTTGAATTACTAAATATTGAAATTGTTGTTGACTAAACATTACTAACATGTTATGATATAAAAATACAGTGTATCTCCTCCATTTTCCAAAAAAAAATAGCATGAGAAATGGTTGTTTAATTCCAGAGATATCCGCGTCTCATTTATGAAGGTAAGAAATACGAGTTTTTTAAAAAAAATCGTTGGCAATGGGCATTCATGCAAAATAGAACATCTGGCGGTGAAAGGGTTGAGTGTGCATGCCTGTGTGTGTGTGTGTGTGTGTGTGTGTGTGTGTGCGTGTGTGTGTGTGTGTGTTTAGTTATTTTCCTTGGTTTCTTTGCCTCCTGCATAGTAATTTGGCTGTCATCAGAGACCATAAAACAGTCTTATAAACTGCTTAAATTCCATTTTGGCAGAAGGGTTTTGCGCCATAAAATCACTCATTCCTTTAGCTATAATCTAAAATTAGATGTAGGACATGATCACATCCATTAAATTGTAGAAGGGAAAGCAGGATAGTTTTTTTTTAAGACAGCCAGCTGTTTATGCTCTCACAGCTGACGGAAACAGGTGCCCTGCCACCATATATGCACAGGACTTGAGGAAAAAGGTTAATTTTGGCTCCTTTGAATAGAATTTGATAATACCTAGGAACTTTGAGACTGAATTGTGATCTAGTATTGCTGCCATTGACATTTCAATGTTATAATCTGGACTTGATAAAGAATCTTTCTCAAGATTTCTGTATACTCTATTTTGATTTTTTTTTCAGGTTTTTTAAAAATGTTCTGGCTTTACTAATGTAAGAAAATGTGTTTTCAGTTGATTGCTTTAGTTTTTAAGAATATGGTTTGCATCATTAAATTTTATTATTTATAATAGTTCTGCAGTAAACATATTTTCAGCAATAAGACAGCCTATTCACTAAGATGGGATGTGTTTCAAATTGAACCTAGATGAATATGAATTGGTTTATATCATGTTGATTCATCCAGATTTTATGAAAGTTAATGAATTGAAATGTTTGTCTGTGAACAGGCAGTCTCAGCCCTGATCGCCATTGGAACTTCCATGGACTGGTTCTCGTGTTTGGTATGAAACTGCTTTGATGCTACTGTTGTTGTTGTTGTTGTTTTTCTTTTTAAGTGTTATGTTTATTTTTTGAATGTATATAAAGCAAATTGAATGTTATATTGCTTTGAAGATAAGACTTCATTTGAAATCAAAGAGCATCCCAGACCATTAAGATATTTTGGTTTTGAGTAAATTTCTTATCGCCAAACTGATTCATGTCACATTAATGATTGAGAATTTAATACATGGCTATGAAAAGGAATTTTATCACTAAAAGTAGTTTTATGATATATTTATCAGTCCAAACAAATGCCTTAACACTACTTGGCATGGAACATCATAGAACAGGATTCCGATACAAAATAAAATGGAGAGCAGGGAGCTAACTCAACCTAATTCCACCAGATCTGCATAAACTATCTCCCTTAGCTCACACCATTGCACCTGATTGAGTAAGTTCAGTTTTCATCCCTTTTCTACTAAGCAGGGAGGGGGGGAGGGTGTATATGTTTGGACAGGTAAGTATATCATTAGACTATTTTTAGAAGTAAAATTCCTTTTTTCTTTCATACTTACCAGTTCAAACAAATGCCTGAATATTGAAAAGGATGGTGGGATCAAGCTCACTTGAGAATTAATTGAAGTCCTCCAAGATCACACAAGTATGTGGCTTACCTGTCCAAACACTACGACGCCCTCCCTCCTCCCCACTGGTTGTTTCACCTGGTATCAGAAGGGTCTACAAGAGGGGACCCCAGAGACTGACAAATTGAACAAAAGACTGTCCTGTCAAGAATCCAAAATAAGTGCAGAACAGTCCTTTCTTGGACAGAGAGTTCGACAGAATGTTCAGTTCGCCCGAAATGCGCCTTACCAGGATAGAGATCCCCCCAGGCACTGGCAAAACAATGGTTAAGTGTTGGATACACCACTTATAAAGTCATGGACTTCACTTCTCTGTCTGTGATGATTTGAATTGATGTATAAAAGTATAAATGCACTTGTGTGTATGTGTGCGTATGACTTCATGACGAAAGTTGAAATGCATACAATTTTTGACGTTTGCCTGACATTAGTAGCTGTCTGAATTGAAATATGTGCATTTTGTGTGCTTTTTGTATATGCGTGCTGAAGTGATGGGAACACTGTACCGCCGATGATTTGAGCTGTGTGGACATGGAAACTGAATGTGACTGAAAATCATGTACATGTTTGGTTTCAGAGGTGGTTGCCAACACAGATTTTAACAAGTATAATATTACTTTGTAACATAAGGCCCATTGCCTAGAATTTGACCCCCACCCTCTCCCTCTCCCCCTAAAAGAAAACAAAGGAAAAAAAAAGTACTTCGTGAAACAAGCTGTGCAATTCAGATCCCCAACAAGTGTTAGAAATGCGAAAGGCTTGTGATCTTAGTGGATGCCTAACATGTCTTTGAAATATTTGGAAGGAAAACAAAAGACTTTGCATTAAACTGGATGATTAGCAGATTCTACATACATTTAACAGGAATACAAAATGTCTGATTTAACTAAATGCTTGACACAATGCTAGAAATAATTTAAAGGAATACAAAAAAAATGTGATTATCTATAACAAATGCAAGGAATGTATTCTTTGACATAAAACTGAAAAATGCATCATTGAACCAGCAGCGTAGTATGCATTGTGTGCACCAGATGCCAAACAAGTGCTGAAGTGGTGTCTAGGGAGCACTGCCGTGGGGGCACAATATGGAGCAGTCTCTGCCCTCAGCTTCAATAGGGATTGCTCACGTCTTCTGTGTGGGTTTGCTAAAGGACAGGTATGCTTGTCATCCTTTCTTTTGTATTCTTGTTATGCTATGGTTTAACAGCTTAGAGAAGAGGCAGGGTATGGGGTGTCAGTGTATTTCTAACTCTGTGGAGTTTAGTTTTGTTTGACAAGTTTGAATTTGTGTGTGCATCTATATTCGTGTTTGATCATGCAAACATCTGTGCTTTTTTTGACAGACATATTTGCTTAAGTGAATGGATAAAATTTTACAAACTTTGATCAAATAGTAATTTCACTAAAACCTTAATTCTGTCATTTGCTATGTTTATATGACTGTGTTTAATGCCAAGAACTAGAAGGAAGAGTTGTGTTTGTTTCTGTCTTTATCTCAAAGCTCTGTCTGATAACTTTTGATCTAAATGTTTCAGTAACAGTTTATTGTTTGGGATACATATTTTAGGAATCACAGGGAAGACAAAAGTTTAATTTGGAAGGTTAAGAGCATATTGAGTTGTATGAATTTTGTTTATTCTTTGTATGCTTCCCTGGTCCAAAGAGTTCACTTGCAGAGTGTTTTCAGATCACCATGTGGGATTTGAACACTGGCAAACTGCTGAGAACCATCACTGATGCTCATCCGCCTGGCACCGCCGTTCTGCATGTTAAGGTAAAGGAGGGTACAGTTTACAGACTGCACCACCAGGTGACAGAGCTGATTAGATTGCATCATGCTAAATGTACAGTTTGCAGACTTTACCCCTGAGTGATAGACAGAGCCAGTCTGAACTCACCCTGTGCAAATTACAGTTTACCAACTGGTCTTAGCACTGGTCTGAATGTAGCATGCTTTATTTACGGTTCATAGACTTAATCACTAGCTTATAGACAGAGATGCCCTGAATGCACCATGCTTCATTGCAGTTTATAGACTTTATCTCTAAATGATAGAGCTGGTGTGAAGGCATCATGCTTTATTTACACTGGATGATAGACAGAACCAAATTGCAATTTATAGACTTTATCTTTAATTTGTAGAGCGAATGTGAATGCATCATGCTTTGTTTACAGTAAACAAACTTAACCACAAGATGATAGACAGAACCTCTCTGAATACATTACGTTCTGTTGACTTTACCATCAAGTAAGATACATAGGCAGTGTCAGTGCGTGACACTTTATTTACCTAGTGATAGACATAGGCAGTGTCAGTGCATTACACTTTATTTACAGTTTACAGACTTTACCATTAGATGACAGACAGAGCCAATTTGAATGCATTCAGGTTTATCACAGTTTACAGACTTTACCACTAAGCTACGGACAGATAGAGCCAGTCCATGTGCTTCATGCTTTATTTACAGTTAACAGACATTACTATTAGGTGACCAACAGAGAGATCAGTCTGAACGCTCCATGTTTCATTTACAGTAGACAGAATTAGTCTGAATGTTTCATGCTTTAGAGTTTATAGGCTTTACCACCAGGTGACAGACAGAGCCAGCCTGAATGCACCACACTTCACAAGTTCACACAAATTCACAAGTTCACAAGTTGTTTATTTTGTCCATGAAGGAAAATTGTTTTGTGGTGACACATTGCAATATCACATCATGAAATACAGTGTAAAATACAGTAGAATAAAATCAAATTAATAAGCTTCTGTAATTTGTGCACACCACTGGTCGCAACAGAGTCACGCCCCCTCACATCCCTCTCTCTGTGCCTCTGAGTGTTGTCCTCCTTTGAGTCCTATCTTTACTTTCATCCTCCGTTTCCAAGGTCAGCTTGTCTTGATTGTAGACTGGGGAATCTAGGAGCTGATCCAGCATGTCAAGAAAAAAGAAAGCACACACACACCAGTACACACAGATTTTGCTGTGATGTCAAGATCTGTAAGATGAGGAGAAAACAAAAAAAGATGTCACAACACGCCAAAAGACGCCAGTCCAGCCACTTCCGAAGAAAACGCTGATTACCTAGGACAAACCATAGCAAAGCAGCAATGATGGCGCAGAAACTGACCACCAGAGACTTCCGCAATCCCGATAGAACAGCCCTGACATGTTAGACAGTCCTGAATGGGACTACAGCCAACGGCGCCAGATCACCATTACCTCAAGGCCACGGAAACAAGATGAAGACTGTCCTGCACAAGGCGCAAAACAAAGGACTTAAAAAGAAATGATGCAATGGATACCAAAACACCGCTTCCATCGAACAGGCACTGCCCAAACCAAGCAGGTCCACAACTTTTAGATGGAGACATGGCATAGATGTGACACATTGGAACAAAAAGTTCAGAGCACACACCACCAAGACTTGTCTTCGGTTGATAGGAAATGACATAAAAATGCAGTTAAAATGCAGTTTACAGACTTTACCATCAGGTGATAGACAGAGCCAGCTAAATGCATCATGCTTTATCTACAGTTTACTGACTTTACCACTTAGGCAATAGACAGTGCCTGTCTGAATGCATTATGCTTCATTTACTGTTTACAGCTTTTTCCATTATGTAGTAGAACCAGTCTCAATATGCCACACGTAAATTACTGTGTGCAGACTTTACCACAGAGGTGATAGACAATGCATATCTGAATGCGTTAAGGTTTATTTACAGTTAACAGGCTTTTCCACTAGGTGATAGAACCAGTCTTAATGTACCACACTTACCACTTTGGTGATAGACAGAGCCAGTCTGTATGGTTCATTCTTTATCTACGATTTACAGACTTTACAAATTATATGATAGACAGGGCAAGTCTGAATAGATCAGTTTACAGACTACTATAAGGTGACGGACATAGCCAGTCTGTATGCATCCTGCTTTATTTACAGTTCACAGACAGCTTTGTCTTGGCGGTCTGCAGCGACAGTGGGGGATCTGTGTTTGAGCTGGAATTCAAGTGAGTGCCATATGATCAGCAACACATGTACATCTGAATTTAAAAGTGGTCAGACCTTTTCATCTGTTTAGTTATTTGTTCGTGTGTTTTGTACAATTGGAGATTGAAAGGACAGTGTTAAGATTTCACCATGGACATTCATGGGTTATGAGATGATGAACATGAGGAAGAAGATGCTATCATCTTACTGTCATAAAGCCAGTATGCAAATGAAAGCTACTGTATGAGATTTTTTTTTTCCTGCTCACTGCTATGTGTGACAGACACAGTGTATCGCCAGGTATACCAAGTATTCTGCATGTTTTGCTTTTGGTGATGGTCTTCTTTAATCCAACAAGGGCTGTGTGCGTGGGATATTATGAACTTTTAAGACTCAAACCATGAAAATCTGGGGAGGAGGAAAAGGGGTTTAGAGGTGGGCATGGGGTGCAGGGATGTAAGCCATGTCTCCATTATTAGATAACACTCTCAGATTGTGACAGTAAAATCATTGCAGTATTTAGCATTGATTTTTTTTTTTAATGAAAAATAAGCATGCTGAATAGCTGAGCATTTCTAGTAGGACTTTAGTTTTTTATGTTCATTGGTTTGGGTGCTATTTATTTGCATATCATATAACTTTGATTATTAACTTCTGTTGAGTTTTCCAGCAGGAATCTCCATTTGTGTCTTTGGTTTGGTTTCGTGTCCATGTACAATACTCTGACTCACTAGTTCAGGTGTTGCCAACATGGGCTACATTCCTGTCCTATAGAAAATACCAGCTGTTACAGGAGAAACAGATCTTGCACTTGATCTAATCATAATGGCAAATTGAAAATAGCAATTAACTGATCTCATTTATAGCATTTAAACTAACCAGTTACTTGGCAGTACGTAATATCTCCTGTGGTGAGCTGCCTCATAATGGCACAATTGTTCTCTGTGGATTGCCAGTGCCAGGCTGCGGTGACACAAACTTGGGTGTGGTTATGTATGGGGGAGGAGCATGGGAGTAGTGCCTATGAAGGGTATATAAGATAACACAGCCAAAAAAGAAAATGTTAAAATCAATTTCAGGGAGTAAAAACTCCCTTTTCAACTGAATTTTGTCAGGAAAAAAGATGCTGGTATAATAAAAGTATATGCAATTATGATCAACAAGCTGAACTTATGACATTGCATTTGTCTTTCATATTTTGTTTTTGATGTTGATGTGCAGGCGACTGATCGGGGTGAGGTCCTGTGAGTCACAGTGCCTGTTTTCTGGAAGGTAAGACCAGGTGTTAAACACCATATTTGGAGGGGTAGCACTTGTTACACAGAGGTGTTTAACACCATATTTGAAGGGGTAGCACTTTTTCCATAGAGTTGTTTAACACCATGTTTGAAGGAGTAGCACTTTTTACATAGAGTTGTTTAACACCATGTTTGCAGGGATAGCACTTTTTACATAGAAGTGTTTAACACCATATTTGAAGGGGTAGCACTTTTTCCATAGAGTTGTTTAACACCATGTTTGAAGGGGTAGCACTTTTTTACATAGAGTTGTTTAACACCATGTTTGCAGTGATAGCACTTTTTACATAGAAGTGTTTAACACCATATTTGAAAGGGTAGCACTTTTTCCATTGAGTTGTTTAACACCATGTTTGCAGTGATAGCACTTTTTACATAGAAGTGTTTAACACCATGTTTGCAGGGATAGCACTTTTTACATAGAAGTGTTTAACACCATGTTTGAAGGGTAGCACTTTTTCCACAGAGGTGTTTAACACCATGTTTGAAGGGGTAGCACTTTTTCCATAGAGTTGTTTAACACCATGTTTGAAGGGGTAGCACTTTTTCCATAGAGGTGTTTAACACCATGTTTGCAGGGGTAGGACTTTTTCCATAGAGTTGTTTAACCTTTACCAGCCGTGTCACACAACAAAGTGTGGCGGGATTTCTTACCCTCGAGCCGAGTCACCCAAGGCTGGGTGACGGACAGACAGTACATTCTGCCATGTCACACACTATCGTGTGACTGGAACATAAAATATTCCTATACTTTCCATAAAATGATCCAAGGGAAATAAGCTCTGTAACTAGTCTTGGGGATGTTGTAGCGAGTAGTAGACCTTACTTTTAGTGCTCTATCATGAACATGGCTGACCCCAGCAGCTTCGGAACAAAGGAGCTGATGGCACCGAGTTTTGCCGCTAAGCGCGCGCGAAAAAATGTCGGTCAGACAAAGGGGTGGCAGCAATTTCTCGCTCAATGAAGCGCTTGAAATCATATTACAAAGTGGATCTGGTGATGAGGGGAGTGATAGAGAGATAGAAAACTATGAAAGATAAGAGGAAAGTGAATTGTTTGAAGATGCAGCCATCCCTTCATCTTCTCAGGGGTGGGATTTTTCCGCGGATCCGCGGATTTCCGCGGTAGATCCTTGTTCATTCCGCGTAACAGCGTGTCAGTTCCGCGGAAGCGATCTGTGATTCTCATTCATGTCTTCAAAAACATCCGGTGTCATTTATCCACAAACTGTTCGACATTCTTAAACGGCTTGGATTCGCAGTTAACTTGGTAACTTTCTCCTTCCGGTTTTGCGATCTTCAAAATGGCGACATGTCGAAGAGACGTCGTTTCACGCGGAGAAAATGTTTCCTGCGACAGTTCTTTGAAGAACAAGTGGAAGTGGGACTGGTTGGAGAGTAAGGTGGATGATGAAGAAGTGATAGGCCAGTTCATAGCCAAATTTAATGCCTGTGGCCTTGCTTACTGCAATCTTTGCCGAGTGCAAATAAATTACAGTTCACGCGGAAAAGTTGCTTTGGTGGATCACATTAAAAGCAACAAGCACAAGACAGCTCTGGATCAGTGGACAAACTTAATGCAAGATGTCCAGCTCCACACTTGCATTAATTTTGTGTGCCATTAGGTTGAAAAGGAACTCCTCTCATCTACACTTGGTCCAAGTTGTTAAAGATAGTATTAGTATAGTTGATTTTTATAGCTTTTTGTGTTTAAAAAAAAAAAAAAGGTAAACAAGTGGGGTAACGTTTGCTCCCATAAGAAAACCTGACAGGAGTAACTTTTATTCAAGACTGGCACAGCCATTTAAACTTGAGTAAAGTCGGACAAATACATAGACAAACAATCTGATGGGGGGGGGGGGGGGGGGGGGCAAGCGCAGGCCAACAACTTAGCTGTCCTCATAATAATGACTTGGCAAAGATTTGGACTTAAGGAGGGGGCAGTTTGAAGATGGAGAAACTGGGAACATGAAATTAAGAAAATATATTACAGATAATATGGAAACTCTTCAGCAGCTGCACAAGGGAATCATCGCAATCCCTTTTGAAGGCAGATATATTTGCCTTTTTTATACAAATATATCTGCCTTCAAAAGGGATTGCATTGGTTCCCTTGTGCAGCTACTGAAGAGTTTTCATATCTGTAATATATTTTCTTAATTTCATGTTCCCAGTTTCTCCATCTTCGAACTGCCCCCCTCCTTAAGTCCAAATCTTTGCCAAGTCATTATTGTGAGGACAAATCAGTTGTTGGCCTGCGCTTGTTTTTTTCCCCCACCATTAGATTGTTCGTCTATGTATTTGTCTGACTTTATTCAAGTTTAAAAGGCTATGACTGTCTTGAATAAAAGTTACTCTGTGTCAGGTTTTCTTATGGGAGCAAACGTTACCCCACTTGTTTACTGTTTATTGTTTAATGTTCCCTGCCTCATTTCATTTCCAATTTAAAAAAAAAAAATATTGGTTTTTTGCTTTAAAATTTGTTAATTTCAGTCTCAAAATGCACCAGATTGCACAGAATTGAATGTAGCAACCCAAAATTTTCCGGGGGGGTATGCCCCCGGACTCCCCTAGACTGTTTCCTCTTTTTTCCTTTATGGAGAGTCCCACCCTGTCTTCTGATTTGGTGTTGTAACAGAACAGAAGAGAATGTAAACAAAGAATTTTTTTTACTTGTCAGACATGTTTTTCAACGCACAGTCGTGTCTACGCATTGAAAGTAAATGATTCAAAATTACTATGTTGGATTAGTTGAGTGTTTGTTCTTTCCTATGATACCTAACTTCACTGTCAGTTGTTGTGTAGCTACCGTAAAAATTGATTAAAAAGTGGCGAAATATGCGTGTCGGCAGGGACTGAGCACCATGCGTGAGCGCGCGGCAGCAGGGAGTTGTGCTGCGCGCGCCACTCTCGGCTAGATAGTATTATTAACACCATGTTTGAAGGAGTAGCACTTTTTACACAGAGGTGTTTAACACCATGTTTGAGGAGGTAGCACTTTTTCCACAGAGGTGTTTAACACCATGTTTGAAGGGGTAGCACTTTTTACACAGAGGTGTTTAACACCATGTTTGAAGGGTAGCACTTTTTCCACAGAGGTGTTTAACACCATGTTTGAGGAGGTAGCACTTTTTCCACAGAGGTGTTTAACACCATGTTTGAAGGGGTAGCACTTTTTCCACAGAGGTGTTTAACACCATGTTTGAAGGGGTAGCACTTTTTCCACAGAGGTGTTTAACACCATGTTTGAGGGGGTAGCACTTTTTCCACAGAGGTGTTTAACACCATGTTTGAAGGGGTAGCACTTTTACATAGAGGTGTTTAACACCATGTTTGAAGGGTAGCACTTTTTCCGTAGAATTGTTTAACACCATGTTTGAAGGGGTAGCACTTTTTACATAGAGGTGTTTAACACCATGTTTGAAGGGGTAGCACTTTTTCCGTAGAATTGTTTAACACCCTGTTTGAAGGGGTAGCACTTTTTCCACAGAGGTGTTTAACACCATGTTTGAAGGGGGTAGCACTTTTTACATAGAGGTGTTTAACACCATGTTTGAAGGGGTAGCACTTTTTCCACAGAGGTGTTTAACACCATGTTTGAAGGGGTAGCACTTTTTACATAGAGGTGTTTAACACCATGTTTGAAGCGGTAGCACTTTTCCACAGAGGTGTTTAACACCATGTTTAAAGGGGTAGCACTTTTTCCACAGAGGTGTTTAACACCATGTTTGAGGGGGTAGCACTTTTTCCACAGAGGTGTATAACATCATGTTTGAGGGGGTAGCACTTTTTCCACAGAGGTGTTTAACCATGTTTGAATGGGTAGCACTTTTTCCACAGAGGTGTTTAACACCATGTTTGAAGGGGTAGCACTTTTTCCACAGAGGTGTTTAACACCATGTTTGAAGGGGTAGCACTTTTTCCACAGAGGTGTTTAACACCATGTTTGAGGGGTAGCACTTTGTCCGTAGAATTGTTTAACACCATGTTTGAAGGGGTAGCACTTTTTCCACAGAGGTGTTTAACACCATGTTTGAAGGGGTAGCACTTTTTACATAGAGGTGTTTAACACCATGTTTGAAGGAGTAGCACTTTTTCTACAGAGGTGTTTAACACCATGTTTGAAGGGGTAGCACTTTTTCTGTAGAATTGTTTAACACCATGTTTGAAGGGGTAGCACTTTTTCCACAGAGGTGTTTAACACCATGTTTGAAGGGGTAGCACTTTTTCCACAGAGGTGTTTAACACCATGTTTGAAGGGGTAGCACTTTTTCCACAGAGGTGTTTAACACCATGTTTGAAGGGGTAGCACTTTTCCACAGAGGTGTTTAACACCATGTTTGAGGGGGTAGCACTTTTTCCGTAGAATTGTTTAACACCATGTTTGAAGGGGGTAGCACTTTTTCCACAGAGGTGTTTAACACCATGTTTGAGGGGGTAGCACTTTTTCCATAGAATTGTTTAACACCATGTTTGAAGGGGTAGCACTTTTCCACAGAGGTGTTTAACACCATGTTTGAGGGGGTAGCACTTTTTCCCCAGAGGTGTTTAACACCATGTTAGCAAGGTAGTACTTTTTCCACAGAGGTGTTTAACACCATGTTTGAAAGAGTAGCACTTTTCCATAGAAGTGTTTAACACCATGTTTGAAGGAGTAGCACTGTTCAACACCATGTTTGAAGGGATAGCACTTTTTCCACAGAGGTGTTTATAACACCATGTTTGCAGGGGTAGCACTTATTACATAGGGTGTTTAACACCATGTTTGAAGGGGTAGCACTTTTTCCACTGAGGTGTTTAACACCATGTTTTTTTGCAGGGTGGCACTGTTTCTATAGAGGTGTTTAACATTATGTTAGCAGGGGTAGCACTTTTTCCACAGAGGTGTTTAACACCATGTTTGAAGGGGTAGCACTTTGGTGTTTAACTGTATTGTGTTATATAAAGCAAGGTGGTGTATGTGTATGTGTGATTGTCTCTCAGAAGGTGTGTGTGTGTGTGTGTGTGTGTGTGTGTGTGTGTGTGTGTGTGTTGTAGTGTGTGTGTGTGTGTGTGTGTGTGATGTGTGTGTGTGTGTGTGTGTGTGTGTGTGTGTAAGTGTGTAAGTGGTGTGTGTGTTGTGTGTGTGTGGTGGGGGGGGGGGGGGGGGGGGGGGGGGGGGGGGGGTATGCTGAGGTGCCTAGGATTAAGTGGGTGAAAAAGACTTTGTCATGAATTTTTAAAAGGTGGGAATGAAAACTCATGAATAAAGATGTATATCTAGTAAGGCTTGCATTTGTACAGGTATGAATGACAAATCAAGAATCCAAATATATCTGTGTGGCTTACTTTTCTTTCCCTACCCTCAAAACTCACTCATTCAAATCTGCCAGTAACATACTAGGTGATCCGTGCATTGTTGCAGTCGGGGGGAAGTGTTGTACCATAGAACCCCTGCACATGAACTACACCATCAAAGATCACCCCATGCAGGACGTCATGGTGCTGGCTATGGCTTCTCTCTCCAAGGTTAATTGTAAACAATTAACATTTGACTTTTGTATGAGCTTCTTTTCAGCCTGACTCTGGGTCATTATGAATATGGTCATTGAAAATACGGGTCAGTGGAGTGCAGTCTGTGATCATTATAAGTATACTGTGGTCATCTTTCCATGTTGGCATACTTGCATTTATACATCATGTGTTTCAACTCTTAACACACTTTGTGAAACTTCAGTTAGCCAAACACACATTTCTTGTCTTCTCTGAAACATGTGCAAAGTAGATTACGCTTCTCTGTGCCGTGAATTATTGAATATTTTAGAAATAGATTTATGTGTACATATTCATTTTTATTATAGAATTAGACTTATGTTTTTGTTTGTTTATTTGTTTGTTCTTCTCATGATGGCAGCCTTAATAGAACCCTGTATGATGGGACAGGCTTTAAAGAAATAAATTAAACAAAAAGATAAAATATCCAGCAAGCTCCTACACATGTTAAAGTGTGCTGTGAACTCAAATGAAAAAACTGGAATCACACAGCCAAGTTGATGCATCTCCAAAGTGTTACTCAAATTTCCTGACCAAGTCTCCAGCATTTCTCTTAGTTTTGGTTGATGCCTTGGAATGTGTTACGAAAGAAAGCGAAAAGTATGGTCCTGTCATGTAGTCTCAGACCAAGATGAAATTTCATAGCATTATCTTCATCATCCACATCCTTGCCGATCATCACAGAAAAAAGTTCTCAGATCCTGTGGCACCATAGGGGCCTGCAGTCCTGGTAACTCTAGTTCCAGTTTCCTCTGTATGCCCATCCCATGGTGGGTTCGTAGCAAAGTTGTCAGCATTGGTAAGTGTATGGGGACTGTTGTTTGATGCACAAGGTAGTGCCTTCCAGAGGGCCATCATAGCTGCCAACTGCTACGATATCGCCGTAGTTTGCTACGCCAAGAGAATGCTTGCTACGACGCTACTGCGATCATTAAATTGCTACGGCGAAACAAAAAAATTCGAAGATACTTTCGTTTTGTTTGGACAGCGCTAAGTATCGTCTCTATCGGTCTGTCGGAACTGCATTTCCGCTTTCGGTTTTACTGTAGCACGTGATCATTTCGACCAATGAATGGCGACTTCCGTCTTGCTCAGTTCGCAACAATGGCGTCCAAGAAGCGAACGGAGAGCGCGTCTCCGGGAGAAAAAGAAAGTGGTGTGAAGCGCCCAAGACATAGCTGCCAGAAATATCGTGCGGAGTATACAGAGAAATACCCATGCATTCTGAGATGCCCTACCGACCTCACTAAAGTACAGTGCAAATCGTGTGAGCTTGATTTTTCTGTGAGCCATGGAGGACTGAACGACATAAAGCACCACCTCGCCACGTGGAATCACAAGAAGAAAGCGGGGGAAAAACCAAACACGAAGCTATCAAGCTTTGGCTTTGTTCCTGGAGGAAGTTCTGTGGATTATGCAGCGATTAGAGCAGAGACCTTTTTTGTGAGTTTCTTGGTTGAGCACAACCTTCCTCTGTCGGCAGCAGACCATACTGGTCCACTCTTCCGAAAAATGTTTCCTGACAGCAAGACAGCACAACAGTTCAAGTGTGCTCGTACGAAAGCAACAGCAATAACCAAGTGCTTGGCGAAAGAAGCTATGGAAAACTGTGTAAGCCACATGAAAACTGGACCATTTGTGATAGGCACAGACGGCAGTCAAGAGGGAGGAGAGAAAAACTACCCCATAGTCGTGAGATTCTGTGATGCCAATGGGTGCATCCAAACGAAACTTCTTGCCAACCCTACATCCACTGACACCTCTACTGGAGAGAATATCTTCAACTTGTTGGACCAGACTCTGAGTGGATTTGGAATTGATTGGACCAAGTGCTTGTCACTTGTGTGCGACAATGCAGCTACCATGACCGGGGTGAACAAAGGTGTGATCAGTTACATTAGACAGAAGGTCCCAAACGTGCACATGGCAGGATGTGTGTGTCATCTTCTCAACCTTGCAGTCAAAAAAGCTACCAAAGCCTTCCAAGGTGAGTTTGACTTTGACGACATCTTGCGTAAAACTGGTTATAGGCCTGATTTCTTTTTAGAACGCGCGCAAAATTAAGTTGCTACTGTCAAATTGGAAATGCTACTGTGAAAATTGTGAAATGCTACTGCAAGCCGCATGAGCAGGTTGGCAGCTGTGGGCCATGATCAGGCTCAGCAGCTAAGCAGTTATTGTTGTTTGTGGGAGGCTGAGTAGACAGGTGTCCTTGGTTCAGAACAAACACCACCGAACACCACCAATGTGATTCAAAACCGGTACAGTGTCTCCTCTGGTGGGCTGCCTCTTGATGGTCTGACGTTGATGGCGGCCGGTGGACTTGTTGCTGAGGCTGTAAAATGATGTTCAGGGATGTGGCTGTGTGAGCGAGCCAGAGTGAACAGCATTGGAGGAATGCTGTGGAGAAGACACAAAAGATAAGACGGCTAAAAAAAGAAATAGGAAAAAAGTGTCTTTGAATCACTTATGCATGTGTGTATGCACTTGCGTCTATGTATAAGTGAATTAAAGTATAACTAGGGTTCCTATAGCCTACAAGCATGCACTAACACAATCTGCAGTTTTGCGTCACTAAACATTAAATTATGAAGACATCTATGTTCAGTCTTGCATCACTAAACATTAAACTATAAAGACATCTATGTTTAGTCTTGCATCACTGAACATTGAATCATGAAGACATGCTATGTTTAGTCTCGCAACACTAAACATTAGATTATGAAGACATGCTATGTTCAGTCTTGCATCACTAAACATTAAATTATGAAGACATGCTATGTTCAGACTTGCATCACTAAACATGAAATTATGAAGACGTGCTATGCTCAGTTTTGCATCATTAAACATTAAATTATGAAGACATCCTATGATCAGTCCTGCACCACTACACATTAACCCGTTCCCTGCCTGGGACGTGTAACTCATATCCTGAAAACCGAAAATCGCTATGCCCGGGACGAGTGTGTCACGCCCTAACTTATCACAGAAAGCAGAAAAATCTACTTGGGACAAAGCAGAAAAATCTACTTGGGAGACGACCGTCTAAAATGTTCTCACCTCCTCTACTGGTGTCAAGGAACGGCCCCTTTCCCTTCATGCGAGCAGCCAGCTGACCATATGTTATGCAAATTGCGAGTTGAGAGGTTACAGTTGATAAGCATATTCAAAATGGCAGCTCAACCAAGCACTTCGTCGACGCGTCCCGTTTTCAAGCGTTTCACTCTCCTTGATGTTTTAGATGACATTCTAAAGTATCAAGATAGTGATGAAGAAGACCTTTGAGGATCGGATCCTGATACTAGCGATGAGGAGGAGATGGATGGGAATCAGCACCATTCACTTTTATCAGAGATATTTACTGGTGATGACGTGGCTTCATTGTTAGTTGCACATGACAGCAGTGAATACAACGCCGCGAGCGAGGGTGACAAAGCGGAAAATAGCCGAACCTGTGCCATTAACGAGCACTGCACGCCCTCATGACCGTAGAGGGTCGTGGACGTGGTAGGGGCTCAGGACGACGGCGAGGGTCCCGTGGAAGCGGTCTGGGGGTCGTGGCATGGGGCGTGGTCAGTCCCAGCCTTGGTGGTGTTTTCACTGGGAATCCTGGTCTGAAAGTCGACTGTGCCAATTATAGGCTGCACAGAGCTCCAGTCTTCAGTTCCTTCATTACCAGAAACCGGATTCAGGCAAGTAGCTCTATTTTTCTTTTCTTTTTTTTCTTTTTTTTTCATTTTTGTTTGTTACTACTTGATTCTTCATTCCTCCACTATTTATTTTCTGTATTTCTCTTATTTGCCATATTTCCTACTGAAATCACATAATTATGGCAAATAATGACTGTATGGATAGGTGGGACTCTGTGTATGTGTGTGTGTGTGTGTGTGTGTGTGTGGTGTGTGTGTGTGTGTGTGTGCAAGTTTTCCATATAAGTTTGTTCATTTGTAAAGCACAGAAGCACTCATCCACAGCAGTTTTTTTTTCCATGCCATTATGGTGTTTTTACATTCATGTGTGTGTGATACTGTAGTGTGTGTTTGTGCATATGTGTTGTGTACATTGTGTGTGTGTGTGTGGTGTGTGTGTGTGTGTGTGCCCAATTGTGGGTCTGCTTACTGTGTGGTGTGTGTGTGTGTGTGTGAAATTGTGTGTGTAAATTGTGTGTGTGTATGTGTGTGGGTGTGTGCGCGTGCCCATTTGTGTGCTGCTGACCGTGTGTGCGAGTGTGTGTGTGTGTGTGTGTGCCCAATTGTGGTCTGCTTACTTATCTTGAAACTTTTATTCTGTATTTCAGATTCTTCTTCAGTTTCTACAGTGTTTTGTGTTATAACAAATGCGTGTGTGTATTTTTCTATTTTCTTTTCAACAGACAATTTTTTTTTCTTCAGGCTTTTTTCCATGGTTGTCATTTTGAACATTTACCAATAGGTATTATAATATAACAATTTGGACCACACTGTATACTTACAGTGATGCTGAGTAAACACTAAAAGAAGTTTTTGTCAGTGTTATACAGGTTTTATGTGTTGTAACATGAGTATGTGCAGAAACTGTTCTTTTTTGTAAAACCACCATTGTACATCCCTGTCCATCCCCTAATGGCCAACAAAACTAGATTATATATGATATAGCACCATAGGTTGGGTAAAAGGAAAGAGAACCCATAAAATCTAAGTCATATGTCAACAAATAGATAAGCAGTGATTGAGTATTGAACGTACCCCAAATATGGGGAGTTTGTATTATACTCCCTGTTTGGCTAGTATACTTACCATGGTCAGACAATAGCATTCACGGCAGTTAGTCTGCTCTGCCAGGCCGAAGTTTTTGTGTGGCTAATGCAGTGATAAGACAGTCACGTGGTGCCCAACCCACTTCCGCCGTAGGGAGAAGCCAGTGTAAAGTCTCCCATACGTCATTCATCGAGGCCTGCGCGCAAGGTAACCCCAGAACCTTGGCGCTGCGGGGAAGGTAGGGCGGGCATTAGAGTCTGACATGGTAAGTATACTAGCCAAACAGGGAGTATAATACAAACTCCCATTTTGGCGTCATATACTGTACCATGTCAGACAATAGCAGAATTCATAGTAAAAGGAGGAGGGCGAGTGCCCTAGTGGTTCCTGGGGTTACCCGATATGGAAGCATTAGCCGCCACAAAGGATATCCCATTAGAACCATCAGCCCTGGTCATGCGGATGTCCCTCAAATAAAATTTTATGAAGGGATTTCCAGAACGCCAGAAGGCTGCCTCCAGGAGGTGCGCATGGGAACAGAGTGCTGGAATGCTGCCGACGTGGCCAGCGCTCTGACCTCATGGGCCCGGGGGGAAGAGACGGGAGAATCCTCGGATGCCTGGAATAGGCAGTTCTGACCGCTTGAGAGCCACCCTAGAGACAGTGCCAGCTGAGATGTCTTTCGTGTTACTGGGGTTGATGGAAATGAGAAGACGTCTTTGTGAAACCGCGCCTGGGGCGCAGCGTCCCAGTAGTGTGTAGACATCGAGAAGGCAAAGGGCTATGTCCGAAGAGGTGTGCCCCCTAGTGTATCCGCCAGCGGGCGGATGATGAGTAAGGGGAGGGACTGCCGGGTTCTGTTTCTTGGCTAGGAACTCGGGAAGGAACTTAAGAGAGACGAGAGCCGTCTCTGTGGAAGGCAATGTCTCTGGGGTCCCCGCTAAGGCATGGATCTCGCCTCGCCGTCTCGCGGAAGCGAGGGCGAGGAGGAAGGTAGTCTTCATGGACAGAAGGTCGAAAGGAATGGAGGACAAAGGCTCAAAGGGGGGTTTATTGAGGACGTCAAGAACAGTGAAGAGGTCCCAAAGGGGAACACGTCTAGGGGATTGGGCCCTCACGAAGAGAAGCCCCTCTGGAGATCTCTCTGAGAAGGAAATCATTCTCAAAGGAAGGTCCGGCCATTTGAGGATGGTCGTGCAGATGGCCGACCTGTAGCCCCTGATGGAGCTAGCAGAGAGGTTAAGTTGGGACAGGAAATTTCCTATTTGGATGTTGGTGGGGCGAATGTGAGGGACAGAATTGGCTTTGCACCATGAGACCCATTTCCTCCATCTGCAGTCATAAAGGGACACTTCCGTGCTAGCTCTGCGAGAGGACATGGCTAGGTCTCGGAGTTCCTGAGAGGCCCCGGCGATGGAGAGGGTAATTGAGGACGGAACGGGACCTGTCCGTTCGAGAGGGGGATTTGGATGTTCGCAGCCGGGCTGACACAGAAGCCAGGCGTGGAGGTGAGAACCTGGGGATTGGCGTGAGGGAGGCCCGAACGGGTTGCCTGAGCATGTCCCACCTGGTGTTCAACTGGAGAGGGGGTTGTGAGTGAGGGACTTGAGGTCCGGGAACCAGGACTGAGTGGGCCACCATGGGGCTATGAGAATGAGCCTGGTCTCTCGAGTCTCGCCTTCCTGATCACCTTGTGGAGGATCGGAAGGGAGGGAAGGCGTAAGCTATGAGGCCGGACCAAGGAAGGGACAGGGCGCGTCGATGGCGTAAGCCTGGGGGTCCGGGACCGGGGACACATACACTGGCAGACGATGGTTTGAACCGTGTGGCAAAGAGGTCGATCATTGGTGTGAACCAATGTTCCCACACGGTTGAAAGGGTAAGCCGGCTGAGGGTCCATTCCGTGTGGAGGACAGACTTGGATCGGCTGAGAGAGTCTGCCAGGATGTTGTGAGTCCCTGCTATGTGTCTCGCGCGAAGGTGACCCCCTGCGTGTGACACCAGCGGAGGAGGGCCTCTGTACGGAGGAGAGGCCGATGGAGTGTGCCCCCCCCCCCCCCCCTTGTTGATGTAACAAGCTACCGAAGTAGTTGCCGTGAAAAGGAGAACAAATCGGTGGGCGACTATGGACTGGAACTGGAGGAGGGCGAGTCTGACCGCCTCCATTCCAAGATGTTGAGTGAAGACGAGCAGTCAGAGGATCCCAAACTCCCGAGGCGTGACTGCTCTCCAGATGGGCCCCCCAGCCGAGTTGGAGGCGTCTGTGAAAAGTTCCAGGGCCTGGGATGGGAGGGAGATGGGAACTCCGGGGCCAGGGTGATTGGCTGAGCCACTCCTCCGTGGCCCAAACGAACCAAGGCCCTAGGGGACGGGCTGGTTCCAGCTGTCGTTGGTCTGGGACCAACGACGGCGGAACTCCCTCTGAAGCTGTCGCTTTGGAACTCTGCCTAGGGGAATGAGAGGAGACCGGGACTCCATCATCCCTAGGAGGGAGGAAAGTGTCCTTGCCGAAGTGAGGGGAGAGGCGAAGGTGGGAAATGAGATCCACTAGGCGAGCGGACCTCTCCGGGTCGGGGAGACTACCATGGAGGTGGTGTCGAAGCTCATGCCCAGGAAGGTGAATTGCTGACTGGGCGAGAGCTCGCATTTTGCGGGTTGGGGACGAACCCCAAGAGGAGCAAAGCTGAAGTAGCTTTGAGGGGGGATTGGGCTAGGGCCTGAAGGGGGCAGACGAGCCAGTCGTCGAGGTAGACAAGGAGGCGAATGTCCTCCTGTCTGGCAAGGAGGCCATCTCCTTTACTACCTTCGTGAAGAGGGAAAGGGGGCCAGGGGGAGTCCAATGGGAGGGGCCTTTAATTGAAACACCCGGGCCCCCCAGACGAAACGAAGGTATCGTCTGTGGGAACGGGTGGATGAGGATCTGGAATAAGCATCTTTGAGAACTATCGAGGGGGCCCATCCAGATGGGATGGAGTCCCTGATCTGGGGCCGGGGGCTCCATCTTGAATTGTTGCCCTGAGGAATTGTTTAAGGGAAAGGTCGGGATGGCCCCACCCCCCAGGCCTTTGGGGCACAAAGAGGCGAAGTAAAAAACCCGGGGTTGGGGTGTGGTACCCCCGGGGGGGGGGGCCCCCCCGGGGGGGGGGGGGGGGGGGGGGGGGGGGGGGGGGGGGGGGGGGGGGGCCCGGGGGCCCAAATTAAAAGAAACCCCCAGGGGGTTTGAGGGCCCATGCGCCCCCCTGGGGGGGGTGCCGGGGGAAAAGGAGGGGGGCAGGGGGAGGGGTTTTGGAAAAGAAATTCCCCCCCTTGGAAGGGGCCGCTGTCACCTCGGCCGGGGGCCTTGGCCGAAACCGAAAATTCGTTGGGGGGTTTTTCGGTTTTGGGGGGGCCGGGCCGAACCCCTGTTTTGGTGGGCGGGGTTGGCGTGGTAGGGGCCCGCGGGGGGTGGTGGGGTCGCTGGGTTCCCCCGCAGGAATCCCAAAACGCCGTCCCTTGTTTTTTTGGGGTTTTTTTCCCGGAATCCCCCAAAAGACCCCTCCGGGGGGAGCGTGCCCCGAAGAGTGGAGCGCCCGAGCCGTTATTCCCTTTACCATGTTGGGCACTGGGGTGGGGGAACAAACACGGAAAGCCGATCGCAAAGGGAACAAAGAGGTGGGTTGGGGATGAAAGGGCTCAACCAAGCGTAGAGACACGAAATTGTATTAAATGAAAGAGAAGCAGTGGAGATCGAGGGGGTCGACGTAATGACGCGTTTTGGCCCGGGCAAAAAAAAAATGGCGGGCGACCGCGAAGAAAAGGAATCGAGTGGGCTACTGAAAGTTAGCGAATCGGAGTCCAAATGGAAGGAGAAGGGGCCGAGATTTTGTTAAACAAGGGGCCGTAAAAGCCAAAATGGAGAGAAAGGGAAACCGGGGATGGGGGTTCCGACTTTCGAAGATCGAAAGCGCCGAATCAAAAACGAAGTGCCAAGACAAAGGGACAAGGGAGGATGGGTGGTTTAAAAAATGAAAAAAGCCACCAAAACCAAAAACCCCCCCGGTTTTAAGAATGAAATAAGCGCGCAACCACAAAAAATAAGCAAAGAACAAACCAAGGGATCAAAAAACACGGGAAAGAGAAGCGAGACAGAGCACAAGACTTATCTTGCTACGGCAGGCCGAGAGAGAATGACGTATGGGGAACTACAGGCTTTCCCTACGGGGGAAGTGGGTTTTGGGGACCACGTGCTGCTTATCACTGCATTAGCCAAACAAAACTTCGGCCGGGGGAGCAACAACTCCCTGAATGCTATTGTCTGCATGGTACGTATAGACGCCAAAAGTAAAATTTTGCCCTTTTGTAAAAATTGGGGTCTTCCAGAAAACAGATTGTTTCACAAGGACATTTATGACAACAATAAAATCCCGGTTTTTGTAAAAGTTTTTTGAGCAAAAACCCAAAAGGAATTTTTGCTGTTTAGTGTGCTTTTTTTGAATGAATTCTCTAAAAATCTGAAATTTTAAAACAAAACAAAAAAATGTTTTTTCATAAGTTACAAGGTGAACCCTTATATCACAAAAAAAAAAATTAAAATGTGTGAAAAAGTAAAAAAGGTTATAAGGGGAATAACACAAAAAAATGTAACAAATCTCATAAATGAGAGTAATGTAATGTTAGTAAAAAAACCCGGAAAAACAGATTATGTCCCTTTTTTTTCCTAAAAATACTACCCCCAATTATGAGCAGATTTTCATCAAGAACAACATTCATTGGGGTTTATATGACTGTCATTGTTTAGTGCTGATGTTGAGTAATTGTCCACCACTTTTTCATTGTTTTCACTGATTTTTTATAAGCAATTTGTTTTTGTATACTTGAAAACTGTTTTTTTTAAACACCATTTATTTTATCCCGTTCAACCCTAATGGCCAACAAAATTAATTATTTCAAATATGCACATAGCTTGGGGTTATGGAAAAGAAGCCATCTTCTAAGTCAATACAAAAACTGAAAAACAGAAATTGAGGACTGAACCACCCCAAATAGAAAAATTATGCCCCCCTTTTGGGGAAAAAGGGCACCCAGGGTAACTACAATTGTTCCAAAGGGGCATTTTGACAACAGAAAAAACCAGGGGTTTGTAATGTTTTTGGCAAACCCAAAGGTATTTCTGCGGTTTTGAGGCTTTTTTGTGCAATTTCTTCTAAAACCCTTTAAAAAAAAAAAACAAAATAAAAATTTTTTTATCACATTTACAGTGTGAACCCCATTTTTACCAAAAAAATCAAAAATAAATTATTTGAAATTTTAAAAGGGATAAAGAAGTAATTCCAAAACATCTTCAAAAACTCAATAAAGGATAGCAATTCATGTTATGAACAACGTGAAAACATGATTATCCCCCCTTTTAAACCCAAAAGATAGTAACCCCCCAATTATAGTAGAATTCATCAAAAAACAACATTCCCTGGGATTTTTAAAGACTTCATGTGTTAGTGCTGATTGAATAAATAGAAACCCCTTTTGAGAGTTTTTTTACTCATTTTGTTTGGCACAATTGTTTTTGTCTATCAAAAAAATGTTTTTTGGTAAAAATTTTTTTAATATTTCAATTTTGCTACCTAATTATCAACATAACAAACCATTTTGACGTACTTAAGTCAAGCATAACAACAAACATCCCAAAATCCGAAAAATTTGCAAAAATAAGGGGAGCAGTAACCATTTTACTGAACCTACCCAAAAAGGGAAAAATTTTTCCTTTGCATACACTTATTCAAATGTGCTATTTTTATGTGGCATGGGGGGGTTTAAATCTGAAGCATGCTATTTCATCTTGTCACTAAACCCTTAAAAATAAACTCATGTTCATCTTGCATCACAAACTTAAAATTTTGAAAAACTGCTAGTTTACTTTTCATCCTAAAACTTAAAAAATTAAGCATCTAGTTCAAACTTGCAACAAAACCTTAAATTATGAGACTCACTTCAGTCTTGCTTATACACATTAAATTATGAAGACCCGCTACTTTTACAGTCTTGCATTACTGACATTAAATTATGAAAAACATGCTGTTTTAATCTTTTCATCATTTAAAACTTAAAAAAATGAAGACATGCATGATCATCCCGCTCACTACACAAAAAATGATGAAGACATCCCTTTTTTCAGTCTTGCATCACTACACAATGAATTATAAGACATCCTTTTTTCAGTTGCATCACTACACAATGAATTTGAAAACATCCTATTTCATCTTTCCACTACACAATAATTATAATACATCCAAATTTTGCCCTTTCCACCAATATTTAAAAAAAAAAAACATGCAAAGTTCAGCCTCACACACCAAACATAAAGTCAGATGTCCCAAATTTAGCTACAATGCTCTTATACAAGACATCTTTTTTCTAGCCTGCAACTTCTCAAAGATTTAAAATTTTTTGTGGAGAGAGTTTTCGTTTGAGGTAAATCTTACGGGCAAATGCAAAAAAAAAATGTTAAAAAAAAGGGGCTTTATTAGGGTGGCTCGAAGAAATTTCTTTACAAAAACAACAACTGAATTCTTTTAACGTGTCATAAAAATGATTTTTAAATTGGAAGGCGCTTTTGTTACCATGTAACATGCCCTAAACCAAAATTAATGCTGCTTGTGACACCGTTTGCCTAAGAAACGCACCAAAGGGACAGGAACAAAAAAACTTGCCAGGGGAAATTGCAAGCAGGAGTGTTCATTGAGTTTTTCAGATTTAGGGGGGGTAATGGGTTTTTTTTTTTTTTTTTTCTCAATTTTTCTTGGGGAAATGGTTTATAGACAGTGTAAGTTTGAGTTATGGGGTTTTATTGTTTTTACGACGGGGAAAAGTTTCCTCTCATTTACATTTTATTTTTAATCTTCCCCCCTCATTTTAAAACAATTTTTTTATTTGGTGCATTTTCCCTTCGGTTTTTAAAAAAAAAAAACAAAAATTTAACTAAAATAACTAACTTTTAAGAGTTATAAGATGTTACTTGTGTGGATTGTATGTGTATTAAAATCCCTCCTCAAAAAAAGTGGGAGTAACATGACATCTTTTTTTTTTTCATCCATTTTTTTCAGAAAATACGAAACTTCTGCAAAAAGTCCCCGCGCAAGGGGGACCCCCTGCGGTGACACCAGCGGGGGAGGGCCCCCGTACGGGGGAGAGGCCGATGGAGGGTGGCCCCCCCCCCCCCCCCCCTTTTTGAGGGAACCCAACTACCGAAAGTTTTCCCCCTGAAAAGGGGAACAAATCGGGGGGCGACTATGGGGCTGGAACGGAGGGGGGCGAGTCTGACCGCCCCCCATTCCAAGATGTTGAAGTGAAGACAGCAGTCAGGGATCCCAAAATCCCCGAGGCGTTTTACTGCTTCCGATGGGCCCCCCAGCCCAGTTGGAGGCCCTCTGGGAAAAGTTTTCCCGGGGCCCGGGATGGGAGGGAGTGGGAAAATCCGGGGGGCCCGGGGGGATTGGGGTGACCACCCTCCCCTGGCCCAAACGAACCAAGGCCCTAGGGGGGGCGGGCGGTTCCAGCTGTCGTTGGCTGGGACCAACGACGGCGGGGGAAACCCCTCTGAAGCTTCCTTTGGGGAAACCCGCCAAAGGGGGAAAGAAGGGGAAAAGGGAACCCCTCTCCCCAGGAGGGGGGAAAATGTCCTTGCCGAAGTGGGGGGGGGAGAGGCGAAGGGGGGGGGAAAGAGAACCACCGGCGGGGCCGGGGCCTTCCGGGGGGCGGGGGGGGGGGCTCCATGGGGGTGGTTTTTTTGAAAATCATGCCCCGGAAGGGGGAAAATTTTCCCGACTGGGCGAAGCCGCCCTTTTGCGGGGGTTGGTTTACGAACCCCAAGAGGGGGGCAAAAGGGGGAAGTAGCTTTGAGGGGTTTGGGGTTTGGGTGGGCCCGAAGGGGGCCAAACGAAACCGTCGTGAGGTAGACAAAGGGGGGGCGAATGTCCTCCGGGCTGGCAAAGGGAGGCCCATTTTCCTTTTTAATTTCCCGTGGGAAAAGGAAGGGAGCCCGGGAGAGTCCCCAAAGGGGGGGGCCTTTAATTGAAAACACCCGGCCCCCCAGACGAAAAAGAAGGGATGTCTGTGGGACCCGGGGGGAAAGGGGTTGCTGGAAGTAAATCTTTTAGAACCCATCGAGGTGGCCCAATTTAGGGGGGGATGGGGTCCCTGTTGGGCCGGGGGGCCCCATCTTGAACTGGGGTTTTCCCCCCCGAGGAATCTGTTGAGAGGGGGAAAAGGCGAGGGTGGGCCCTCCAAACCGCCCCCGGGGCCCTTTGGGGCTCAAAAGGGGAAAAGTAAAAACCCCGGGGGTTGGGGGGGTGGTTCCCCGGTGGATGGCGCCCTTGCGGAGAAACTCCCGATTTCCAGGCGGGGAAAGGGCCCCCCGCCTGGGGGGGAAAGGTTTGGGGCCCCGGTGGAAGGAGGAGGGGGGAAAAGGAGGGGAGGGGGGGTTCGTGTGCCCAGGGGAAAAAGGGGAAACCCCTTTCCCGCAGAAAAAGAAAAACCCCCCAGGGGTTTTGAGACCCATGCGCCGCCCCTGGGGGGGTGCCGGGACAAAACGCCCCCAGGGGGGCAGAGGGGGGTGGGTGGGTCTGGAAGATGACATGTCCCGCCCCCGGAAGGGGGTTCCGCTATTTACCTCCGGGGGCCGGGGGCCGTTGGCCGAAACCGAAAATTTTTGTTTTGGGGGTTTTTTCGTTTTGGGCGTAGGGGGTTTGGCGGGCCCCCGAGGGACCTGCCCTTGGGGTTTGGGCCCGGGGTTTTGGGTGTGGGTAGGGCCCCCCACGAAAGGGGGGAATTTGGAATGATGGTCCGCGTCCCCCCCCGGAACCCCCCTACCTACCCCCGTTTCGTTTATCGTTGCGTGAGCGGTTTGTCCCCCTTGGGAAACGACACACGACCCCTCCGGGGGAGAAGCGAAATGCCGAAGAGTGGGAGCGCCTCGAAACCTTAGTGTCCTTTACCATTTGGGCACCCGGTGGGGGGAACCAAAAAAAGGGAAAGCACGATCGCAAAAAGGGGGGGGGCAAAGAGGTTGGGTTTAGGGATAGAAAAGGGCCCCAAACCAACGTCTTTAGAGACCCCTGAAAATTTTATTAAATCAACAAGAAGTAAGGGGGATCGAGGCCCCGGTCGATCGTTTAATGGCGGTTTTTGGCCCCCCGGGGGGGAAAACAAAAAGGCGGGGAAAGACCCCGGGAAGAAATGGAATCCCCGGGGGACTAGTGAAAAATTAGGCAAAAACGGGAGTCCAAATGGAAGGAAAAGGGACCGAGTTTTGTTTAAAAAAAGGGGCCCGGTTTTTAAACCAAAAATGGGAGGGGAAAGGGGCGAACCGGGGAGGGAGTTCCGATTTCGAAAAAATCTGGGGAAAACGCCCCCCAATGCAAAGGGCGCAAGTGCCAAGACAAAGGCACAAGGCGAGGATGGGGGGTGGTTAAACCCAAAAGAAAAAAAGCACACCCAAAACCAAAAAACCCCCCACCGGTTCCAAAAATGAAAGGGAGGGGAAACGCGCCCAAACCCCCAACCCAAAAAAGCAAAGAACAAACACAAGGGTATCTAAACACAACGGCAAAGAAAGGCAAAAACAAGCACAAACTTAAACTTGCCGGAAAGGGCCGGGGCCGGGGAGAGAATGACGTATGGGAGGGCTTACACTTTGGGTTCTCCCTTTCGGCCCGGGGGGGGGTTTGGGGGACCCCCGTGACTGTCTTATCACTGCATTAGGGCCCCCCCACAAAAACTTCGGCCCGGCAGAGCAGACTAACTGCCGTGAATGCTATGTCTGACAGGTACAGTATAAGACGCCAAAAGTAAAATTATGCCCCTTTCTAGTAGAATTGGGGTACTTCCAGTAACATACAGATTGTTACACAGAGGGACATTTATGACAACAATATGAATCCCAGGTGTTTGTAATGTTGTTGAGCAAACACCAAAAGGTATTTTTGCTGTGTTTAGTGTGCTTTTATGAACTGAATTCTTCTAAAACTCTGAAATTGAAAACAAAACAAAAACTGTTTTATCATATGTTACAAGTGTGAACCATTATCATCACAAAAAAAAAAAAATTAAAATGATGTGAAATTGTAAACAAGGTTAATAAGGAAGTAATTCACAAAAAATGTAACAAATACTCAATAAATGGACGAGTAATGTACATGTTAGTAACATACCGTGAAAAGCATGATTATGTCCCTTTTTACCTAAAGATACTACCCCCAATTTTGAGCAGATTATCATAAAGGGAACAACATTCATTGGGATTTATATGACTGTCATGTGTTTAGTGCTGATGTTGAGTAATTAGTCACACCACTTTTTCATTGTTTTCACTGATTTTGTATGATGCAATTTGTTTTTGTATACTTGAAAACTGTTCTTTTGTTAAACCACCATTCATATATCCCTGTTCATCACCTAATGGCCAACAAAATTAGATTATTGCTATATAGCATTCATAGCTTGGGGTATATGGAAAGAGAAGCCATACATTCTAAGTCAATATCAACAACTGAATAAGCAGAAATTGAGGTACTGAACCTACCCCAAATAGTAAAATTATGCCCCTTTCTGGAAGAATTAGGTACACCCAGTAACATACAGTTGTTACACAGAGGGACATTTTCTGACAACAGTATAATCCCAGGTGTTTGTAATGTTTTGAGCAAACACCAAAAGGTATTGCTGCTGTGTTTAGAGGCTTTTATGTGCAGATTTCTTCTAACACTATTAAATAGAAAACAAAATAAAAATGTTTATCACATGTTACAGTGTGAACCATCATTATTACCAAAAAAATCAAACTAGAATTATTTGAAATTGTAGACAAGGTAATAAAGAAGTAATTCACAAAACATCTTACAAATAACTCAATAAATGGATGAGCAATGTACATGTTAGTGAACATACCGTGAAAAGCATGATTATGCCCCCTTTTTTACCTAAAAGATAGTTACCCCCCAATTATGAGTAGAATATCATCAAGACAACATTCCCTGGGATTTATATGACGGTCATGTGTTAGTGCTGATGTTGAATAAATAGTAAGACCACTTTTTGAGAGTTTTTGACTCATTTTGTTTGGCACAATTGTTTGTGTCTACTCAAAAACTGTTATTTTTGGTAAAATGTTTATAATATTTCAATTTCTGCTACACTAATTATCAACATAATCAAACCATTTTGACAGTACATTATAGATCAATGCATAACAACAAAACATCCCCAAAATCCGAAAGATTTGTCAAGAAATAAGTGAGCAGTAACCATTTTACTGAACCTACCCAAAAAGGCAAAATTTTACCTTTGCATACACTTATTCAAATGTGCTATTATACTGTGGCAGTGGAGGGGGTTAAATCATGAAGACATGCTATGTTCAGTCTTGCATCACTAAACCTTAAATTATAGAAACATGCATGTTCAGTCTTGCATCACTAAACCTTAATTATGAAGACATGCTATGTTCAGTCTTGCATCACTAAAGCTTAAAATATGAAGACATGCTACGTTCAATCTTGCATCACTAAACCTTAAATTATGAGACACTACGTTCAGTCTTGCTTACTACACATTAAATATGAAGACCTGCTACTTCACAGTCTTGCATTACTGCACATTAAATTATGAAGACATGCTGTTTTCAATCTGCATCATTAAAGCTTAAATGATGAAGACATGCTATGATCAGTCCTGCATCACTACACAATAAATGATGAAGACATCCTTTGTTCAGTCTTGCATCACTACACAATGAATTATGAAGACATCCTTTGTTCAGGGTTGCATCACTACACAATGAATTATGAAGACATCCTATGTTCAGTCTTGCATCACTACACAATGAATTATGAATACATCCTATTTCAGCCTTGCATCACCAATATAAATTAAAAAAAACATGCAAAGTTCAGCCTCACTCACCAAACATAAAAATCAGATGTCCCCTAATTTAGCTACAATGTCTCTTATACAAGACATCTTCTTTCTAACGACCTGCAGACATTTCTCAAAGATTAAATCTTTATGTGGAGAGAGTTTTCGTTTGGGGGTAAATCTACTACGGACAAATGCAAAAAAAAAATGTTAAAAAAAAAGGGGCTTTATTAGGATGGCTCGAAGTAGAATTTGCTTTACAAAAACAACAACTGAATTCTTTTAACTGTGTCATAACAATGATTTATAAATCTGGAAGGCAGCTTTTGTTTTCCATGGGAACATGCCCATAACTCTAAATTAATGCTGCTTGTGACACCAGTTCGCCTAAGACATACGCCCGACCCTAGGCACAGAGAACAAAAAAACTTGCCAGGCAAATTCCCGAAGCGGGCCCAGTGTTCTTTGGGAAGTTGTCAGCATTTGGGGAGGGTTTAAAAGGGGTTTTTTTTTTTTCTTTTTTTTTTTTTCTCTTATTCTTGGGAACTGGTTTTTTGGGCCAGGGAAAGGGTTTGGGGTTTATGGGTATGTAGTTGTTGTACGACAGGGGGAAAAAAAGTTACCTTCTCAGTTTCCCTTTTTTTGGGTTGACCCTTCCCGTCTAAATTTAAGCCCAAGTTGTATGTATTTTTGTGGTGTTTTTCCCATTCGGGTTTTAAAAACCCAAAAAAGAAAAAAAATATGATGGAATAAAATAGAACTAATTTGTTAAGAGTGGTTTTAAGAATGTGTACTTGTGTGGTTTGTTGGTTTAAATTCCCCCCATCAAAAACTTTATGTGGGGAAAACAACATTTTTTTTTTTTCCCATCCTTTTTGTCAGAATACGAAACTCGTCAAATTCGGAGTATTCACATTTACCCCAGTAAGAAAAAGTAATCTGGGGGATTAAAAGGGTTGATCAAGTAAAGTAATTTCAGAAAGTTGCTTTAATGGGTTAAACCCCTTTTTCATAAAGGGGAAAAAACTGTGGTTGCAGCCCAGTTCTTGTCATTTGTTCAGCTTCAAGAATTTTTTACTAAGGTGTTTGTGGTGACACTTCGCCCTCAACTCAAAGGGGAGGGTTACCCCCCCTGAAGGTACTTGTTTTTTTCCATAGCATTCCTAAAGGCCCAAAAGGGACCCTTTGTTGCCCTTCCCCCTAAAAATACCCTCCCCGTAAATTTGGAAAGCATGTTTTTGAAGAGGTTTTTTTTGTCCTGTCATGTCAAAATGGGCCCCAATTTTTATAAAAACCTCCCCCAAAGGGGCAGTCCACTTTTCACAAACTTTTTTAAAACCCTTCCATTTATTGGTAAAACCTGGTTTCAAAAATGAAGAAAGGGGTGGGAAGTTTCATTATAAAAAAATGTAAAATTTTTTAAAATTTTAATTTTTGATTTTTACTTTTTCAAAACAGGTGCTTTTCATCGCCTTTGGCTTTTGAATGCTTATTTTCATTTGGGAAAGTTCAACAAAATAATAAAAAAAAAAAAAAGGAAAGAAGAAAGAAGGGGCCCTGCTTACCACTCAGTCCTGATGTTCCTTTTAAACGTTTTAGATTTTTAAAAATTTTAAATTTCAAATCCTGGGGATTAGAGTGTAATTTCTAAAATTGTTTTTTTAAAACAAATAAAAAAATTCCCGGACAGTAGCCCTTTGATTTTGAATTTGTACAGGGGAATTTTGTGCAGAAAAAAACGGGATTGTTTCTAAAATTTCTTTCTCACGCCCTTGGGGACGGGGGAGCCCTGATTTCTGCCCCGCTGGCCGGGGGAAAGGGGGTTTGTGGTTGACCCGGGTTTGCCCCCAAAACAAGTCGTGCCCTTGACCCGTGCGGGTTTTTGGGGGCCGGCCCAAACGGGCTTTTTCCCTTATAGGTAATTTGGGGCCGGCCCCCGGGACATCCGGGGTTTTTGGGGTTTCAAAAGATTCCCCTCCCCTTTAAAAATCCCCCGTATCGCTGTAAGAGGGGGCTTTTTTTTTTTTTTTTTACACGTATTTATATTCCCGGTTTAAGTTTAAAATTTTCAGTACAAAAAAAAAAGGCCCTGAATGTTTTGTATGTCCCAATTTTATTTGTAAATTTTCAAAAACCCTTGGTTTTATATTCCCGTGTGTTTTTTATTCATTTTTTTTTAGGTTAGTTTTATGCGGGAAAAACGTTTTCGTGCTTTTTTTTTTTTTCCCGTAACCATTTTTTTTTTGGGTTCCTGTATTATTTTTTTATTTTATATTGGGTTTTTTTTTATTTGGGGGCCCTATCCTCGGTCACAGCCCAAAGCTCTAAGCGCTTTCCAAAAAACCCCCTACCCCCCCACTCCCCGAGCTCCCATACCCAGATAACCCGGCCCAAAAGGGCCCGCCAAATGGCGCCCCCATTCAGTGGTTTCCCGTACTATTTAAAAAAATCATTTCCCCTCATTTTATTTATCCTTTTATTCCTCCAATTTCTAATAGGTCCCTTGCAAAGGTTTATACTGTCCTCCATTTCCCCCGGTACACGAGGGCACCACAGTAACAGAAAGGGGACAATTTTTGTGGTTTTGGAAAGAAATATCGGCGGCTTTCTTCATTAATCTAAAAAATTGTCAGAAAAGAATACTTGCAAAATTACATAACTGTCTTAAAAAAGGTTTGTCTTTTTTCATGTGTCCTAACACAAACTAAAAAAAACCCTTTTTAAAGAAGATGTTTGTTTCTAATCGGATTTTGTTTCAGTTACAGTGGGGGAATTTCCCCGCTACACAAATTTTCCCCTGGACAAAACTGAAAAAGGTTTCCTTTATACTAGATGTCCGTTGGGGAAGAAAAAAATGAGGTGGTTTTTTTTTAATTGAAAAGTTTTGAAAAGGGTTTGTAAAGAATTCGCCCTTGGACTTTACTTTTGGAATTTCATGTTTTCTTTTCAGCCACAAAACAAAGCCCCCACTTTGGGTATACTGATGAAAAAATCAAAAATAGAATGCCTCAGTTATCCTCCAAAACCCCTTTCTATTCTTTTAGCGATTTTTTTCTATATCTTCACACCCCCTTTGCATGGGGCCCAAAATTGCATAGGAAGTTTTAAATTAGAGCCTGAAATTCGTTCCCAAAATGGGGGGAGGGAAAAAAAAGATTGCGCCAAAAAAAGATATTTTCCTTTTTGTTTAAAAAAAAAAAAAGAATGCCCATGCATTTTTTTAAAAACACCCCCTTGGTTTAGCGGGAAAATTTCGTGAACTCTTACTTGCTAAAGGGGAAAAGCAATTAGGCTTAGTGATGGAAAAATGCTTGTGGGTTGACCTGACCCGGGTCATTTCTTCAAGATGGGAGACAGGCGAATAGTCAAGCATGGTAACATTTTTGTTTAATTCAAAGGCAAAGAATAGGGTTTGGGAAAGGGGTGTGGATGGGGGATGGAGGTCAGAGAGGAAAATGGGTTAAGCTGGCATATCCGAAAAGTCAACATATAGGGATGCCTTTTGTTTAAATTTTGCAAATGCTTTTCTACAACCCTGAGAGGCCAAAACACACGCGCCTACGGGGGGGGGAAATGATTTGTTGCAAACCGGTCCGATTTATTCATTTTATATGATTTTTACTCCCCGTAAGTTAAAAGCATGAAAACCTGCAGCTTTTACAGCTTTACGTCAATAAACTTAGATATAAATCCCCTTCACTGGGCCCCGCAGTAAAAGTTTGCCTGTGCACACATACATACACATTTGCGCTCAAAAAAACAATTGGGCCTACTCCCCACCTTTCATGGGCCAAAATTCGAAGATTGGCTTTGTCAAAAGAGGCTGGTGAAATTTTGTGTGAAAAATATATATACCATGTGGGCATTGTGATAAATTTTAAAGAAAAATTGGAAAACAAAACTTTTGCCATTTATGTTGAGGTTTTCAATTTTAAGAAATTTCCCCTTTGTTTCCCGTGTTTTGTTTAAAAAAAAAAGTACAGGTGATTTTTCACTTGCAAGTAAAAATAAAAGGCATTTTTTAGTGTTGTTGTACAAATAATTTTAAGTGACTGATATTCCCCCAGATGAAATAAAGGGGATGTTTGGATATAGATTCTCATGTTATGCTGGTGTTTTAATGTCTTTAAAAGGGCCCGTTTTAAAACCGTAATCTGAGTTATTTTTTTCAAAACAAAAATGATTGGGTGCGGGTTTTAAAAAAAGACTGTTTGTGATGGTTTTAAAGCCATACATAGCAAGCATCACCAGATTTCACTGGAAAAAACCTTTTTTTATAATTTTACATGTTATGTATTAAAAAGGGGAGTGTGCTTTGGGAAACAGAAATTTAAAAAATTTCTGTTTGTAAATTTGTGGGCCCTGCATTTAAAAATGACTCGACTGATGTCTTGCAGATGAAATTTGAGAGATGTTTGTATTTTGATGTTCATGCTGATATTTGTTTTTGAATAAAGGGCACTGTTTTGTTTTGTAGGGGTGAACATTATTGCAAGCAATGATACCCTTTCGAAAAATTCCCAAGGTTTCTGTTTGTGATGTGGATGGGGCAAATTGCAGATGTTGTTTGGGCACACAGAAAAAACTGAAGTAGTTTTTGGGTGTAGACAAATGATATTTCCCGTTGTTGATTTCTTTAAGTAAAATTTTAAAGATGCTGTTTGGGTTTAGTCCGACCCGGGGTTCTTTTACGTAACCATTTTAAAAACCCGCATTCAAACCCCATATGGGGGGGTTAAAACCCAAAAAAGGGAATCTGACTACATAGGGCTCCACCAGGTTTTTAAATTTTTCTAAGGGAAAAACCCATGGAAAAAAAAGCAATACAGAGATTTTTACCCCTGAGGGATCCCAAAAAAGGGAAAATTTTCTCAAAGGGGGCAAAATTCAACTACAGCACCGTTCCGTTTTAAAACCCTTTTTTGAAAAAAAAAGAACAACCCCCTTGAAACCCTAAGAATTTGGGGGTCCTATGTGACTGGTATATTCCCTTATCCTAACAGCTGATCTGGAAAGAAGAATTTAAAAGCTGTAAAACTTAGATGTTATTGCAGGATAATAAACATAAGATACACTGATCACATCACAGCCAACAACTGCGTCAAACCTTCCGACAGCATATAGAACCGTATGAAGATCTGACATCAGTCAGGAAAAGAATAGTACATTAATACAGCCATGTAACATGATCCTAGGGCCTTACTAACACAGTTCCCCACAGAAATGTTTAAGGAGGAAGATGGAGGGGAAGACAGAAAAAAAACAACCCAATGAACTGACAACATTGCAGAGTGGAAAGGGGAAACATTGGCAGAGACAGGCCTTGGCACACAACCAACAGAACTGTAGGAACCTGATGAACTGTTCTTCAGTGTGGGTGTCCCACTGACTCTCCATGGGTTAAGGGAGAAGAATAAGACTAATTGTGATGTAGATGGATGTGTATTGCAGGTCACTGACGTCTTACAAATAAACTGTGGATATTGTCTGTGATATAGATGAGTGTGTTGCAGGTGACTGATATAGATAAATTACAAATGCTTTTTGTGATGTGGATAGATGTGTGCTGCAGGTGATTGATATTATAGGTAAACTATATATATTGTTTGGGATGTAGATGGATGTGTGTTGCAGGTGATGGATGTCATAGGTAAACCATATAAATTGTTTGTGATGCAGAGGGATGTGTGTTGCAGGTGATTGATGTCATAGGTAAACTATATATATTGTTTGTGATGTGGATGGATGTGTGTTACAGGTGATTGATGTCATAGGTAAACTATATATACTGTTTGTGTGTGCATGGATGTGTGTTGCAGGTGATTGATGTCATAGGTAAACTATATTATATTGTTTGTGATGTGGATGGATGTGTGTTACAGGTGATTGATGTCATAGGTAAACTATATATATTGTTTGTGATGTGGATGGATGTGTGTTGCAGGTGATCGATATCATAGGAAAATGCATAGACTGTTTGTGGTGTGGATGGATATGTGTTGTAGGTGATTGATGTCATAGGTAAACTGTATATATTGTTTGTGATGTGGATGGATGTGTGTTGCAGGTGATTGATATCATAGGTAAACTGCATAGACTGTTTGTGGTGTGGATGGATGTGTGTTGCAGGGGATTGATGTCAAAGGTAAACTAAATATACTGTTTGTGATATAGATGGATGTGTGTTGCAGGTGATTGATGTCTCTGAAGCACAGCTTGTGTACAGCACCAGTATCTTCAAGTCTCTGGCTACAGGGGGAAACGTCAGCCAAGCTTTGGTCAGTGTTTGTAAGGACAGTGCTGTTTGATACGAAAACTGAATTAGTTCATTATAATCCTGACTGTTGACGTTGCACTGTTTTGTACTATGCTCTTCAATTATTAAAGGAGACACCAGGTTAGAACATGCTGTGTGCTTTTTGATAAGTAAGGATAGACAGCAGGACATCAGAAGCCAGTTCGCAGTGTTCTGAGACTGGTACACTGGCTATTAAATTATTCAAAGAGATCAGTCATCCTTACTCATTGTGTGATGTCATAGTGTGGGCATGTTTTTCTCTTTATAGAAAAGGACATGGCCTTGAGATTCAAACTCAGTGCCACAGTGTCCTTTGTCTTGCTGTGAGATTTTAAAAAATTCTTTGGGACCTTACCAAATACACTTTTGTGACAGAATTATGGTTTAAGGCCAAATTTTTAGTTCTGGCAGCAGTTTCTTTCCCAAGTAAAAGTGAAACAGGTGCACATATGTAAACTTCGCATAAAGACATTCATCAGTGTGTAAAATTAGACAATTTTTGTTCAGTATCTAAATATTTAAATTGAGAATATAAAAATCAAAGTTATATTTTTGGTTGTTATGAACTTTTTCTGTTGTTCCAAGTGCGCAAAACGAATATGGGCTAAACTGGCAGAATTCTTGACTGGTTTAGCCGCAAAGATGAAAGTCTTGCTAAATGACTGATACTGCTGGGGAAGACCACCATGTTTCACTCCTTCCCAGTGTGGGACACTTGTTGACCTTTCCCTTTTAACCCTTTCCCTGCCACAGTATAAGAGCTTTTCTGTATTGCTGAGTGCCGGGGCCAAATTGCAGTGGGTTCCCTCATCTGTTCACTACTCATTCATTTATTGAGATGTCTCTTAGATTTTGTGCATGTTTTTTTTTCTTATACCCTGTGCTATAATGTGGTATAATAATTTGATTTTGCTGGTCATTATTATGATAAAAATAAATATAATGAAGTATAAGTACCCCGTAGTAGACACGGTTACGGGCGTACAAGATCGTGAAAACGACCATGTAATAGACACGGGGCAAGCAGGGAAGAGGTTAACCATGGGTACATAGAACAAGTGTCAGTTTCTTTTGTTGTTTATCTGTGTCAAAACTGCATGGGTACATACTGCAAGATGACAGGTTTTATTTGCGGTTCATCTGTGTCAAAACTTGGCCTTTTAAAATCTGCTTATGCGGACCTTAACAGTTGCAGCAATAAGTTTAACAGATGAGTTTTTTTCCGTTTTTTGTTTGTTTGTTTTGATTTTGTTTGTGTGGCATTAGAACAGACAGTGAAAAACTATTGAAAACCCTGTGTAAAAACCAATTTATGCATGGGTGATGCATGCTGGATCTGTAGGAGGTGCATGAGGGAAAATTTCATATGTAAAGGATGAAAGTGTTGCCACAGAGAAAAGCTGGAATGCAACAAATGTTTGATCAAAATCTTAGTTTCCTGTGACAGGCATGTGCTGGGGAACAGGCATGTTATCAGTCTGTGGTGAGTCACGGAGGACAGCTCTTCTTGCTGGGGACCAAGGCAGTGCACATCTACACCCTGCGCAGCTGGCGGGAAGTGAGTTTATCTGGTGGTTAGGGAGTTCAGTTGGCAGGAAGTGAGTTTAGTTAGTGGAAAGTGAGTTTCTCTCATGAGAAGTGAGATTAGATGCTGAACAATTAAGTAGTGGGGGAAAACAAGTGCAGGCTAACAATTCTTCCGTCATTATAATAATGACTTTGCAAAGATTTGAATTTTAGAGAAAAAAAAAAATGAAGATGAAGAAAATGGGGGAAATATATTATAAATATGAAAAACCTTCACTAGCTTCCTGAGGGAACCATGGTGATCCCTTCTGAAGGCAGATCTATTTGTATTGCCTGCTCCTAGGCCTTTCGTCCGCTGGATCGGACTCATCAGGGAGACACGGCTGATTGTGTCTGCGCTCCTGGTGTCAAATAGAGACACACCACAGTTCATAATTCTGTGGTGTTCTCACCACCAAGGGTTCAAAAAAGAATCCAACAGCACCCCCAAAGCAGCCAGTGAAGGATAGTAAAAAGGAATAAACGAAAGTGTGGAGAGGAAAAAAGTTGCTAAAAAACTAAAAGCATTATATAAAGAGTATAAAATGTAGGGGACAATCTTTGAGCCTATGCCTGAGGATCCATTCAAGGATACAAGGGAGATCAAAAGATATGGAACAGTTTGAGTGGTCAGCTCTGCTGTTCTATAACTCAAGCAATGTCAGTGGCTAAGAATTGTGCAGGACAACCTTTACTTGGATCTCCTAAGAGATGCAATCTCCCACTGATTGACCAAACAATATGATGCTGAACAATTAAGGAGTGGGGGAAAACAAGTGCTGGCTAACAATTCTTCCGTCATTATAATAATGACTTTGCCAAGATTTGAAATTTTAGAGAAAAAAAAAAAATGAAGATGAAGAAAATGGGGGAAATATATTATATTATAAATATGAAAAACCTTCTCTAGCTTCCTGAGGGAACCATGGTGATCCCTTCTGAAGGCAGATCTATTTGTATTGCCTGCTCCTAGGCCTTTCGTCCGCTGGATCGGACTATCAGGGAGACACGGCTGATTGTGTCTGCGCTCCTGGTGTCAAATAGAGACACACCACAGTTCATAATTCTGTGGTGTTCTCACCACCAAGGGTTCAAAAAAGAATCCAACAGCACCCCAAAGCAGCCAGTGAAGGATAGTAAAAGGAATAAAACGAAAAGTGTGGAGAGGAAAAAAGTTGCTAAAAAAACTAAAAGCATTATATAAGAGTATAAAATGTAGGGGACAATCTTTGAGCCTATGCCTGAGGACCCATTCAAGGATACAAGGGAGATCAAAAGATATGGAACAGTTTGAGTGGTCAGCTCTGCTGTTCTATAACTCAAGCAATGTCAGTGGCTAAGAATTGTGCAGGACAACCTTTACTTGGATCTCCTAAGAGATGCAATCTCCCACTGATTGACCAAACAATATGATGCTGAACAATTAAGGAGTGGGGGGAAAACAAGTGCTGGCTAACAATTCTTCCGTCATTATAATAATGACTTTGCAAAGATTTGAAATTTTAGAGAAAAAAAAAAATGAAGATGAAGAAAATGGGGGAAATTATTATAAATATGAAAAACCCTTCACTAGCTTCTGAGGGAACCATTGTGATCCCTTCTGAAGGCAGATCTATTTGTATTGCCTGCTCCTAGGCCTTTCGTCCGCTGGATCGGACTCATCAGGGAGACACGGCTGATTGTGTCTGCGCTCCTGGTGTCAAATAGAGACACACCACAGTTCATAATTCTGTGGTGTTCTCACCACCAAGGGTTCAAAAGAATCCAACAGCACCCCCCAAAGCAGCCAGTGAAGGATAGTAAAAAGGAATAAAACGAAAGTGTGGAGAGGAAAAAAGTTGCTAAAAAAACTAAAAGCATTATATAAACAGTATAAAATGTAGGGGACAATCTTTGAGCTATGCCTGAGGATCCATTCAAGGATACAAGGGAGATCAAAAGATATGGAACAGTTTGAGTGGTCAGCTCTGCTGTTCTATAACTCAAGCATGTCAGTGGCTAAGAATTGTGCAGGACAACCTTTACTTGGATCTCCTAAGAGATGCAATCTCCACTGATTGACCAAACAATATGATGCTGAACAATTAAGTAGTGGGGGGAAACAAGTGCAGGCTAACAATTCTTCCGTCATTATAATAATGACTTTGCAAAGATTTGAAATTTTAGAGAAAAAAAAAAATGAAGATGAAGAAAATGGGGGAAATATATTATAAATATGAAAAACCCTTCACTAGCTTCCTGAGGGAACCATGGTGATCCTTCTGAAGGCAGATCTATTTGTATTGCCTGCTCCCAGGCCTTTCGTCCGCTGGATCGGACTCATCAGGGAGACACGGCTGAGAAGTGAGATTAGCTGATATGAAGCGAGTTTACCTGATACTGAAAATGAATTTAGCTGGCAGGAAGTAAATTTAGGCAGTGGAAAAGTTAATTTATTTGGCAGAAAGTGAGTTTGCTTGGTGGGAAGTGAGTTTTAGCTGACAGGAAGTGGGTTAAGCTGTTAAAAGTGAATTTAGGTGATGGAGAGTAAGTGTATCTAATAGGCAGTGAGGTATATTGACAACAAATGTATTTAGTTGACAGAAAGCAAATTTATGTATCAGGAAGTGAGTTTAGCTGATTGTGGGTAAGTTTGTTTGAGAGGAACTGAGTGTAGGTGGAAGATAAGTTAATCTTGTAGGAATTGAGTTTATCCAATAAGTGAGAGTAGCTACAGTGAAGTAAGTTTATCACATGGGAAGTGAATTTAGTTGTTGGAAATGTGTTCAGCTGGTCGTAAGTGAGCTTAGCTGGTTGAAAGTTAGTTCAGCAAGCAGATCTTAAGTTTCACTGCAGAAATCAATTTAGGTTTCAGTTTAGGTAGAAAAAAGTGTTGCTAGTAGTGAGTGGGTTTAGTTTGTAGGAAGTGAGATAAGTTGGTAGGTTTTTTTTGTTTTTTTTCAGCTTTGAGTTCATCTGGAAGTGAGTTATCTGAAGAGGAATGAGCCTTGCTGTTGGGGAAAAGAGCTCAGCTGGAAAGAAGTCAGTTTAGCTGGTGGAAAGAGAGTTTAGCTGGCAGAGGTGGGTTTGGCCATCAGAAATGAGTGTAGTGTGCAGAAGTGAGTTTAGCTGATGGGCAGTCAGTTAACAGAAATGAGTTTAGCAGGTGGGAAATGAGTTTAACCAAGTAAGTTTGTAACTGATGGTAAGTGAGTTTAGCTGATGGGAAATGAGTGTAGCAAGCAGAAAATGAGTTTAACAGCACAAAATTGAATTTAGCTGGCAGAGAAGTAAATTAAGTTGATGGGAAATGCATTTAGCCAGAAAGGAGTGTGTTTAGCTGGTTGGAAGAATGTTTCGCTAACGCAGAGTTAGAATTAGACACCGGGGACTCAGGTTTGCAGGCAGAACTTGGTTTAGCTGCCAAGAAGTGAGTTCAGCTGGCATGGAGTGGGTTTATACATGCGGACAGTGAGGTTTGTTTGTGCAAAGAGAGTTTAGCTGGGGGAACTGAGTTTACCTGGCAAGAAGTGAATGAAGCTGGTGGGAAATGAGTTTTCCTAAATGGCAGATATGGGTTGACCATTTGATGGCATTGATCTCTCTCTCTCTCTCTCTCTCTCACTCTCTCTCTCTCTCTCTCTCTCTCTCTGTGTGTGCCCGCGGTGACACTGGCAACTGAAGTGCATGCTAACAGCCCGTGCAGAACGGGAACGGAGCAGTACAGGAAGGGAGCGTTTGTGCTGTGAAATATAAACATGATGATAGAGTCAGCATTGAATTGTCCGTGGTGAAAAGGCGGGGGTCAAATGGAATCGCGGAATGAAAGAACTGTTGTCAGTATCCTTATGACAGTTTTGATAATGTTGTTTTTTCTGATTTTTGTACAACATATGATACATTAAACAAATGCACTGATGTCATAAGCGAGGGTAAGGATGTACATATTACAGTGAAATAAACATTAATTTGTTTAATGAAGTAACGAAAAACAGAAGGTAGTGTGAATTCGTATCAAAAGGAAAGAAGCTATATTAGTGTGGAAAATGATGTTTGTGAGAGTCTGCATGAATGAATGGATGACCACAGAACAAATAAATGTTAATTTGAATGAAAATGTATCATTGATATGTTCTAATTCACACCATTTTGATGGAAATCGTACTAGTTATTCATTTTTACACTGGAATATAAATTGACTTCTTTCTAAAATTAATCAAACAGAATTTCTGTCTTATATATTCAGTTTGCACGTTATATGTCTTGTTGAAACGTTTGTAGAAAATCTGACACTTAATATATTCACAAAACTATACAAGCTTTATAAGTATAAAGCCAGGCATAAAACTTTCAAATCAAGGGAGACGATCTGGGGTATATGCATCTTGTTAGAAATGAGATAGTGCCTTTCATTCATGAGATCAAGGTAGAAAATCCCAAGGTAATTTTGTTTCGGATTGAAAAGAATTTGTTTGATTTTATCACTTTTTATACTCAGATATTAATAACGGCATTAATTTACTTGAAGAGTGTATTGTTGACTGTATACTTGAATATGGCAATGTGCATGTGATCCTCTCCGGTGATTTAAACAGCAGAACTGCAAATTTTTCTCCTGATATTTTACATAATGATGAATTTGGTACTAATGCTGAAAGTCGCTCTGTATTATTCTAATTGAAAATCAGCTGACCAGGTACTGAAACAATACGGAAAACAATTGTTGAATATGTGCACTGCTCTTGGTTTTTATGTTCTAAAAAGGTGTATGTAATGGAGACCTTGATGGACCTTATACATTTGTGTCTCAGTCTGGAAACAGTGTTAATGATTATTTCTTGCTTTCTAAAGAATTGTTCTTTGTTGTCTTCTCATCTTGTAGATTAGTAGTTTCAGAGAGAGTAGAATCTGATCACGTACCACTTGAATTTTATTTAACTCTCTTCAGTTCTTTTCCTTGAATGTCAATCACTGGTGAACGACGGTTTTCTTCCTGGAATTATGGTATTTAAAACAACATTTTTGTTATCTGAAGCAATGTATCGCCTAAAAAAAACTGAAATAGACACACTCATCACAAAAACATTATTATTTTAGAAATAATGTGCAGAATGTTATGAAAAATTATGAAAAATTCATGCAAAATGCAAAAATCTTAAAAACTTTTGAGAGTTAAAATGTGGTTAAGAACGCTACCATTTCTTCTGGAGTTAAAATGTGAATAAGTACATTGAAAAGTTTGTGTGGAATAGTGATCAAACACAATCTTGTTTGGATGCAGTACATTCTTCTGAAGTGTTAAACTTACTTAATAATGCGTTTAATTTGATTGAACATGACTACAATGAAGCTCTGAATTTTTTTGTTGAGACTGTTAAAACTTGTGGAGCTTGTTTGAAGAAACAAATTTATATTGACAATTCAAGTAAAAATAGTGACTGGTATGATAAAGAATGTCAATCAAGCAGAGGTGATTCTAGAGCGCGGAATTAGCGGAATACCGCTTAAAAAAAATCGAAAGACGCAAAACCGTAAGCCCAGCGCGGCCGCTGCTCCGCACACAAACAGAAATGCCGCGCTCGCCAGTCGTGACTGCGCTAATTTTTTTTCACTTCCTTGCCTTTTTAATCTCGCGTCCGCTTGGCCTAGTAATCTACCGAGCGAACCAAGCGAAGCTGTCATCGAGCTATCAGCTATGTCCAGGTCAACCTTGTGCGCATGAGCAGTAGGAACTGAATGTAAACGCATGTCTGTATAGTCAACTGTGATTGGTTGGAAAGTTTGCTTTCAGCCAATCACAGCTCGCGGTACGGCAGCCCTGCGTTTCTGCCTGAGGTTCCATCATGGCGAAACGAGGCACGTGTTGGATTTTTCTTTTACCCGAGGGGCGAAGAAATCGAAAGAGAGGAGGAGAGGCAGATGATTCTGTGATCATGATGGTGGTTTGGGATTTCCGTCATCAAAACCAGACAGTGTTGTGTCTGCAAACGACATGCCTGAGACTGAGTTGAAAATATATAGAAATTATATAGTTACAATTTAGGCCCCCCTGGGGGGCCCCCTTTTTTACACTGAGGGGGCCCTTGGGCTCCCCTTTTTGGAATCCTAGAATCACCTCTGTATCAAGTAAGGGAAAAGCGAAACATTTATTGCGAGTTTTTGCAGCAAACTAAAGATCCAGCCGACAGTGACGCTTACTGTATAGCAGGAAGAGAATATAAGAATCTTCTGAGGTGAAAAGAAAATTAGCATAATGATTTATTACTGGATAAGTTAACTAGATCAGTACATAATCAAAAAGAATTCTGGGAAAACATGCATAGAATTTCTGTTAAAAGAAAGCAAGCTAATAATTTAACAACAGATGACTGGTTTGAAGACTTAAAAAAGTGTGTTTGAAAGAGATATGGTAACAGAAGAAAATCATGCAGGATCAATAGATCGATGACGAACAAATGGAAAATGCTTACATGAATCGCCATATATCTAGGGAAGAAGTAGTGTTTGCCATAAGAAAATTAAAGAAAGGCAAAGCTGCCGGACCCGACGAGATTATCGGGGAAATGTTAAAAAATGTGGGAGAGCCAGTAGTTGATTTTTTTCGTCAAGATGTGTTATACATTATTTGACAAGGGTGTGTTTCCGGTATGAATAGACAAAATCCATTGTAGTCCCTTTATTTAAAAAAGGAAATCCAAACAATCCAAACAAGTGTAGAGGCATATCATTGAGTGATGTAAGCAGCAAGATTTAAAGCATTATAAGAAACAACCATCTACAGGAATGGATATTGGAGCAAAACTTGCAGGTGAACATCAAGCAGGATTTGAAAAGGTTATTCCACTATCGATCAATGTTCACACTGGTAGCCTTAACACAAAAAACAATTTTGTATGAATCGTAAACTTTTATGTAGCTTTCATTGACTTTGAGAAAGCTTTTGACTCTATAGAAAGAAATTTACTGTGGCCTATTCTTTTAAAAAATGGAATAAAAAGGTAAGCTTTTTCGGTGTATTAATAGCATGTACATAAATGTCAAAGTAGAATTCGATCTAGAGGTGAGTTGAAAGATTACATCATCAGTACACGGGGAGTAAAACAAGGTTGTTGTATTTCAGATGCAGTTACAGAGTCTACATTGTGCAGCATCAGAACTTCATTTAAATGTAAACATGACCAAAAGCAATGTAGTGGTGTTTAGAAAAGGTGGATATTTGGCCGACAGAGAAAGGTGGACTTATAATGGGATCCTAATACCTGTGGAAATATACAAGTACTTAACTCATTGCAGACGTAACTTTCTGCCACAACCGTGACACGCTGAGACGCACTAATTTTCAGTATTTTTACAAAAAATATACAGACAGAACCAAACCGAATACAACAATAAATATTATATTTTTGAAAACTTCAAATCATGTTCTTTTAGAAAAAAAATACTACAGTCCTGTGTTCAGTACACACTTCACTCACCACTGGTTTGAAAAGTGTAGGCAACAACTATGAGCAAAAACTTTTTCTCCACGTAAGTATGGATGAAAAATCAATATGATCATTAACTGTAGTCAACACAATGTGTAGCAAACACATAAAAACAATGTATCTTCCGCACACACAGCTGTGTGCATGGTCTAAACCTCAAACAGAGAGCTGCTGTCACATATTTGAAGGAAAAATGCGAAAATTTCATCATCATTTGGTATGTGCAACTCACCATCGTCACTCATATCCTCTCTGTCCGATTCGGCAAGTTCGGAAAAACAGTTCGGAAAAGTTCGACAAGTTCGCGAAAACAGTTCCAGTTCTTCTTTGATCGTTCTTCCATTATTCTTTCAATTACTTCTTGAAATACGATGTTCTGTTCGCTACGACTTGCTGACGCGTCGGTGCCGACAACATGATGACACGGGCAGCCAGAGTTATCTCCAGCTATCCCATAATATGAGCAAAAAAGTAGAATCAAACGCGAGATAATATACCAAGGGAGAGTACCACCTAATAGAGGAGATCCTCAGCTTTCTGTAGATACCATTAACGTGGTGACAGCCCTGATGTGGCCCTCTGCGGTCGGCTGGGCTATATAGCAACATTATCTGTAGATACCACGATTGTCTCCCTTAGACCGCACAGCTGCATGCAAAAATTTGAGTAGATTCTCGATCACCTGGCCGGCGACGTGTCTGTGTGAAGCACTCAACCCGTCGTCGGCCAGGTGATTGACAAGGCGCAATGATTAATAAGATCTATTTTTTCCACTAGGCTGAGTTTTACTGCAGCATGCGATCTTGTAAGCAGAGCCAAGAGAGCCTTATTTTATTTTATTTTTTATTGAACAATTTTGGGTTTTTACAAGACCATGCAAAGCACAATATGCACATATCAATAGAAAGGAATAACAATGAAAGAAAAGGTGATAGTTAAGTAAGGTTCAATTCCGGAAACAGCATTGGACACAGCACTTTGATAGTCAAGCATGGATTCGACAATGTGGTAATAAGAGTATTTTAGCAACTAGTAGTGGATGAAATCAGTAAATGCTATCTTCATTCCTATGAGCAAGTTGATTTATAACACTGGTAATAAGAGTATTTAGCAACTAGTAGTGGATGAATCAGTAAATGCTATCATCATTCCTATGAGCAAAGTTGATTTATAACACTAGTTAACACAGGCATTATATTGATACAAAGAGCTATGTATAGTTATTCCAATAGTTATAACTTCAAAAGAAATAAAGACATTGATATAATATTGAGCCATTCACCTTGTCACTCTTTCTAATAATGACACCAAATGACCTCTATGATGAGTGCACACACACACACACACACACACACCACACACACACACACACACACACACACACACACACACACACACACACACACCACACATGTATATATAAGCACTACATAAACACCTGCAAGTGGTGTAAGGAAAGCAGTGCAAATCTAATGTGGCATGGGTCATTGGGACAGGAGAGGGATATCATTACATTGTAAAGCACTCAAATTCCTTTACCAAAGTATATAAAACAGTCATGAGAAAAAGTGAGTAATACACTTCCATACATGTGGGTGCTCACACATCACAAAGGAAGCTAAGGTACAATAGGGTAATAGGGCAACCAATTTTCCTCAAATTGTCCTGTACTTTGATTAAGAAAAGCCAAATATTTTTCATGTTTGAATCTGTGTCCTAATACTGTGAGAAAGACAGGTAGGTCAGGAGGGGAATTAGAGGGCCTTATTATGTGTATTGCAAAGTTTGTACAAATTGAAGAAATAATTCTCTTGATCTTTATCTGAAGTATTTGAAGCTCTAATTCAACCGATTGTTCAATATGGTACCGAAATATGGGGTCTTGAAAATGCAGCTCTTTTTCTTGAAAAATTACGCATATTTGCACTTAAAAGTTTTTTAAAAAGTTGAAATGAGAACACCAAATGACCTCTATTGGGAGACGAACAGCTATCCTATATATATCAATGCAGTCGTTGCAGTGTATAAGATACTGGTTGAAATTAACACGACTAGAAGAGAGTAGATTATAGCGGAAAGCTATGAATGTTATTTGATTTAGATGCACGGAATAAAAGAATTGATAAGAATATAGGTTTCTGGATTCTGGATTCAAATTAGAAAAGTAGTTAAAGACTCAGAATCCAAACTTACTTGGAGAATATTTCGACAGGGTTTGCCCTGTCTTCATCAGCTCACTGTTGCTGTTGTGGCAGCGAGGCCTGGTGGGGCGACTGTTGTGTGGGTGAACGGTTGTCAGGATCTGATTGTAGATGGGGGAAGTTCAAAGCCTGATCTCTGTTCAGGCTGGGCGTCTGGTCTTGATTTTGATGGCTTCTTTAACTTTTCTTTTTGTGAGAAAGGGCTCTGTAGATAAGATCTTGGTTTCTTGGGGCCTGTGGCTTGTAGGTGTTCGTGTATGGCAGAAGTAGATCGTTTTGGTGTTCCTGTAGATGGGTGGTGAGTGATCTTGCTGTCTCGCCAATGTAGGTATGTAGGTATTTTTTTTAATAAAAGAAATTGGGTCTCAAATATTCAATGCAAATTAGATGCGTATGGTTTGGTTATGTATGGTTGAACAAGGTGTTGAAGAAATAAGTCAATTTTGGGGATCATTTTAAAGACGATTGATATTGTGTAGGTGGCAAGAATGGGATTTTCATGTGAATAACAGTGAATGGTTTCAGATGTATAGAACATTTTGTTCAGTAAACGATGATAAAATCTATTTGAAGTTGAATTTAGACAGACATTTAAAAATTTGTATTGACAAGGTTTAGACTTGGTGTGTCTGAAATTGCATATCACTACTATCGTTATAGATCACATACAGAAACAGATTTGATTTGTCCATTGTGTAGAATTGCCAAGGGATGAAGTTCACTTTCTTTTATGCTGTCCTACATTAACTAATTTATGAAAACAGTACATACCTTTGAAATTTTATTAGTATCCAAGCCCAGTTTCAATTGAGTTTACTGTTGGCATCAAAGAGTGAAAACATTGTCAGAAAGTTATCAGTATTCTTATATAAAGCATTTAAAATACAAATTTGCTGCTATATCTTAAGATTTTGAAATACATATGCATTTATGACTGTGTGTGTGTAGATACTAAGGAAATGTTGCAATGTTCAAGAATTGAAAAGTGTACGCCTTCAAGAGGGGCAATGGCCTATGCTTGAATGAATTATCTGAATCGAATCTCTCTCACTTTTCTCTCTCTCTCTCTCCCTCTCTCTCTCTCTTTGTGTGTCTGTGTTGCTCTTGCTTACTTGTAATTGTACTTGCCCTCTCTCTCTCTCTCTTTTGTTGTGCTCATCTCCCATTGCTTACCAATCACTTGCGTTCATTGTTATGTTTTTTTCGTTTTAAAGTAGATTTATTAGTTTTATACTCAATATTTTTTCGTCTTGGCACTTGCTGTGACAGATCATGTCACGTCATAGTCCTCCCTTATGCACTTATTAGATCAAATTGGACTTACTCTGAACTGGTTAGAAATTGCCCATGCAAACTAGTACACAAAAAACATTTCTTTTGAGGGAGCAAAGTATCCTTTTTTTTAATTTTGTTTTTTAAAAATTCTCTTTCGCTCAGCGGGTCACAAAATAGATGAATCTTCAGTCCCTTGTAGTATGGTTCCGTTAAAAAAAAATCTGATCCTTTATGCAACCAATGTGTGCCTTTTGCAGAGAATTGATGTGATGGTGAGTCCCACCAGTACCAGGTGCCCTAGCCCTCGTTTGTCCTTCTATGAAGGCAAGCGAAGGCTGTCATTGGCCTCCCAGCATCCCACAGCAAACGGACACAGATGGTTTCTCAACTGGTGTGGGGGTTTTATTCCTTGTTTCCTTTCTTTAATATTATTTGTGCTTAGATGATGTGGCATATTAAAATACAGGGTGGTGGTGCAAAAGTAGGTTGACAGTTGCATTACCATTTACCAGTTATACTGCAGTGAGAGTATTCCAATGTAAAAGACACTGTTAGTTTCATAAGTGTTCAAAGTGTCTGCCCTAAACATTGCACATTCTAGGAGTTTGTCAGTTCACACAGAAAAGCACACAGGTCCTGTTTGTATTTGATTAAGGCAAGCCTCTGTAATGAACCCACACAGTTGAGGCAGAGTGTAATGGTTTTTCTCTGTAACAGCTTCTCTTTTACAACACCCCAGAAAAAAAAAACAACTTCATGGGTGTGAAGTGTAGAGGAGGTCAATCAATGCTACTACGCCACCCAATAAAAGATCATTTTGGAACATAAGACTGTCAGCCAACTTTTGTACCACCATGTCAGTACTTTGTGATCCTCTAGAAATGATTGTTGTTGTTGTGGTTGTTGCTGTTTTTTTAAACTAAATTTCTCTATGATATTATGGGTTTAATTGCTTCAAAGTCAGGTCAGATAGATCTGCTACTGGTAACTGGATTCCAGTACTACCTGTCACAGGGTCGGACTGTTGGCGACTAAACAGCACCCCCATCAGCTCTCAGGAGGATGGTGAGGAGGGTGGCTAGACACCCTGGTGGAAATAAATAAAAGATCCATCAAAGGGCGCCAACTGTGGAGAGCTATTCACAGCCATCTAGCTGAGGGAGTAAAACCCTGACAAAAACCCAGAGTGGAGCCCCTAAGGCGTTTGAATGGCAAGCTTTGTCAGCCTCTGGCAGCTCCTGCAACTGCATTGGCACCGAACTGTAACAGCCCTGTTGTTCCTTTGGATCCATCAGCGAGGTGGAGAGAGGGGACAAGCTGCATGGGCAACAGCCTGTCCTCAATATTACAATACCCAGACTCATATTCATCCATCCATCCACACTCACTCACTTGCACCTTACCTGGAGAGGACACTCCAGCTTCGCTACTTGCATCGACACAACACAGGAAGCAGCAGATACCGGTTATAAGTCAGCGCTCAGTTGGCGTGAAACGTGACACTAGTGGTTGCTTCCGATAGTGGGAGAGATCTTCGCGTCTCACTGGACAGCTACCGCCCGCCTAAGCTGGGCAGCCTCCAGCCAGTAAGGGCTGTCCTTCCCGACCTGCTCTGATTGGCATGAATTAGGAGACGTTGTACAGTCAAAACTACTCACCAGGCAACAGAAAACTTCAAGAAAGGGATCAGGCTAAAACTGGATGTCGGATGTCCGGACAAGGTGCCTGGGCTTTCTG
>CM031596.1:81592551-81616748 GCA_018398815.1 Conus ventricosus | reverse complement strand
GGAGAGAGTTTTCGTTGGAGGTAATTACTGGACAATAACAAAAAAAATGTTAAAAAAAGGGTTTATAAGGTCTCATGATGTCGAGAGAATTTGCTTCACAAAAACAACAACTGAATTCTTTGAACTGTGTCATAACAATGATTTATAAATCTGGAAGGCAGCTTTTGTTACCATGGTAACATGCCCATAACTCTAAATTAATGCTGCTTGTGACACCAGTTCGCCTAAGACATACGCAGACATAGGCACAGAGAACAAAAAAACTTGCCAGGCAAATTGCTGAAGCAGGCAGTGTTCATTTGGAGTTGTCAGCATTTAGGGGAGGTACATGGGTTTTTTTTGTTTTTTTTCTCATATATTCTTGGTGAACTGGTGTTATAGACAGTGTAAGTTTGGAGTTATGGTATGTAGTTGTTTTACGACAGGGGAAAAGTTACCTTCTCAGTTTACATTTTATTGTTGACATCTTCCCGTCTCATTTAAGACAAGTTGTATGTATTATTGTGGTGCATTTACATTCAGGTTTAAACAAAAAAGACAAAATATGATGGAACTAAAATAGAACTAACTTGTTAAGAGTGTATAATGAATGTGTACTTGTGTGGATGTATGTGTGTATTAATATCATCCTCATCAAAAACATATGTGGGAGTAACATGACATCTTTTTTTTTTCATCCATTTATGTCAGAATACGAAACTCGTCAAATTCTGGCAGTATTCACATTTACCCCAGTAAGAGAAGATAATCTGTTGATTGAAAGTAGATCAGTGAGTAATTCAGAAAGTTGCTTTCAATCGGTAATCTTCTCATGAAGGGATAACTGTGGATGCAGTCCAGATTCTTGTCATTTGTTCAGCTTCAAGAATATTTTACATACAGGTGCTGCTGGTGACACTTCGACCTCAACTCAAAGTGATGTTCACACACCCACTGAAGGTACTTGTTTATTCCATAGCATTCCTAAATGACAAAAGAGGACACATTTGTGCCCTTGCCCCATGAAATACACTCACAGTGAATTGGAGCATGATTTTGAAGAGGTTTTTTTTTTGTCCTGTCATGTCAAAATAGGCCAATTTTATCAACCTACCCCAAGACAGTCCACTTTTCACAAACTGTTTTAAACTTCCATTTATTGGTAGAACCTGGTTTCAACAATGAAGAAAGGGTGGGGAAGATCATTATCAACAAATGTCAATTTTTGAAATATATTTTTGCATTTTTACTTGTCAAAACAGGTGCTGTCATCGCCTTTGGCATTGACATGCTTATATCAGTTAGGAAGTTCAAACAAAATAATAATAACAAAAAAGAAAGAAAGAAAGAAGGGAGCACATGCTTACTCACTCAGTCCTGTATGATTCCTTTTGATCAGTTTTAGATTTTTATAAATGAATTCAAATCCTGAGATTAGAGTGTAATTCTAAACTTGTGTTTAAACAAATAAGAAATTCTGACAGTAGACTTTGATTTTGAATTTGTACAGAGAATTTGTGCAGAAAAGAACAGATATGATTTCTACAATTCATTCTCACGACTTGGACAGGGAGACCCTGCCACTCTGCCCCAGCTGGCCTGGCAGTTTGTGGTGATCCAGGTGTCCGAACAAGATCGTGTCATTGACCCTGTGCTGGCCTTTGGGCGTGACCAAACAGTCTACTTCTATCAGGTCATTTGTGCCGGACCCCTGGACATCCGAGTGTCTGGTCTTCAGAAGATTCAGCTGCCTTACAAACTACTCAGTATCGCTGTAAGAGAGGCTTTTTTGTTTTTTTTTTACACAGTATATTACTATTGCAGTTTAAGATTAATTTTCAGTACGAAAAAAAAGTACATGAATGTTCTTGTATGTACAATTCTTTATTTGTAATTTTACAAAAAGCCTTGTTTTATCATTGCAGTGTGTTCTTTTATTCATATTTTTTTAGGTTAGTTTTATGCAGGAAACGTTTCGTGCTTTCTTTCTTTTCAGTATCAAACATTTTTATTTTGGGTTTCCTGTATTATTTGTTATTATTATATTGGGTATTTATATGGTGCCTATCCTCGGTCACAGACCAAGCTCTAAGCGCTTTACAATAAACACACTACCTCACTCACTCAACGAGCTGCCTACCCAGATAGAGCCGGCTGAAGAGCAGCCTACTGGCGCTCATTCAGTCGTTTCCCGTACTATTTAAATATCAGTCACTCATTTTCATTTATCTCATTTATTCCTCCAATTTCTCACATAGGATGCATGCGATGTTTATACCTGTCCTCCATTTCCACCGGTACACGATGGCACACAGTAACAGTAAGTGACAATTTTTGTGGCTTGGTAAGAAATATCAGGCGGCTATCTTCATCTACATCTAATAATTGTCAGCAATGATATACTTGCTAACTGACATAACTGTCTTAATATATGGTTAGTCTCTTTCATGTGTCCTAACACAAACTAAAAAGAACCTGTTAAAGAAGATGTTTGTTTCTAATCTGGATTTTGTTTCATGTTACAGTGGATGAATCCCCGTACACTAGTTACCCTGGACAAAACTGAGAAGGTACATATACTAGATGTCCGATCGGAAGAAGAACTAGAGGTGAGTTTTGATTTGAAAAGTTTTGAAAATGAATGTCAAGAATTCGCACCATAGACATACTATTGAATTCATGTTTTCTCTCAGCCACACAGAACAAAGTCACCCACTTTAGGTATATCTGACTGCAAAGAACAAAATAGAATAGCCTCAGTTATCCTCCACAACCTTTCTATTCATGTACGCGATATTTATATATATCTTCACACTTCAGCATGCATAGGCAAATTGCATATGCTAGCATTTATTAGAGCCTGAAATTCGTTGCCAAAATGAGGATGCAAATAAAAGATTGCGCAAAGAAGATATTTTCCGTGTAAAAAAAAAAAAAAGAATGACCATGCACTTTTTTAACAGCCCCTTGGTGTAGCAGACAACTTTCGTGAACTCTTACTTGCTGAAGGAAAGCAATCTAGGCTTAGTGCATGCAATGCATTGTGGGTTGACCTAGATCGGGTCATTTCTTCAAGATGGGAGACAGGCGAATAGTCAAGCATGGTAACATTTTTGATAATTCAAAGGCAAAGAATAGTTGGAAATGGATGTGGATGGAGATGGAGGTCAGAGAGGAGATGTTAGCTGAGCATATCCGAAAAGTCAACATGATAGGGACTGCCTTTTGTGAATTATGCCACTGCATGTCTACAACCCTGAGAGGCCAAATCACACGCGCCTACGGGGAAATGATGTAGCAATTCCAGGCTCTGATTTATTCATTTGTATATGATATACTCGTACAGCTTAAATGCATGAAAACCTGCAGCTTTTACAGCTTTACGTCAATAAACTTAGATATAAGTCCATTCACTGCGCCTGCAGTAAAAGTTTGCATGTGCACACATACATACACATATGCGCTCAAGCAATGACCTACTCCCACACATGCATACGCAAATTCGAAGATTGGCTGTTGTCAAATGAGGCTGGTGAGTTATGTGTGAAAAATATATATACTCATGTGTCATTGCTGATAATTTGAAAGAAATATTGGAAGCACACTTTCTGCCATCTTACTGTTGAGTTTGCAATTGAAGAATACACTTTGTACCTGTGTTCTGTTTAAAAAAAAAGTACAGGTGATTTGCACTCTGCAAGTAAAATAAAGGCACTTTTTGAGATGTTGTTGTACAAATAATGTAAGTGACTGATATCTCACAGATGAAATAAGGGCACTGTTTGTGATATAGATTCTCATGTTATGCTGGTGATCAATGTCTAAAAGACCAGATTGAATCAGTAATCTGAGTATATATATTTCAAGCAACTGATATGCTGCAGATTAAATAAAGATCTGTTTGTGATGTTAATGCACATACATAGCAAGCATCACCAGATACACTGAAAATACCTTTTTTTATAATTCACATGCTTATGTATTACAGGCAGTGATGCTTTGCAAACAGATTAAAGATACTGTTTGTAATGTAGATGACCATGCATTAAAGATGACTCGACTGATGTCTTGCAGATGAAATAGAGATGATGTTTGTCATTTAGATGTTCATAGCTGATATATTGTTGTTGAAATAAAGTCACTGTGTGTTATGTAGATGAACATGTATTGCAAGCAACTGATACCTTGCAGAAAAATTCAAGATACTGTTTGTGATGTGGATGGACATATTGCAGATGATTGTTGTCACACAGATAAACTGAAGATACTGTTTGTGATGTAGACAAATGCATATTCCAGATGATTGATGTCTTGAAGATAAAGTAAAGATGCTGTTTGTTCAGTCAGACCAGGGGTTCTCTACTACTGCTAACCATGTAAATCCAGCACTATCTACCACATATGGGGAGTAAACACAACAAAGGAATCTAGACTACATAGGGCTCCACCAGGTTTAATTTTTGCTCAAGACATACCCATGGAACAAAAGCAATACAGAGATTATACCATGAGGGATCCAAACGAGAAATTCTCTCAAGGGCAGCAAGTACAACTACAGCACCGTCCAGTTTTAAACCTTTATTGAAAAACAAGAACATCTCCTTGAAACATAAGATTAGGCTCCTATGTGCACTGGTATATTCCATCATCCTAACAGCTGATCTGGAAAGAAGAATTAAAGCTGTAAAACTTAGATGTTATTGCAGGATAATAAACATAAGATACACTGATCACATCACAGCCAACAACTGCGTCAAACCTTCCGACAGCATATAGAACCGTATGAAGATCTGACATCAGTCAGGAAAAGAATAGTACATTAATACAGCCATGTAACATGATCCTATGGCCTTACTAACACAGTTCCCCACAGAAATGTTTAAGGAGGAAGATGGAGGGGAAGACAGAAAAAAAAACAACCAATGAACTGACAACATTGCAGAGTGGAAAGGGGAAACATTGGCAGAGACAGGCCTTGGCACACAACCAACAGAACTGTAGGAACCTGATGAACTGTTCTTCAGTGTGGTGTCCCACTGACTCTCCATGGGTTAAGGGAGAAGAATAAGACTAATTGTGATGTAGATGGATGTGTATTGCAGGTCACTGACGTCTTACAAATAAACTGTGGATATTGTCTGTGATATAGATGATGTGTGTTGCAGGTGACTGATATAGATAAATTACAAATGCTTTTTGTGATGTGGATAGATGTGTGCTGCAGGTGATTGATATTATAGGTAAACTATATATATTGTTTGGGATGTAGATGGATGTGTGTTGCAGGTGATGGATGTCATAGGTAAACCATATAAATTGTTTGTGATGCAGAGGGATGTGTGTTGCAGGTGATTGATGTCATAGGTAAACTATATATATTGTTTGTGATGTGGATGGATGTGTGTTACAGGTGATTGATGTCATAGGTAAACTATATATACTGTTTGTGGTGTGCATGGATGTGTGTTGCAGGTGATTGATGTCATAGGTAAACTATATATATTGTTTGTGATGTGGATGGATGTGTGTTACAGGTGATTGATGTCATAGGTAAACTATATATATTGTTTGTGATGTGGATGGATGTGTGTTGCAGGTGATCGATATCATAGGAAAATGCATAGACTGTTTGTGGTGTGGATGGATATGTGTTGTAGGTGATTGATGTCATAGGTAAACTGTATATATTGTTTGTGATGTGGATGGATGTGTGTTGCAGGTGATTGATATCATAGGTAAACTGCATAGACTGTTTGTGGTGTGGATGGATGTGTGTTGCAGGTGATTGATGTCAAAGGTAAACTAAATATACTGTTTGTGATATAGATGGATGTGTGTTGCAGGTGATTGATGTCTCTGAAGCACAGCTTGTGTACAGCACCAGTATCTTCAAGTCTCTGGCTACAGGGGGAAACGTCAGCCAAGCTTTGGTCAGTGTTTGTAAGGACAGTGCTGTTTGATACGAAAACTGAATTAGTTCATTATAATCCTGACTGTTGACGTTGCACTGTTTTGTACTATGCTCTTCAATTATTAAAGGAGACACCAGGTTAGAACATGCTGTGTGCTTTTTTGATAAGTAAGGGATAGACAGCAGGACATCAGAAGCCAGTTCGCAGTGTTCTGAGACTGGTACACTGGCTATTAAATTATTCAAAGAGATCAGTCATCCTTACTCATTGTGTGATGTCATAGTGTGGGCATGTTTTTCTCTTTATAGAAAAGGACATGGCCTTTGAGATTCAAACTCAGTGCCACAGTGTCCTTTGTCTTGCTGTGAGATTTTAAAAAATTCTTTGGGACCTTACCAAATACACTTTTGTGACAGAATTATGGTTTAAGGCCAAATTTTTAGTTCTGGCAGCAGTTTCTTTCCCAAGTAAAAGTGAAACAGGTGCACATATGTAAACTTCGCATAAAGACATTCATCAGTGTGTAAAATTAGACAATTTTTGTTCAGTATCTAAATATTTAAATTGAGAATATAAAAATCAAAGTTATATTTTTGGTTGTTATGAACTTTTTCCTGTTGTTCCAAGTGCGCAAAACGAATATGGGCTAAACTGGCAGAATTCTTGACTGGTTTAGCCGCAAAGATGAAAGTCTTGCTAAATGACTGATACTGCTGGGGAAGACCACCATGTTTCACCTCCTTCCCAGTGTGGGACACTTGTTGACCTTTCCCTTTTAACCCTTTCCCTGCCACAGTATAAGAGCTTTTCTGTATTGCTGAGTGCCGGGGCCAAATTGCAGTGGGTTCCCTCATCTGTTCACTACTCATTCATTTATTGAGATGTCTCTTAGATTTTGTGCATGTTTTTTTTTCTTATACCCTGTGCTATAATGTGGTATAATAATTTGATTTTGCTGGTCATTATTATGATAAAAATAAATATAATGAAGTAATAAGTACCCCGTAGTAGACACGGTTACGGGCGTACAAGATCGTGAAAACGACCATGTAATAGACACGGGGCAAGCAGGGAAGAGGTTAACCATGGGTACATAGAACAAGATGTCAGTTTCTTTTGTTGTTTATCTGTGTCAAAACTGCCATGGGTACATACTGCAAGATGACAGGTTTTATTTGCGGTTCATCTGTGTCAAAACTTGGCCTTTTAAAATCTGCTTATGCGGACCTTAACAGTTGCAGCAATAAGTTTAACAGATGAGTTTTTTTCCGTTTTTTGTTTGTTTGTTTTGATTTTGTTTGTGTGGCATTAGAACAGACAGTGAAAAACTATTGAAAACCCTGTGTAAAAACCAATTTATGCATGGGTGATGCATGCTGGATCTGTAGGAGGTGCATGAGGGAAAATTTCATATGTAAAGGATGAAAGTGTTGCCACAGAGAAAAGCTGGAATGCAACAAATGTTTGATCAAAATCTTAGTTTCCTGTGACAGGCATGTGCTGGGGAACAGGCATGTTATCAGTCTGTGGTGAGTCACGGAGGACAGCTCTTCTTGCTGGGGACCAAGGCAGTGCACATCTACACCCTGCGCAGCTGGCGGGAAGTGAGTTTATCTGGTGGTTAGGGAGTTCAGTTGGCAGGAAGTGAGTTTAGTTAGTGGAAAGTGAGTTTCTCTCATGAGAAGTGAGATTAGATGCTGAACAATTAAGTAGTGGGGGAAAACAAGTGCAGGCTAACAATTCTTCCGTCATTATAATAATGACTTTGCAAAGATTTGAAATTTTAGAGAAAAAAAAAAATGAAGATGAAGAAAATGGGGGAAATATATTATAAATATGAAAAACCCTTCACTAGCTTCCTGAGGGAACCATGGTGATCCCTTCTGAAGGCAGATCTATTTGTATTGCTGCTCCTAGGCCTTTCGTCCGCTGGATCGGACTCATCAGGGAGACACGGCTGATTGTGTCTGCGCTCCTGGTGTCAAATAGAGACACACCACAGTTCATAATTCTGTGGTGTTCTCACCACCAAGGGTTCAAAAAAGAATCCAACAGCACCCCCAAAGCAGCAGTGAAGGATAGTAAAAAGGAAAAAAACAAAAGTGTGGAGAGGAAAAAAGTTGCTAAAAAAACTAAAAGCAAAATAAAAAGTAAAAAAATGTAGGGGAAAATTTTGAGCCTAGCCTGGGGACCCATTCAAGGATACAAGGAGATCAAAAATATGGAACAGTTTGAGGGGTCAGCCGCGTTCTATAACTCAAGAAATTTATCAAAGAATTGGCAGGAAAACCCTTTTTTGGGATCCCCCTAAGAGAAAAAAATCTCCCACTATTGACCAAACAAATGATGCGAACAATTAAGGAGTGGGGGAAAACAAGTGTGGCTAACAATTCTTCCGTCATTAAAATAATGTTTTTGAAAAAGATTTGAAATTTTTAGAGAAAAAAAAAAATAAGATGAAGAAAATGGGGAAAAAATTTTTAAAAAATGAAAAACCCTTAAATATTTTCCTGGGGGGAACCTTTGACCCCTTTCTAAAGGCAGATTATTTGTATTCCCCGCTTAGGCCTTTGTCCGTGGATGGGACTCATCAGGGAACGGCTGTTGTGTCTGCGCCCGGGTGTCAAATAGAGACACACCACAGTTCAAACGGGGTTTCACCACCAAGGGGTTCAAAAAAAATCCCCCCCCCCCCAAACACCCAGTGAAGATAGTAAAAAGGAATAAAACGAAAGGTGGAGAGGAAAAAAGTTCAAAAAAAAAACTAAAATTTTATATAAACAGTAAAAAAAGTAGGGGAAAATCTTTGAGCCTATGCTGGGACCCTTTCAAGGATACAAGGGAGATCAAAAGATAGGAACATTTTGAGTGGTCAGCTCGCGTTCTATAACCAAGCAATGTCAGGGGCTAAGAATTTGTGCAGGAAACCCTTTTTATTGATCCCAAGAGATGCAATCTCCCACTGATTGACCAAACAATATGATGCGAAAATTAAGTAGTGGGGGCCAAGGGGCGGGGCTAACAATTTTTCCCGTCTTTTAAAATAATACTTTGCAAGTTTTTGAAATTTTAGAGAAAAAAAAAAAATGAAGATGAAGAAAAATGGGGGAAATATATTAAATATAAAAACCCTTTCACTAGCTTCCTGGGAAAAACCTGGTATCCCTTCTGAAGGCAGATCATTTGTTTTGCCCCTGCCTTTCGCCCGCTGGCGGACCATCAGGGAGCCCCCGGCGAGAAGTGAGTTTAGCTGATAGAAGCGGTTTACCATACGAAAATAAATTTTACTGGCGGGAATAAATTTAGGCAGTGGAAAAGTTAATTTATTTGGCAGAAAGTGAGTTTGCTTGGTGGGAAGTGAGTTTAGCTGACAGGAAGTGGGTTAAGCTGTTAAAAGTGAATTTAGGTGATGGAGAGTAAGTGTATCTAATAGGCAGTGAGGTATATTGACAACAAATGTATTTAGTTGACAGAAAGCAAATTTATGTATCAGGAAGTGAGTTTAGCTGATTGTGGGTAAGTTTGTTTGAGAGGAACTGAGTGTAGGTGGAAGATAAGTTAATCTTGTAGGAATTGAGTTTATCCAATAAGTGAGAGTAGCTACAGTGAAGTAAGTTTATCACATGGGAAGTGAATTTAGTTGTTGGAAATGTGTTCAGCTGGTCGTAAGTGAGCTTAGCTGGTTGAAAGTTAGTTCAGCAAGCAGATCTTAAGTTTCACTGGCAGAAATCAATTTAGGTTTCAGTTTAGGTAGAAAAAAGTGTTGCTAGTAGTGAGTGGGTTTAGTTTGTAGGAAGTGAGATAAGTTGGTAGGTTTTTTTTGTTTTTTTTCAGCTTTGAGTTCATCTGGAAGTGAGTTTATCTGAAGAGGAATGAGCCTTGCTGTTGGGAAAAGAGCTCAGCTGGAAAGAAGTCAGTTTAGCTGGTGGAAAGAGAGTTTAGCTGGCAGAGGTGGGTTTGGCCATCAGAAATGAGTGTAGTGTGCAGAAGTGAGTTTAGCTGATGGGCAGTCAGTTAACAGAAATGAGTTTAGCAGGTGGGAAATGAGTTTAACCAAGTAAGTTTGTAACTGATGGTAAGTGAGTTTAGCTGATGGGAAATGAGTGTAGCAAGCAGAAAATGAGTTTAACAGCACAAAATTGAATTTAGCTGGCAGAGAAGTAAATTAAGTTGATGGGAAATGCATTTAGCCAGAAAGGAGTGTGTTTAGCTGGTTGGAAGAATGTTTCGCTAACGCAGAGTTAGAATTAGACACCGGGGACTCAGGTTTGCAGGCAGAACTTGGTTTAGCTGCCAAGAAGTGAGTTCAGCTGGCATGGAGTGGGTTTATACATGCGGACAGTGAGGTTTGTTTGTGCAAGAGAGTTTAGCTGGGGGAACTGAGTTTACCTGGCAAGAAGTGAATGAAGCTGGTGGGAAATGAGGTTTTCCTAAATGGCAGATATGGGTTGACCATTTGATGGCATTGATCTCTCTCTCTCTCTCTCTCTCTCTCTCTCTCTCTCTCTCTCTCTCTCTCTCTGTGTGTGCCCGCGGTGACACTGGCAACTGAAGTGCATGCTAACAGCCCGTGCAGAACGGGAACGGAGCAGTACAGGAAGGGAGCGTTGTGCTGTGAAATATAAACATGATGATAGAGTCAGCATTGAATTGTCCGTGGTGAAAAGGCGGGGGTCAAATGGAATCGCGGATGAAAGAACTGTTGTCAGTAATCCTTATGACAGTTTTGATAATGTTGTTTTTTCTGATTTTTGTACAACATATGATACATTAAACAAATGCACTGATGTCATAAGCGAGGGTAAGGATGTACATATTTACAGTGAAATAAACATTAATTTGTTTAATGAAGTTAACGAAAAACAGAAGGTAGTGTGAATTCGTATCAAAAGGAAAGAAGCTATATTAGTGTGGAAAATGATGTTTGTGAGAGTCTGCATGAATGAATGGATGACCACAGAACAAATAATGTTAATTTGAATGAAAATGTATCATTGATATGTTCTAATTCACACCATTTTGATGGAAATCGTACTAGTTATTCATTTTTACACTGGAATATAAATTGACTTCTTTCTAAAATTAATCAAACAGAATTTCTGTCTTATATATTCAGTTTGCACGTTATATGTCTTGTTGAAACGTTTGTAGAAAATCTGACACTTAATATATTCACAAACTATACAAGCTTTATAAAGTATAAAGCCAGGCATAAAACTTTCAAATCAAGGGAGACGATCTGGGGTATATGCATCTTGTTAGAAATGAGATAGTGCCTTTCATTCATGAGATCAAGGTAGAAAATCCCAAGGTAATTTTGTTTCGGATTGAAAAGAATTTGTTTGATTTATCACTTTTTATACTCAGATATTAATAACGGCATTAATTTACTTGAAGAGTGTATTGTTGACTGTATACTTGAATATGGCAATGTGCATGTGATCCTCTCCGGTGATTTAAACAGCAGAACTGCAAATTTTTCTCCTGATATTTTACATAATGATGAATTTGGTACTAATGCTGAAAGTCGCTCTGTATATTCTAATTGAAAATCAGCTGACCAGGTACTGAACAACTACGGAAAACAATTGTTGAATATGTGCACTGCTCTTGGTTTTTATGTTCTAAAAAGGTGTATGTAATGGAGACCTTGATGGACCTTATACATTTGTGTCTCAGTCTGGAAACAGTGTTAATGATTATTTCTTGCTTTCTAAAGAATTGTTCTTTGTTGTCTTCTCATCTTGTAGATTAGTAGTTTCAGAGAGAGTAGAATCTGATCACGTACCACTTGAATTTTATTTAACTCTCTTCAGTTCTTTTCCTTGAATGTCAATCACTGGTGAACGACGGTTTTCTTCCTGGAATTATGGTATTTAAAACAACATTTTTGTTATCTGAAGCAATGTATCGCCTAAAAAAAACTGAAATAGACACACTCATCACAAAAACATTATTATTTTAGAAATAATGTGCAGAATGTTATGAAAAATTATGAAAAATTCATGCAAAATGCAAAAATCTTAAAAACTTTTGAGAGTTAAATGTGGTTAAGAACGCTACCATTTCTTCTGGAGTTAAAAATGTGAATAAGTACATTGAAAAGTTTGTGTGGAATAGTGATCAAACACAATCTTGTTTGGATGCAGTACATTCTTCTGAAGTGTTTAAACTTACTTAATAATGCGTTTAATTTGATTGAACATGACTACAATGAAGCTCTGAATGTTTTTGTTGAGACTGTTAAAACTTGTGGAGCTTGTTTGAAGAAACAAATTTATATTGACAATTCAAGTAAAAATAGTGACTGGTATGATAAAGAATGTCAATCAAGCAGAGGTGATTCTAGAGCGCGGAATTAGCGGAATACCGCTTAAAAAAATCGAAAGACGCAAAACCGTAAGCCCAGCGCGGCCGCTGCTCCGCACACAAACAAGAAATGCCGCGCTCGCCAGTCGTGACTGCGCTAATTTTTTTTCACTTCCTTGCCTTTTTAATCTCGCGTCCGCTTGGCCTAGTAATCTACCGAGCGAACCAAGCGAAGCTGTCATCGAGCTATCAGCTATGTCCAGGTCAACCTTGTGCGCATGAGCAGTAGGAACTGAATGTAAACGCATGTCTGTATAGTCAACTGTGATTGGTTGGAAAGTTTGCTTTCAGCCAATCACAGCTCGCGGTACGGCAGCCCTGCGTTTCTGCCTGAGGTTCCATCATGGCGAAACGAGGCACGTTGTTGGATTTTTCTTTTACCCGAGGGGCGAAGAAATCGAAGAGAGGAGGAGAGGCAGATGATTCTGTGATCATGATGGTGGTTTGGGATTTCCGTCATCAAAACCAGACAGTGTTGTGTCTGCAAACGACATGCCTGAGACTGAGTTGAAAATATAGAAATTATATAGTTACAATTTAGGCCCCCCTGGGGGCCCCCTTTTTTACACTGAGGGGGCCCTTGGGCTCCCCTTTTTGGAATCCTAGAATCACCTCTGTATCAAGTAAGGGAAAAGCGAAACATTTATTGCGAGTTTTTGCAGCAAACTAAAGATCCAGCCGACAGTGACGCTTACTGTATAGCAGAAGAGAATATAAGAATCTTCTGAGGTGAAAAGAAAATTAGCATAATGATTTATTACTGGATAAGTTAACTAGATCAGTACATAATCAAAAAGAATTCTGGGAAAACATGCATAGAATTTCTGTTAAAAGAAAGCAAGCTAATAATTTAACAACAGATGACTGGTTTGAAGACTTAAAAAGTGTGTTTGAAAGAGATATGGTAACAGAAGAAAATCATGCAGGTATCAATAGAATCGATGACGAACAAATGGAAAATGCTTACATGAATCGCCATATATCTAGGGAAGAAGTAGTGTTTGCCATAAGAAAATTAAAGAAAGGCAAAGCTGCCGGACCCGACGAGATTATCGGGGAAATGTTAAAAAATGTGGGAGAGCCAGTAGTTGATTTTTTTTCGTCAAGATGTGTTATACATTATTTGACAAGGGTGTGTTTCCGGATGAATAGACAAAATCCATTGTAGTCCCTTTATTTAAAAAAGGAAATCCAAACAATCCAAACAAGTGTAGAGGCATATCATTGAGTGATGTAAGCAGCAAGATTTAAAGCATTATAAGAAACAACCATCTACAGGAATGGATATTGGAGCAAAACTTGCAGGTGAACATCAAGCAGGATTTGAAAAAGGTTATTCCACTATCGATCATATGTTCACACTGGTAGCCTTAACACAAAAACAATTTTGTATGAATCGTAAACTTTATGTAGCTTTCATTGACTTTGAGAAAGCTTTTGACTCTATAGAAAGAAATTTACTGTGGCCTATTCTTTTAAAAAATGGAATAAAAGGTAAGCTTTTTCGGTGTATTAATAGCATGTACATAAATGTCAAAAGTAGAATTCGATCTAGAGGTGAGTTGAAAGATTACATCATCAGTACACGGGGAGTAAAACAAGGTTGTTGTATTTCAGATGCAGTTACAGAGTCTACATTGTGCAGCATCAGAACTTCATTTAAATGTAAACATGACCAAAAGCAATGTAGTGGTGTTTAGAAAAGGTGGATATTTGGCCGACAGAGAAAGGTGGACTTATAATGGGATCCTAATACCTGTGGAAATATACAAGTACTTAACTCATTGCAGACGTAACTTTCTGCCACAACCGTGACACGCTGAGACGCACTATTTTCAGTATTTTTACAAAAAATATACAGACAGAACCAAACCGAATACAACAATAAATATTATATTTTTGAAAACTTCAAATCATGTTCTTTTAGAAAAAAAATACTACAGTCCTGTGTTCAGTACACACTTCACTCACCACTGGTTTGAAAAGTGTAGGCAAACAACTATGAGCAAAAACTTTTTCTCCACGTAAGTATGGATGAAAAATCAATATGATCATAACTGTAGTCAACACAATGTGTAGCAAACACATAAAAACAATGTATCTTCCGCACACACAGCTGTGTGCATGGTCTAAACCTCAAACAGAGAGCTGCTGTCACATATTTGAAGGAAAAATGCGAAAATTTCATCATCATTTGGTATGTGCAACTCACCATCGTCACTCATATCCTCTCTGTCCGATTCGGCAAGTTCGGAAAACAGTTCGGAAAAGTTCGACAAGTTCGGAAAACAGTTCCAGTTCTTCCTTTGATCGTTCTTCCATTATTCTTTCAATTACTTCTTGAAATACGATGTTTCTGTTCGCTACGACTTGCTGACGCGTCGGTGCCGACAACATGATGAACACGGGCAGCCAGAGTTATCTCCAGCTATCCCATAATATGAGCAAAAAAGTAGAATCAAACGCGAGATAATATACCAAGGGAGAGTACCACCTAATAGAGGAGATCCTCAGCTTTCTGTAGATACCATTAACGTGGTGACAGCCCTGATGTGGCCCTCTGCGGTCGGCTGGGCTATAAGCAACATTATCTGTAGATACCACGATTGTCTCCCTTAGACCGCACAGCTGCATGCAAAAATTTGAGTAGATTCTCGATCACCTGGCCGGCGACGTGTCTGTGTGAAGCACTCAACCCGTCGTCGGCCAGGTGATTGACAAGGCGGCAATGAGTTAATTAAGAATCTATTTTTCCACTAGGCTGAGTTTTACTGCAGCATGCGATCTTGTAAGCAGAGCCAAGAGAGCCTTATTTTATTTTATTTTTTATTGAACAATTTTGGGTTTTTTACAAGACACATGCAAAGCACAAATATGCACATATCAATAGAAAGGAATAACAATGAAAGTAAAGGTGATAGTTAAGTAAAGGTATCAATTCCGGAAACAGCATTGGACACAGCACTTTGATAGTCAAGCATGGATTCGACAATGCTGGTAATAAGAGTATTTAGCAACTAGTAGTGGATGAATCAGTAAATGCTATCTTCATTCCTATGAGCAAAGTTGATTTATAACACTGGTAATAAGAGTATTTAGCAACTAGTAGTGGATGAATCAGTAAATGCTATCATCATTCCTATGAGCAAAGTTGATTTATAACACTAGTTAACACAGGCATTATATTGATACAAAGAGCTATGTATAGTTATTCCAATAGTTATAACTTCAAAAAGAAATAAAGACATTGATATAATATGAGCCATTCACCTTGTCACTCTTTCTAATAATGACACCAAATGACCTCTATGATGAGTGCACACACACACACACACACACACACACACACACACACACACACACACACACACACACACACACACACACACACACACATGTATATATAAGCACTACATAAACACCTGCAAGTGGTGTAAGGAAAGCAGTGCAAATCTAATGTGGCATGGGTCATTGGGACAGGAGAGGGATATCATTACATTGTAAAGCACTCAAATTCCTTTACCAAAGTATATAAAACAGTCATGAGAAAAAGTGAGTAATACACTTCCATACATGTGGGTGCTCACACATCACAAAGGAAGCTAAGGTACAATAGGGTAATAGGGCAACCAATTTTCCTCAAATTGTCCTGTACTTTGATTAAGAAAAGCCAAATATTTTTCATGTTTGAATCTGTGTCCTAATACTGTGAGAAAGACAGGTAGGTCAGGAGGGGAATTAGAGGGCCTTATTATGTGTATTGCAAAGTTTGTACAAATTGAAGAATAATTCTCTTGATCTTTATCTGAAGTTATTTGAAGCTCTAATTCAACCGATTGTTCAATATGGTACCGAAATATGGGGTCTTGAAAATGCAGCTCTTTTTCTTGAAAAATTACGCATATTTGCACTTAAAAAGTTTTTTAAAAAGTTGAAATAGAAACACCAAATGACCTCTATTGGGAGACGAACAGCTATCCTATATATATCAATGCAGTCGTGCAGTGTATAAGATACTGGTTGAAATTAACACGACTAGAAGAGAGTAGATTATAGCGGAAAGCCTATAGAATGTTATTTGATTTAGATGCACGGAATAAAAGAAATTGATAAGAATATAGGTTTCTGGATTCTGGATTCAACATTAGAAAAGTAGTTAAAGACTCAGAATCAAAACTTACTTGGAGAATATTTCGACAGGGTTGCCCTGTCTTCATCAGCTCACTGTTGCTGTTGTGGCAGCGAGGCCTGGTGGGGCGACTGTTGTGTGGGGTGAACGGTTGTCAGGATCTGATTGTAGATTGGGGAAGTTCAAAGCCTTGATCTCTGTTCAGGCTGGAGCGTCTGGTCTTGATTTTGATGGCTTCTTTAACTTTTCTTTTTGTGAGAAAGGGCTCTGTAGATAAGATCTTGGTTTCTTGGGGCCTGTGGCTTGTAGGTGTTCGTGTATGGCAGAAGTAGATCGGTTTTGGTGTTCCTGTAGATGGGTGGTGAGTGATCTTGCTGTCTCGCCAATGTAGGTATGTAGGTATTTTTTTCTAATAAAAGAAATTGGGTCTCAAATATTCAATGCAAATTAGATGCGTATGGTTTTGGTTATGTATGGTTGAACCAAGGTGTTGAAGAAATAAGTCAATTTTGGGGATCATTTTAAAGACAGATTGATATTGTGTAGGTGGCAAGAATGGGATTTTCATGTGAATAACAGTGAATGGTTTCAGATGTATAGAACATTTTGTTCAGTAAACGATGATAAAATCTATTTGAAGTTGAATTTAGACAGACATTTAAAAATTTGTATTGACAAGGTTTAGACTTGGTGTGTCTGAAATTGCATATCACTACTATCGTTATAGATCACATACAGAAACAGATTTGATTTGTCCATTGTGTAGAATTGCCAAGGAAGATGAAGTTCACTTTCTTTTATGCTGTCCTACATTAACTAATTTATGAAAACAGTACATACCTTTGAAATTTTATTAGTATCCAAGCCAGTTTCAATTGAGTTTACTGTTGGCATCAAAGAGTGAAAACATTGTCAGAAAGTTATCAGTATTCTTATATAAAGCATTTAAAATACAAATTTGCTGCTATATCTTAAGATTTGAAATACATATGCATTTATGACTGTGTGTGTGTAGATACTAAGGAAATGTTGCAATGTTCAAGAATTGAAAAGTGTACGCCTTCAAGAGGGGCAATGGCCTATGCTTGAATGAATTATCTGAATCTGAATCTCTCTCACTTTTTCTCTCTCTCTCTCTCTCCTCTCTCTCTCTCTTTGTGTGTCTGTGTTGCTCTTGCTTACTTGTAATTGTACTTGCCCTCTCTCTCTCTCTCTTTTGTTGTGCTCATCTCCCATTGCTTACCAATCACTTGCGTTCATTTGTTATGATTTTTCGTTTAAGTAGATTTATAGTTTTATACTCAATATATTTCAGTCTTGCACTTGCTGTGACAGATCATGTCACGTCATAGTCCTCCCTTATGCACTTATTAGATCAAATTGACTTACTCTGACTAGGTATAGAAATGCCCATGCAAACTAGTACACAAACAAACATTCTTTTGAGGGAGCAAAGTCATCCTTTTTTTTAACTTTTGTTTTTTGAAATTCTCTTTCGCTCAGCAGGTCACACAATAGATAGAATCTTCAGTCCCTTGTATGTATGTGTTCAGTTAAATAAAAATTCTGATCCATTATGCAACCAATGTGTGCCTTTTGCAGAGAATTGATGTGATGGTGAAGTCCCACCAGTACCAGGATGCCCTAGCCCTCGCTCTGTCCTTCTATGAAGGCAAAGCGAAGGCTGTCATTGGCCTCCCAGCATCCCACAGCAAACGGACACAGATGGTTTCTCAACTGGTGTGGGGGTTATTCCTTGCTCCTTTCTTTAATATTATTTGTGCTTAGATGATGTGGCATATTAAAATACAGGGTGGTGGTGCAAAAGTAGGTTGACAGTTGCCATTACCATTTACCAGTTATTACTGCAGTGAGAGTATTCCAATGTAAAAGACACTGTTAGTTTCATAAGTGTTCAAAGTGTCTGCCCTAAACATTGACACATTCTAGGAGTTTGTCAGTCACACAGAAAAGCACACAGGTCCTGTTTGGTATTGATTTCAAGGCAAGCCTCTGTAATGAACCCACACAGTTGAGGCAGAGTGTATGGTTTTCTCTGTAACAGCTTCTCTTTTACAACACCCCAGAAAAAAAAAAACAACTTCATGGGTGTGAAGTGTAGAGGAGGTCAATCAATGCTACTACGCCACCCAATAAAAGATCATTTTGGAACATAAGACTGTCAGCCAACTTTTGTACCACCATGTCAGTACTTTGTGATCCTCTAGAAATGATTGTTGTTGTTGTGGTTGTTGCTGTTTTTTTAAACTAAATTTCTCTATGATATTATGGGTTTAATTGCTTCAAAGTCAGGTCAGATAGATCTGCTACTGGTAACTGGATTCCAGTACTACCTGTCACAGGGTCGGACTGTTGGCGACTAAACAGGCACCCCCATCAGCTCTCAGGAGGATGGTGAGGAGGGTGGCTAGACACCCTGGTGGAAATAAATAAAAGATCCATCAAAGGGCGCCAACTGTGGAGAGCTATTCACAGCCATCTAGCTGAGGGAGTAAACCCTGACAAAAACCCAGAGTGGAGCCCCTAAGGCGTTTGAATGGCAAGCTTTGTCAGCCTCTGGCAGCTCCTGCAACTGCATTGGCACCGAACTGTAACAGCCCTGTTGTTCCTTTGGATCCATCAGCGAGGTGGAGAGAGGGGACAAGCTGCATGGGCAACAGCCTGTCCTCAATATTACAATACCCAGACTCATATTCATCCATCCATCCACACTCACTCACTTGCACCTTACCTGGAGAGGACACTCCAGCTTCGCTACTTGCATCGACACAACACAGGAAGCAGCAGATACCGGTTATAAGTCAGCGCTCAGTTGGCGTGAAACGTGACACTAGTGGTTGCTTCCGATAGTGGGAGAGATCTTCGCGTCTCACTGGACAGCTACCGCCCGCCTAAGCTGGGCAGCCTCCAGCCAGTAAGGTGCTGTCCTTCCACGACCTGCCTTCTTGATTGGGTGCATGGAGATTAGGAGAACGTCTGATAACAGGTCAAAAACTACTGCACCAGGCAACAAGAAAACTTCAAGAAAGGGATCAGTGCTAAAACTGGGATGTCGGAATGTCCGGACAATGGTGCCTGGGCTTTCTCACGACATTCAAGATTTCAGCAACGCTAGAAAAACAGCTGCCATAAACAATGAACTCAAGAGATTGAATGTGGACGTCGCCACCCTGCAGGAAACACGGCTGGCTGACACAGGCACACTGAAGGAGAGGGACTACACCTTCTTCTGGCAAGGAAAGAGCTCTGATGCCCCAAGAGAATATGAAGTAAGTTTTGCAGTAAAGCACAGCCTGCTAAGTATGATAGAACCAGGCAGTGGTGGCTCAGAGCGAGTCCTGACTCTCTGCTTCAACACCACCGAAGGCCTTGTCACCCTTGTCGGCATATTATGCTCCGATTCTGTTTGCCACTCCGTATGCCAAGGATGAGTTCTATGAAAATCATAAATCATGCATCTACCATAAGGAACATCCCCAGCACAGACACGGCTGTTCAGAGCAAGCCACTTAGTTCTGAGAGGATGGGGAGTTTACAGCTCGCCCACAGCTGCAGAGGCCAAGCCGTGAATGCAGGTCAGGGAAAGGGGTGTTTTCTGCAGGCTGCTCCCCACCAGCCAGCTAACCGCGCTGTACTCGGTCAACTGAATGTCATCTGTGAACAGCCGGTCTGGCAACAATGTGTTCGGCATTGATGAGCGGCCATTACAAATGGGGCTCTTAGTTTGATAATCAGTGGTTGTCATGAAAAATGTAATATATCTGTGCTCTTGAGATGACTGAATAGGCGAATTCCCAACAATTCTTTTAATACCAAACTCGACTAGGTTTATTTTCCTGTAGATAATGTAGATACGGTATGAAAGCTTGTACACAAGTGGTTAGGCGATATTCAAACAATGACAACACACACACACAATTGTGCAAAAATGACGTCATCACTTCTGGGAACTTAATTTTCCCTAGTTAACTAGTACACAAGTTTGATACATGCCTCTGCTTGGACTACAACAACAAAAATGTCGGGTCAGAAATGTGTAAGCCTTGTTTGTTCGGCCCTTTAACTAAGTGTCTCGAATGGGACAGAAAAATAAAGCTGTGCAGAACAACTTGTTCTCCTGGGCAACTTCAATGCCAGAGTGGGTGCAGACAATGACTCATGGCCCTCTTGCCTTGGTTCTTTTGGAATGGGGAAAATGAACGAGAATGGACAGCAACTGCTCTAGTTTTGCGCATGTCATGAACTGTGCTTCGCTAACTCTTTCTTCAAGATGAAGCCTCAGCACAAAGTCCTCCTGGAGACAACCGCGCTCAAAGCATTGGCACCAACGGGATCTCATCCTGGTAAGACGCCCGCTGTCAAAAACCTCTCCACACCCGCGTCTTACCACAGCACAGACTGCAACACAGACCACTTCCTGGTATGCTGCAGGATCAGGCTGCAACCAAAGAAGTTCCACTGCTCAAAGAAACAAGGAGGTTCTGCATCGACGTCAGTAAAGATTTCTCAGCCAGATCTTGTGGAACAGTTCGCGGAGGCCTTTGAGAGAGAATATGATGCTTTGCTGCCCGGAGACTCTGCCACAGAGAGATGGGAAACTTTAACGAGACACCTTGCACCACACTGCCCTGGCTACCTTCGGGAAGAAAACTTCAAAGTCTCGTGACTGGTTTGGAGGCCAAATCGTTAGAGATGACTCCTGTTATTGAGGCCAAGTGCTCCGCACATCATTGAGTGCAAGCGGTCACCCAACCAGAACCTGCAGATCCTCAGGGTTGCCAGGAGCAAGGTTAAGCTAAATGCCAGGTGCTGCGCCAGTGAGTATTGGACAGAGCTCAGTGAGGAGATACAGACAGCCGCTACAAGAGGCAACATCAGAGGGATGTATGACAGCATCAAGAAGGCACTGTGACCTATGCAGAGCAAGACGGCTCCCCTCAAATCCTCCACTGGGAAGTAATCAGTGACCCCAGCCAGCAGATGTAGAGATGGGTAGAGCACTACTCCGACCTCTGCACCAAGAGAACACAATGACCTCCTCAGCCCTTGATACCATCAAGCATGCCAGTCATGGAAGAGTTTGATGTAAGAGCCTGCTGTGGACGAAATCAGCAAGGCCATTGACAGCCTTGCATCATGTAAGGCACCTGGCAATGGTGGCATACCTCCAGACCTCATCAAACACTGCAAGACATACCCTTCTGCATGCAGTCGTCTGTCAGTGCTGGAATGAGGTAGCTGTACTGCAGGACAGAGGGATGCCTGTACAAAAACAAGGGCAAGAGGAGCAACTGCAATAACTACAGAGGCATCTCTCTTCTTAGCATCATGGCAAAGTCTACTTGGGTCCCCCTGAACTACTTGCAGAAGCTGGCTAAACGTGTCTACCCAGAATCACAGTGTGGCTTTCGAGCAGAGAGATCCATCGTAACATGGTCTTCTCCCTTCGCCAACATCCAGGAGAAGTGCAGAGAGCAGCAGATGCCCCTGTATGTCGCATTCATCGACCTCACTAGGGCCTTGACTTAGTCAGCAGAGATAGTCTTTTCAGGGCTCTCCAAAAGATTGGCTGCCCCCTCACCCCACCCCCACCCCCAAACTGCACAGCTTAATAAGCGAGTCCTCCATTCAACGTGAAAGGGACTGTGCAGTTTAATGGCAACCTCTCCAAGCCCTTTGACATGTGCAGCAGTGTCAAACAAGGCTGTGTCCTTGCCCCCACCCTCTTTGGGATCTTCTTTGCTCTCCTCCTGAGCATGCATTCAGCACAGCTCAAGAGGGGATCTACTGCGGACCAGATCAGATGGCAGGCTTTTCAATTTCGCCCGCCTAAGAGCAAGGACAAAGGTCCGCAAAGCCTCATCAATGTATGCTGTTTGCCGATGATGCCGCTGTTGCGACCCACACCCAGCAGGAATTGTAGTCGCTGATGACCACTTCTCCCAGGCCTGCAAAAACTTGGGGTTTGACTATCAGCCTAAAGAAGACAAATATCCTGGGTCAAGACATGCCGTCACCACCAGCTATCACCATTGATGATTATGAGCTTGATGGCATCCATCAGTTCACTTACCTTCACTTGCTATCACCAGTAACCTCTCCCTTGACTCTGAGATCGACAAGAGATCGATAAGGCAGCCACAACACTTGCTTGTCTCACACAAAGAGTGTGGACAAATCCCAAGGTGACCACAAAGACGAAGATGGCTGTGTATAACGCCTGCATTCTCATCACCTTACTGTATGGCAGTGAGACAAGAATCACGCATGCTCGCCAGGAGAAAAGGCTCAATTCCTTTCACCTCAGAAGTATACTCGCATCTCCTGGCAAGACAGGGTGACCAACATAGAAGTCCTGTCCGGCGCTGGCGCTGGCCTCCCTACAGCTGAGAAACCCTTTCAAGAAACAGCTGCAGATTGGCGAAGACAAGCTGACAGCTGCTGCAGCAGAAAAGCAAGCCCACAGAAACGGAAGACAACCAACAAACCAGTGTCAGCATAACAGATGTGACCATTGTGACAGAGACTGCCACTCTCGCATCAGTGTCTGCAGCCTCAGGCGACGCTGCTCAGGGCGAGCAGACAGCCAGGACAGATATAAATCTTAGGTCAGATATACTCTATCCATGTCAGCTATGACTGACGGAGGCCTTCTATACTAGATGCTTCAAGTGTGACTTTAGGGCTATGCTTGGCTTCTTAAATCAAATCTGAGCAGTATGCAAAAGAAAGCCTTTGAAATCATTGGTTATTGTTTCTATGAAGGCTTGTTTTTTGTTTTTTTGAAGGCCATGATGTAACATGCTTTGTGTGTGTTGTGCAGATGATGGACATTTGTTTGAGTTGTGATATGTCCATGACCAAACTGTGTCCTAGAAAGGCAAGATTGAGAACTTGAAGATTATTACCAGGTTGGTGCTGATTAATCTTTTATATTTTTAAAAAATTTTCTTCATGTTATTTTCAATTTATCCTGCGCTGCTTTTAGGCTGTGTTGTGTCTAAGAGTTTATACACTTGCTTGATTTTATCACATGTTTGGGTCTGGTTGAAGAAAAGCAATTATGTATCAAGATGAATAGTTGAGATGCCTTTATGTCATAACTCTCTCTCTCTCTCTCTCTCTCTCTCTCTCTCTCTCTCTCTCTCTCTCTCTCTCTCTCTCTCTCTCTCTCTCAGAATCTTTGAATCTTGCTGATCTTTGCTAATGGTCCACACTACCCGCATTGTTCAGCAAAATTGTTCTCGAGGGCTGAAAGGTCTGTTAATTCACTTTGGTTTGAGACTGTTTCTGTGCCACGGCGGCGCCGCCACACTCAGAGCCACGCATTCAGTGCGCTCAACGCTTTGCCTTTTGACTTCTGGCGAGGCCGAAGCGAGTCAGCCCCCCGCACGGCCAGACGCGTGTGTGTTTGGACGCTTCGAGACTGGTGCTACATCTTTAAGTTATATTTACTGTACAGAAGTTTTTTAACTATAATTTCTGTATGAAAACAATGGCGCAGTGAGTTACTTGAGAGTGTGACAAAGCTGGCATTTCAGTTTTCTCTGTGAGTACCATAATTAAGTTCGTGTTTAAAACTTTTCTGACAGAACTTTGCGACCGGCTGTGCGCGCGCGCCGTGGCCTGGTAAGCCGAAGCAAAGACGGGGGAGGTGGGAGGGCGCGCGAACTATCTTTGGCCGAAGTAGGCCAGCCAGGCGTTGCAAAATCTTTGTGAATGAAAAGTTAGTTAGCATTTGTAAAGGGGCCGTATTTACACCGTTGTATATATACATATTTCTTCAT
>CM031596.1:81575051-81587551 GCA_018398815.1 Conus ventricosus | reverse complement strand
TGATTTATGTGTGTATCTGTGATATGTATTTGTGGTGTGTGAGGAAATGGATATTATATGTGCATATAAGATTATCCTTGCCTGTTATTTATGAGTGGTTAACCTTTTCACTGCCAGATGTTTTATTTTGCATGAATCCCCATCGCCAGCCATTTTTAAAAAACCCAAAAAACCTTCTAATTTCATACCAGCATATGTGAAACACAGATGTCACTGGAACTAAACAACCAATTCTCATGCTATTTTTTTGTGAAATAGAGGAGATACACTGTATTTTTTATTATAGTTCATTATAGTATAACATGTCAGTAATGGTTAGTCAACAACAGTTTCAAATTTTTAGTGATTGTAAGTGCAAAAAAAATGCAAAATAAAAAAATGAATGTTATCTTTCTTCTCAACGTGAAAAAAGAAGAAAGCATGCCAACAAATTTTCAAAAAGGGAGGAAAAATACTCCACTCACAATTGAAGACAAGAAAGTATGGTATATCCAACAGAACGGCGACATTGGCGGTGAGCCACGTTGTCGCCGAACGGCGATGTCGGCGGCGTAAGGGTTAAGGATATGCACATGTGCACGTTTTCACGAATGAAAGGAAGATGTATGTGTGTGCTTACATTTGTGGGCACATAGGTGTGCACCTTTCATACATGGAGTTTACTGTGGTGACATTCAGTGAACGTGAGCGATCGATGTGATAGTGTCAAAGTAGATGAGGATAAACATGTTGTCCTGTCACCTGCCCTTCTTGGTGTGACCTGTCCCCCTTGTGGTAGCTTCCTTCTCTGTGCATGAGTTGTCGTTCCCCCCTCCCTTTCCGAAAGCTTTAAGAGCTTCTCTGGCACCAAAACAACTTTGAGAAGTAGATGGCCTAGTAATGTCAGCACATGAGAAAGATTGAATTGTTATCTTTCCGTGTCTGTCTGTCTCTCTGTCTCTGTCTCTCTGTCTCTCTCTGTCAGTCTCTCTCTCTGTCTCTCTCTCTCTCTCTCTCTCTCTATCTGTGTAACTTGAATTTGTAACATGTAAGTAATTATTTGCCATGTATCCTCATATATCTAAAATTTCAGATGATTTAATAAGTATTAGTTGAAGGTCAAGTTATCTCCCTTAAGATTTTATAGCATTTCAGCGGGCAATGGCAAAGCCAAGAGTAAACAGGGCTTCAGTTGGGTCAGGTGAGTACAGAGAAAAATATAAATGAACGAAAAAGTGGAGAGCAGAAGTAAGAATGGAGGAGGTGCTGGTGGGGTGTGTGGAGGTTATTGTATAGAGTATGATGCAAATTTTGTGGATTAGAAATGACAGCTCAGAGGGTAAATGTACGAGTTAACATGATGTTTACCTCTGTCATTGTGAACATTCACTGTTGACACTTCTGATTTACTGTTTATGTTGTTATTGTTTTTATCGATGATTGTGCACACTGTTCCACATACTGATGACACAAACATTTTACTGTGCACTGCAGTGTCTTGCATGTTGATATCATCACTTTCATTTTTTAGTATACCATATCCTTAATTTCATATATAAGGGGATCCATAGTTACACAGTAAATGTATGAAATAAAGCATGAAATTTTTTTTTAATGTTGATATGATCAACATACGTGAAATATATAATGAAATCTGGGATTGGGTGTAAAATTTATAAGGAAATAATTATGTTTTCCCCTTTCATGTGCTTTGAGCCATTTCATGGCTTCAGGCTGCCTCTGTTGTTAGTATTTATGTCTGTCCATGAGACTCTAGGAGCAACTTTTTCTTCTTCGTTCAGACATGATCAAATTGATATGCCTTGGGCATCTTGTTTCTCGTCTGTTATTGCAGTTTGCTTTAAATTTTAATGGTTCTTTTTATTTTTTTTGGAGGGGGCAGGGCAGGAGGGCTAGTTAAATGGCAGAAATGAGATGTTTTGGTGTAAGTACAGGAGTAAAGGAGTGTTCTGCACTGCCTGCCCAGCCTTTATTCCAGAACCCACTGCCTTCCCTCCTGTTCAGCATCCTTTCTGTTCTGCTCCCTCCTTCTGCCCTTTTGGATATCTGCTTCAGCAAGTTCTTTATACTGTGCAATGAAACTAGTTGATCAAAGGGACACCTTTCAGAGGCTTTTTTCCTTCTGGAGTATTGTTCTGTTGATCTGCGTAGTATTCAGAGGTGCCAACTGTCCCAAATGACTTATGTTTTGTTACAACCAATCACCATTATCAGCATTTATTCCGATTTTACATCACCAATGTTACATCGGTATTATTCTAACATGTTCATCATTGGCTAGTTGGGGTCACCCATCTGTTTTCTTGTTGCAAGCCGTTTGGCCTTGCTGGGATGCACATGGTATGGGACAGTGTTCCCATTTCTAATCAAGTTAACTGTGTTCATGTTTAAACTGAACCATGTGGAGAGTACCAAAGATTTGATCTCTTTACATAAACAGGAAACAGAGTGACTTTTTATTCTTTGCTAAGTTATCTCTGGCATGTGCTTGTGACGAAACGCTTGACAAAACCATCCGATCAGCCCCACTAAAATCCCTAACAAACAAAATAGATTTCAAATCTATGCCCCACTCCCCTCTCTCAACCCCCTCTCCCCCTTTCTCTCGCTTAGGACTGCCCGACCGACACTACGACTAAGAGGAAAATAATTACGTCACGGTAAACGCGTGACGCCTTTCATCCTTGTCGGCCTCCTCCCCTTCCCCCTCTCTACCGGCGACACAAAGGCTTGTTGCCGCTCTCTCCACCCCCCACCCCCCCCCACCCCCCAACTCTCCTTCCCCACTCCGAGTAGCAACGACGCGGAGATTTTTAATCTCTGCGTGGCAATCGCCCGTCTCACCACCACCACCACCACCACCCCTTTCCCTTCTATCCCGGGAAATCAAAGGCACGCCGCTACTGCTGTGCTCTCCCCCACCAACCCCCGCCCCCTCTCTATCCCGTGAAAACAAAGGCCTGTGTCACTTTACACGCAACCTCCACCACATCTGGCGGATCTGAACGATCAGATGTGTCTATACGGACGCATATAATTAAACCGGCCGCGGGAGTCAGAGAGCGATGCCGGTTAAGATCAAACAGTTCCCGAGACGACTAGTGATAAGACTAGATCCCTCCCCCTCTCACCCCTGAGGTATGAGTGACAGGTTGTCAAACTCGAATTCCGCAGTTAGACTCCATATATACCAGACACACAGGGATAACTTCACTGACCCCTCAAGACTGCCTGTAGACCGGACCAGTAGAAGACAAAAGAGACAACTAGAGAAGTCGTGGGACAATCCTGGTATCCTCGTTGATCTCCAGTCATTCACTGTTCATTCCCAGGAAAAGTGAGTTGGAACTCTGTTTTACCTTTTGGAATCTATGTATTGATTTGATGTATGCTGTGTGCATTAACATTGTAAATTTGTACAAATGTTTAGCAACATGTATCAAACTGATGAATGATTATTCTGTGTAGGAGTTTGCTTGCCATCTTGGTTAACTGTCTGACCATTGTTCTTTGTGTTTACCCTGACTTTTGCCAGTAGGCAATTCTATCTGTTAAGATAATAATTAAATGATTAATGGTGGTCAGGAAAACAGCATGCCTGTGCTAGGTTAAGAACTGCTACCCTGATTTATAAATACTGGTGATTGTTGGAATGGTTTGTAGTGTATGACTTTAAGTCTACACCACATGTGTACTTGGACTCAGTGTAGCCCAAGTCATTGTGATTTAATTCATAAGAAACATGGAAGAGTTGTTTGACTGAAACTATGTAACATTGTATTACTGTCTCCTACCCTTTTGTAAGCTTAAGTTAGTCTTTAAACAAAAGTGGAGATTAATAGTTGTGGCAGAAACTCTACCATAGAGAATACTTTGCTGGCTGAGTCTCACACCTGTGCTGAAAGTAAACCAGGGTAAATGTGAGCACTCGACAAACCAGCCATCAGATTCTCACCTACAGACCAAGTTCTCTTTATCGCAGAACTGGGATCCTGGACACGATATCCTGGTCAGGTTAACCTGGTCAACCTATCCTGGGCACGCTACACATTGCAGCTGTACCAGAAGCTGGGACCTCGCCCAACACCCGGGCGACACCAGACAACCAGCCTACACCAGTGGGGCAGTCACCAACCACAGGAGAGACCAACTACTCTCTCCGAAGCAAAGCTAAGTTAGCTTACCACCTGGACTCAAAACGATCAGACCCTTGCCCTCTCTTTATGATGACATAGGGAGAACCAGTCTATGAGTACCACTCTGGCTACAATCACCGGGTGATTTGCAAGCGAAGTGGATGTATAATAATCTTATACATTCAGTGTAACTTAGACTGAACCCCCCCTATATGCCAACTTAAAACTTGCTGCACTGAGTGCAAGCGAGTAAAGTAGGAGAGAGGGAGGGCCCCTCATTGTGGTAGTCCAATGAGAATTAATCCCTAGCCTATTCAGAGTTGACATGCCAATACTTGCCAATGTGTAAGCAATAAAAGTTGATGGGTGAAAGTGCACTTAATTTGTGTCAGTTCTCTGTTGTTCAATCAAATGTTGAATGTTTGAACTTCTCTCTTCAATTCTGTCTCTCGGAGCTACAAGTACTTAGATTTTATGAGTACAATACTACAAGCCTAAGGAAAACTATCACAGAGCCACTGTCCCGTATTTTACCCAGTCCCAGAATTAAATAAAAATTTCTTCGATGACTAGTACCGGAAAGTTGCTCCTTCCACCACTAGTAAGAGAGAGGGTGTAGGTGAAGTGTTAAGATAATTCCCATTGAGAAATTATCTCTATTCCTTCCCCTAGAGGACCCACCTACACACATCCCACTCATCTCGTCACAGTGCTTCACTAGTTTGGAGGATTTTGCTGTAGCTGTGAACAAGCTGCAGGGGAGAGCAGAAGTTTTAGACAATATATTCAGAAAAATCCTTTTGCACTCAGGGTTCATACCAAGTCCTGGAAGTCTGGAAAAGTCTTGGAAAAATGGGAAAGGCTTTTCCAGGGCTGGAAAAGTCTTGGAAAATTTGCTTTTACCCAGCAGGGTTTGGAAAAGTCATGAAATTTCCAGATTGCTGATCATTTGTCAAGTGTTGGGGGTTCAAGCGAAGTGACAATCACCAAAAAACTTCTTGCTTATGCAGCCAGTGCTAAATCAAGATACAATTCGTATTTGGCAGAACAGAGAGAAGAACAGGAGAAAAAAGAGGCTGCAGGGAAGAGAAAGGCAATGCTTGATGAAATTGAAGAAGTGAAAGCAAAGAAGAGAAAACTGGAAATTTGTGTCAAAGACCTGCTTAAGTCTGCTGATGAGTTTGCTGAGAAAGCAGAAAGAACACAAAACTTCACCTTCATAGCAAAGTCAAATGCTCTCCGTAGATCTGCTAAGGACAAGACAGCTGAAGTTTCTGTTCTTGAGGCCCAGATAAATGAGAAAGTGGAAGAAATCAAAAAGTAAAACTGGGATCAAGATACATTTTCAGGTGTGAATGGAATAGTGTAAATTTTACATTGCATCTAAATGGCTACTCTTTGCATGGTAAAGGAACTGTGACTGTTAAATGATAGTGTGATTCAAGTGCTGGCAGTGTGAGCAAAGAAGAGGAAACTGGAAATTTGTGTGAAAGACCTGCTTAAGTCTGATCAATGAGAAAGTGGAAGAAATCAAAAAGTAAAACTGGGATCAAGATACATTTTCAGGTGTGAGTGGAATTGTGTAAATTTTAAATTACATCTAATGGTAAAGGAACTGTGACTGTGAATGATAGTGTGATTCAAGTGCTGGTAGTGTGACCATGATTCATTGATTGGTAAGTGAATTGTTCATTCTGTTGTGTTCACTTGCATTTGTGTGCATGAGTGTGTGTGTATATAATGTGTGTGTGTGTGTGTGTGTGTGTGTGAAGCGTGCATATATAATATGAAGGTTGAGGGGTGCCGGGTGAGTGGGAGGTGAGATGGGGGGGGGGGGGGGGGGTTAGTCCTGGATTTTGGTCCTGGAAAAATATTGCTGATGTCTTGAAAAGGTATGGAAAAGTATGGAATTTTGTTTTGACTAATTGGTATGAACCCTGTGCACTGTGCCGCCAATCCTTGGGGAACGTGCATGAACATTTATCATGAACAGATTTTGACTTTATCGCAGGCGTATGTTCCATAAATGCTTTTGTGACTGAATTCAAAGCACTTCTAAAAATTGTCCAGGTTGTTCCATATAATAGTTCAGAGTTACCTCTGTGTATTTGTTTGCTAACAAAGACTAAAGATTCCCTCATTTCAAAGTTTTATATTTTAGGAACATTTTTCTCATAAGCTGTCATAGCTGCCAACCATTACTGTTTTTCTGTAGTTTACTACTGAATTTGTTGCTTGCTACAGAACTATGCTTATGTCAAAACAACTACAGGCATAGAATTTTTGTACTCCCAGTTCTTATAGAACAGGAAGTACTTTAGAATGAGAACGAAGAAATGCTGTGTGTGTGTTTGTGTGTGTGTGTGTGTGTGTGTGTCTGTCCGTCCGTCCGTGGTCAAAATGTGTTCCACTCGCTCCAGACAAAACTACTGGGCTGATCTTTCCGAAAATTTGTAGTTGTGTTCATTATGGGTCACAGATGATTCCTGATGTTTTAGTTTACCGTTATAGCCGTTACTAACAGCTGTAACGGCCTGTAATGGTTTTTCTTCTTCATGAAATATCTCAGAAAATACTTGGCCGATCTTTTTGAAAATTAGCAGGTATGTTCATTATGGATCACGATGAGGGAGGGGCTAGCATGAAGGGGGGTCTTTTAGTTTTTCAAGAATGTGTGGAGTGGTTCCACTTCAGTGAGATGAGTAACATCATGGTGTTTTATTAAGTGATGTTTGGTCTGATGCTGGTGTTTTTTATGACGGTATTAAAACTGGATTGGAAAATGGACGCAGAATCTGAACAGTAATTGATTGTCATGATTTTCTTGCTAGTGAAAGAAGAGGGTTGGACAAGAAATCATTGAGTTTTCTGGTGTCTAGGTGTCATTTGATGAAGGTTGTTAAGTGTGCTATTGTCTGGGTGTCATTTGATGACGGTTTTAACACATTGAATGGCGAAAAGATGTACGAAAACAGCAATAGAGTTTTCATGGGAAAGTGGATTCCTGAAACCTACAGTATCTAGAAGCTGGAAAAAGTTTATTGCAATAACATTCAGTTTTAGTGAATGATTGTTAATATTACTTTGAAAGGTTTGTTGTAAATGAGCATACATGAGTGACCAGGTGCATTTTGAATTGTTCAGCCAGTTGTACTGTTTGCAATGACATGTGAATGACAATGAAATTGGTTTAATTTTTGACTGGATTCTATTCTATGCCAGTTCTCAAGCTGTTGTGTTACAACCATATCTGTTCTCTCTCTCTGTCTCTGTTTCTGATTCTATCTGTCTGTCTTTCTCTTTCTCTCTCTCTCTCTCTAGCTCTCGCTCACTCTGTCTCCTCCCCCCTCTCTCTCCCTTCCTTCGCTCTCTCTCTTTCTCCTTGTCTCGGTCTGTCTGTCCATATGTCTCTGTGTCTCTCTCCCTTTCTGTCTGTCTGTCTGTCTGTCTGTCTGTCTGTCTGTCTCTCTCTCTCTCTCTCTCTCTCTCTCTCTGTTTCTCTTTCTCTCTGTCTGTCTGTCTGTCTCTCTATCTCTCATCTCCCTCTCTCAGTCTTTCTTTCCCTCTCTCTCTCTTTCTTATTCTTTGCCTCTCTCTTTTCTCTCCATCCTTCCCTTCTTCCCTCCCACTCCTCCCTCCCTCCCCCTCTCTTTGTCTCTCCCTCTCTCTCTCATCTGACTCTGCTTTAATCCCACCACTCCTTTTTCATTTTTCTCAAAATTTTGGATCCTATTTTACAGGAAATTGTTCCAGTTTGTGTGGATTACTGCCTGCACCTCAAGAGGACGTAAGCATATTTGCAGTTGCAGCTGTGTTGGTGGCTGATATTGTTTATGGTGGACGTTAATCACTTTTGCAGTTACAGTGTATACTATAGAGAAAGAGAGAACAGGGGTGGCTAACATTGTTTATGGTGGACGTTAATCACTATTGCAGTTACAGTATACTAGAGAGAAAGAGGGAACAGGTGTTTCACAAGATCAAAGAAGGGATGCAAGAGTGCCTCGTGTCCTGTATCTGTGTGCTTGTGAAAGCATAGCGCCATTAGTACGTATATGCGTGAATGCTTCACGCTGACTTGCGTGTAGAATTGGCAAATCTTGATGCATATTGATCTTTATCCACTTTTCTGTTATAAAGAAGCAAGTTCTAGTCTGTGAGATATGAAGGTTTTCTAACACTGTGTTCTGCCCCAAAGGTTGATAAGGATCAGAAAACTAGTCATATTCCAGCTGTGGAGCTTACCTCGTTAAAGAAAAATTCTTCATAAATCCAAGATGTTACAAAAGAGTTCCATGCCGTACAAATGACTTGTGAGATTTGCCAATGTCTGGACATGTATCTCTCATATCACAGCTCTTAAGTTGTGAACATAAGATGAGAGAAGCACATGAAAAAACTTGACAAGTTGTCAGTAAGCAGAATATTTTCAGAAATTCACATGATCTTTATTATTATTCGAAAGAATGAGAGAGAAGGCCATAGGGTGAATGATAGGCACACATCCATACAGTTCAGTTTTTTTTAAGAATGATTGGGGAATGGAAAGAATGAATTATGACAAAATATCAAAAAAAGGTATTTTTTCCTATGCACACAGTTCTTTTTTTCATTTTTATTCAATTGTACCTTATTTTCTTTCCCAGTTTTGGGTACAGTTGTACTAAAAAACACAAACTGTATGCCATTCAGAGTTATCTACCCCAAAGTCCAAGGGAGTCATCTCTTTTAATATGTATGATACTGAACACAACTTGAGTGCATGTCAGTTTTTTTCAAGCTCAAAAAGGTAAAATATCATTTCTCCTGCTTTCTTACAGTCAGTTGCAGAATTTTAAATTGAAAAAAAAATGTTTCTACTGCTTTCTTGTAATGTGCTGACAGGGATGTGTTGTTTGGCCGGATATACGAACGCTTCTCTGTGGACGTGATCGCCAAGGGCACCTTTCTGGAATGCCTGGAGCCCTACATCCAGTCCGACCGCCTGACAGCCTCCTCCGCCGTCATGAAGGACTTTGTGGACCACTACGAGCCCCGCAGCATGCTGGATAGTGTGGAGTCATGCTTTCGTGCACTTGGACATTGTCAGTCTGGACATCCATCAGGTAATGTGGGTGGTAAAGCATAGCCAGGTAATGTCTGATTAGGGTGGTGGTGTGTTCAAGTCTTGGTCACACAGGATCAGTCTGTGGGTGGTCAGCAAAAGCCAGGTTAATGTCTGATTAGGTGGGGTGTGTTCAAGTCTTTGGTCACGGGATCGTCTGAACGGTTGGTTAGTTGGGTGGCTGTATGATAAAGGAAGCTGTAATTTTTGTTTTTTTCTTTATTTTTTTTTTTTTAAAGAAAAAAAATGGGTATCAAGTGTATGAGTATATGTGAGTTTCATCTCTCATGCTGTTTTTTGTCTTTCTGTTTTCCAGCAATCATTTTTTCTCTGTTTCCTCTTTTCCTTCGTATTCAAAACCTTATCACTTTATATGTTTTTCTGTTCTGTCTGACTGTCTGTCCACCTCTCTCTCACTCTCTCTCTCTCTCATTTCCCCTCTCTACACTCTCTCTCTCTTTTCTCTCTGTGCCTTTGTCCTTTCCCCACACAATAAATTACGACTTAAGTCCCTTCTGTCAGGTCTGATGCCCTTTATTCCTTCTAATAAACATTTTGGGTTTCACTTGAAGTTTTCAAATGAAATGCCTAATATCTGATGAAAGCAATACCATTTCTGATACGAGGCACCCTTACATCCTGAAACTGCTCGCAGTTGGGCACCAGCTTGTTCCCCAAACATGTACACATGCCTGTACTCATGGTCACAGTCTGTGTCTTCACAGTTCAGAGCATTGATCATCCAGTGTGCATGTAAATCCAGCACGTTCACCACATAGTGTTTAGGTTTTTGCGCGCTCAGGAATAGTCACATGTACTTTTCTGTGTACCAGGCACGCAACTGCAATTGCAGTTCTGTTTAAACAGTGAAAAGAAACTTGTCTTGTATTCCAAAGCATCTTACTTATGAGAATAGGTTTGAGTGGATTTTATTTTGGGTTTTTTGCTAAAAGAATCAAGAATGTGTTCTGTATTCCAAGCTCTTTGTTTTTCCTAGTTTATGGTATTAGCGACTGTGTTTATGGGAGCGCATTTCAAGTGATGTGCTCCCTCAGGTCATTTTTAACTGCATGGGATGCTGTGGGCTCTTTGTAAAGCAAACAGCTCATCTGCTTTTTGGGAAATACTGAGCAGTAGCTTCCCCTTTTCTGTGACTCTTTGACTCTCCTTTTTTGTACTCCCAGTTCTTATTTGAACAGGGAGTACTTTAGAATGGGGAAAGAAAGAAATGCTGGTGTGTGTGTGTGGTGTGGTGTGTGGGGTGTGTGGTGTCTGTCTGTCTGTGGGGTCCGTGGTCAAAATGTTTCCACTCACTCCAGACAAAACTACTGGGCCGATCTTTCTTAAAATTTTTAGGTATGTTCATTATGGCCGTTACTAACAGCTGTAACGGCCTGTAACGGTTTTTCTTTTTTTTATGGAATATCTCAGAAAGTACTTGACCAATCTTTCTGAAAATTTGTAGGTATGTTCATTATGGGTCAAGAAAAATGCCCGTGTTTTGTTAACCGTTACAACCGTTACTAATGGCTGAAGGCCTGTAACGGTTTTTCTTTTTATGGTATCTCAGAAAGTACTTGGCCGACCTTATGAAAATTAGCAGGATGTTCATTATGGGTCCCCGGATGATGCCTGATGTTTTAGTTTGCCCCCGTTATAAGCCGTTACTAACGGTTGTAACGGCTGTAACGGTTTTTCTTTTTTATGGAATATCTCAGAAAGTACTTGGCCAATTTATAAGCGGTTTGGATGGTCTTGTGATAAATCGGAGCCTCTGTCCATATGTAAGTGATGTAATGCTGAAAATGGATTAAACAACCGTTAAAAAACCGTTATTCTGCCGTTATTTCTTATATATAGGTGGATTTTAATGAAATTTGGTATATAGAAAGGTTATCCCACACAAATGACACTTCTATATAGTGTTTCAAAATCTGACTGTTAAAAACCGTATTCTTGACATATTGTCTGATTTGGATGAAATTTGATATGTACACAGGCTTTAGCCCAGTGAGGGACTAAAATACCGGTTTCAAAAGTGTATATCGGTTATATAACCGTTATTTTGCCGTTATTTTTTATATATTGGTGGGTTTTAATGAAATTTTGTATATAGAAAGGTTATCACACACAAATGGCACTTCCATGCAGTGTTTCAAAATCTGACCGTTAAAAACTGTTATTCTTGACATATTGTCCGATTTGGATGAAATTTGGTATGTACACAGGCTTAGCCCAGTGAGGACTAAAATACCAGTTTCAAAAGTGTATATCGGTTAGATAAACTGTTAAACCGTTTGTCACGGACAGAAAAAGAAAAACCGAAGTCGTGGTCAGTCGCCAGCCAGTTTGTTTGGACATAAGCTCCAACTCAAATATCCTGGTGTCCAGGCAGACGACTTAAGGTGTCGCGTCAGCCAATTAGGCACAGCGGAGAGGCTCCATGGAGACAGCACTGTCCAGCAGACAGACTAAGTGGCTGGGCAGACGTCTCGATAGGTCTGGCCAGACGGGTCTCAGCGCCTGGGTCAGACTGATCTAGCCAATTTGCGACCAGCGCCCATAGTTAAGCCAGACGTCGCAGGTTGAAGTAGGAAGGGGAAGGTATTGTGTGGTGGGGGTAAAATCAAGCTAATTAATTAAATGACCCATTGACCACCACAGAGAGCAAGGCCAGTAGATGTGACTTTGACGATTTGAACGTCCAATGGAATGAGAGGGGAGGTAACCTCAGTACAAAGCGGGTAAAAATACTGACCAATGGTACTCACCCTTTGACACATAGAGTGAGAATAAGAAAATGAGGAGGGAGAAGGAAAGGGGAGAACCAGGGGGAGGAGAACGAAAAACAGAGAGAGAGGAGAGGTTCTGGGTGTAGGCTCTGACGAGAGAAGAGCAGAGAGATGAGAGGAGTGAACAGAACCGAGCTGTAGCATTAGCACCAGATAGAGTCTGCAGAGGAAGGACTAAGGAGAGATGTGAGAGAGAGAGTTGCTAACTGATGAAGAGAAAAAAAAAGAAAAAGAAAAGAAAAGCAACCAGTCCATTTGATAGAGCAGACTAGAAGAGAGAGAGAGTGCAATGCGTTAATGCAGGAAGAAAGAAAGGAGAACAGATCGATGTCTGGTAGTCACTGTTCAACCTGAACCGGGTTCGACCTCATACCTGCAGCGCCATTTCATCAGCAGTCCCGACCAAAGAGACCAAAGCAAGACCATCTGTTCTAGTGTGTGCAAGAGCAGAACGACAGCGAGTAGAGG
>CM031596.1:81569840-81574051 GCA_018398815.1 Conus ventricosus | reverse complement strand
CACGAGGAGGACTACACCTTCTTCTGGCAAGGAGAGCTCTATGCCCAGAGATATGAAGTAATTTTGCAGTAAAGCACGCTGCAAGTATGTAGAACAGCGTGGTGGCAGAGCGGTCCTGACTTTGCTTCAACACCACCGAAGGCCTTGTCACCCTTGTCGGCATATTATGCTCCGATTCTGTTTGCCACTCCGTATGCCAAGGATGAGTTCTATGAAAATCATAAATCATGCATCTACCATAAGGAACATCCCCAGCACAGACACGGCTGTTCAGAGCAAGCCACTTAGTTCTGAGAGGATGGGGAGTTTACAGCTCGCCCACAGCTGCAGAGGCCAAGCCGTGAATGCAGGTCAGGGAAAGGGGTGTTTTCTGCAGGCTGCTCCCCACCAGCCAGCTAACCGCGCTGTACTCGGTCAACTGAATGTCATCTGTGAACAGCCGGTCTGGCAACAATGTGTTCGGCATTGATGAGCGGCCATTACAAATGGGGCTCTTAGTTTGATAATCAGTGGTTGTCATGAAAAATGTAATATATCTGTGCTCTTGAGATGACTGAATAGGCGAATTCCCAACAATTCTTTTAATACCAAACTCGACTAGGTTTATTTTCCTGTAGATAATGTAGATACGGTATGAAAGCTTGTACACAAGTGGTTAGGCGATATTCAAACAATGACAACACACACACACAATTGTGCAAAAATGACGTCATCACTTCTGGGAACTTAATTTTCCCTAGTTAACTAGTACACAAGTTTGATACATGCCTCTGCTTGGACTACAACAACAAAAATGTCGGGTCAGAAATGTGTAAGCCTTGTTTGTTCGGCCCTTTAACTAAGTGTCTCGAATGGGACAGAAAAATAAAGCTGTGCAGAACAACTTGTTCTCCTGGGCAACTTCAATGCCAGAGTGGGTGCAGACAATGACTCATGGCCCTCTTGCCTTGGTTCTTTTGGAATGGGGAAAATGAACGAGAATGGACAGCAACTGCTCTAGTTTTGCGCATGTCATGAACTGTGCTTCGCTAACTCTTTCTTCAAGATGAAGCCTCAGCACAAAGTCTCCTGGAGACAACCGCGCTCAAAGCATTGGCACCAACGGGATCTTCATCCTGGTAAGACGCTCCGCTGTCAAAAACCTTCTCCACACCCGCTCTTACCACAGCACAGACTGCAACACAGACCACTTCCTGGTATGCTGCAGGATCAGGCTGCAACCAAAGAAGTTCCACTGCTCAAAGAAACAAGGGAGGTTCTGCATCGACGTCAGTAAAGATTTCTCAGCCAGATCTTGTGGAACAGTTCGCGGAGGCCTTTGAGAGAGAATATGATGCTTTGCTGCCCGGAGACTCTGCCACAGAGAGATGGGAAACTTTACGAGACACCTTGCACCACACTGCCCTGGCTACCTTCGGGAAGAAAACTTCAAAGTCTCGTGACTGGTTTGAGGCCAAATCGTTAGAGATGACTCCTGTTATTGAGGCCAAGTGCTCCGCACTCATTGAGTGCAAGCGGTCACCCAACCAGAACCTGCAGATCCTCAGGGTTGCCAGGAGCAAGGTTAAGCTAAATGCCAGGTGCTGCGCCAGTGAGTATTGGACAGAGCTCAGTGAGGAGATACAGACAGCCGCTACAAGAGGCAACATCAGAGGGATGTATGACAGCATCAAGAAGGCACTGTGACCTATGCAGAGCAAGACGGCTCCCCTCAAATCCTCCACTGGGGAAGTAATCAGTGACCCCAGCCAGCAGATGTAGAGATGGGTAGAGCACTACTCCGACCTCTGCTCCAGAGAGAACACAATGACCTCCTCAGCCCTTGATACCATCAAGTGCATGCCAGTCATGGAAGAGTTTGATGTAGAGCCTGCTGTGGACGAAATCAGCAAGGCCATTGACAGCCTTGCATCATGTAAGGCACCTGGCAATGGTGGCATACCTCCAGACCTCATCAAACACTGCAAGACTACCCTTCTGCATGCAGTCGTCTGTCAGTGCTGGAATGAGGTAGCTGTACTGCAGGACATGAGGGATGCCTGTACAAAAACAAGGGCAAGAGGAGCAACTGCAATAACTACAGAGGCATCTCTCTTCTTAGCATTCATTGGCAAAGTCTACTTGGGTCCCCCTGAACTACTTGCAGAAGCTGGCTAAACGTGTCTACCAGAATCACAGTGTGGCTTTCGAGCAGAGAGATCCATCGTAGACATGGTCTTCTCCCTTCGCCAACTCCAGGAGAAGTGCAGAGAGCAGCAGATGCCCCTGTATGTCGCATTCATCGACCTCACTAGGGCCTTTGACTTAGTCAGCAGAGATAGTCTTTTCAGGGCTCTCCAAAAGATTGGCTGCCCCCCTCCCCACCCCCACCCCCAAACTGCACAGCTTAATAAGCGAGTCCTTCCATTCCAACGTGAAAGGGACTGTGCAGTTTAATGGCAACCTCTCCAAGCCCTTTGACATGTGCAGCAGTGTCAAACAAGGCTGTGTCCTTGCCCCACCCTCTTTGGGATCTTCTTTGCTCTCCTCCTGAGGCATGCATTCAGCACAGCTCAAGAGGGGATCTATCTGCGGACCAGATCAGATGGCAGGCTTTTCAATTTCGCCCGCCTAAGAGCAAGGACAAAGGTCCGCAAAGCCCTCATCAGATGTATGCTGTTTGCCGATGATGCCGCTGTTGCGACCCACACCCAGCAGGAATTGTAGTCGCTGTGGACCACTTCTCCCAGGCCTGCAAAAACTTTGGTTTGACTATCAGCCTAAAGAAGACAAATATCCTGGGTCAAGACATGCCGTCACCACCAGCTATCACCATTGATGATTATGAGCTTGATGGCATCCATCAGTTCACTTACCTTTCACTTGCTATCACAGTAACCTCTCCCTTGACTCTGAGATCGACAAGAGGATCGATAAGGCAGCCACAACACTTGCTTGTCTCACACAAAGAGTGTGGACAAATCCCAAGGTGACCACAAAGACGAAGATGGCTGTGTATAACGCCTGCATTCTCATCACCTTACTGTATGGCAGTGAGACATGAATCACGCATGCTCGCCAGGAGAAAAGGCTCAATTCCTTTCACCTCAGAAGTATACTCGGCATCTCCTGGCAAGACAGGGTGACCAACATAGAAGTCCTGTCCGGCGCTGGCGCTGGCCTCCCTACAGCTGGAGAAACCCTTTCAAGAAACAGCTGCAGATTGGCGAAGACAAGCTGACAGCTGCTGCAGCAGAAAAGCAAGCCCACAGAAACGGGAAGACAACCAACAAACCAGTGTCAGCATACAGATGTGACCATTGTGACAGAGACTGCCACTCTCGCATCAGTGTCTGCAGCCTCAGGCGACGCTGCTCAGGGCGAGCAGACAGCCAGGACAGATATAAATCTTAGGTCAGATATACTCTATCCATGGTCAGCTATGACTGACGGAGGCCTTCTATACTAGATGCTTCAAGTGTGACTTTAGGGCTATGCTTGGCTTCTTTAAATCAAATCTGAGCAGTATGCAAAAGAAAGCCTTTGAAATCATTGGTTATTTGTTTCTATGAAGGCGTTGTTTTTTTGTTTTTTTGAAGGCCATGATGTAACATGCTTTGTGTGTGTTGTGCAGATGATGGACATTTTGTTTGAGTTTGTGGATATGTCCATGACCAAACTGTGTCCTGAGAAAGGCAAGATTGAGGAACTTGAAGATTATTACCAGGTTGGTGCTGATTAATCTTTTATATTTTTAAAATTTTCTTCATGTTATTTTCAATTTATCCTGCTGCTGCTTTAAGGCTGTGTTGTGTCTAAGAGTTTATACACTTGCTTGATTTTATTCACATGTTTGGGTCTGGTTGAAGAAAAGCAATTATGTATCAAGATGAATAGTTGAGATGCCTTTATGTCATAACTCTCTCTCTCTCTCTCTCTCTCTTTTCTCTCCTCTCTCTCTCTCTCTCTCTCCTCTCTCTCTCTCTCTCTCAGAATCTTTGAATCTTGCTGATCTTTGCTAATGGTCCACACTACCCGCATTGTTCAGCAAAATTGTTCTCGAGGGCTGAAAGAGTCTGTTAATTCACCTTTGGTTTGAGACTGTTTCTGTGCCACGGCGGCGCCGCCACACTCAGAGCCACTGCATTCAGTGCGCTCAACGCTTTGCCTTTTGACTCTGGCGAGGCCGAAGCGAGTCAGCCACCGCACGGCCAGACGCTGTGTGTGTTTGG
>CM031596.1:81534840-81564840 GCA_018398815.1 Conus ventricosus | reverse complement strand
CCAGGCTTATCATGTGTGTATTTGTGAGTGCATGTTTTGTGTCTCTGAGAGAGAAAGAGACAGGATTGTTTACTTCAATGGTGTGCATGTACATGAAAGTTGCTTGCATGGGTGAAATTTGTGTGTTTATATATTTAGAAATGCCTATCTGTGAAATATGTTAAGTGTGAAAGGTATTTGTGTCAAAAGATGTGTGTATCTGACAGAAATGTTTATGTGTTTCTTCATGTGTGTGTGTGTGTGTGTGTGTGTGTGTGTGTGTGTGTGTGTGTGTGTGTGTGTGTGTGTGTGAAAAAGGTGTGTATGTGTGATAGATGTATCTGTGTGAAACATGTGTGTGAGTGTGAAAGTTGTGTGTGCAAATTGTTTGTGAATGTGTATGTGAGAATGATTTATGTGTGTATCTGTGATATGTATTTGTGGTGTGTGAGGAAATGGATATTATATGTGCATATAAGATTATCCTTGCCTGTTATTTATGAGTGGTTAACCTTTTCACTGCCAGATGTTTTATTTTGCATGAATCCCCATCGCCAGCCATTTTTAAAAAACCCAAAAAACCTTCTAATTTCATACCAGCATATGTGAAACACAGATGTCACTGGAACTAAACAACCAATTCTCATGCTATTTTTTGTGAAATAGAGGAGATACACTGTATTTTTATTATAGTTCATTATAGTATAACATGTCAGTAATGGTTAGTCAACAACAGTTTCAAATTTTTAGTGATTGTAAGTGCAAAAAAAATGCAAAATAAAAAAATGAATGTTATCTTTCTTCTCAACGTGAAAAAAGAAGAAAGCATGCCAACAAATTTTCAAAAAGGGAGGAAAAATACTCCACTCACAATTGAAGACAAGAAAGTATGGTATATCCAACAGAACGGCGACATTGGCGGTGAGCCACGTTGTCGCCGAACGGCGATGTCGGCGGCGTAAGGGTTAAGGATATGCACATGTGCACGTTTTCACGAATGAAAGGAAGATGTATGTGTGTGCTTACATTTGTGGGCACATAGGTGTGCACCTTTCATACATGGAGTTTACTGTGGTGACATTCAGTGAACGTGAGCGATCGATGTGATAGTGTCAAAGTAGATGAGGATAAACATGTTGTCCTGTCACCTGCCCTTCTTGGTGTGACCTGTCCCCCTTGTGGTAGCTTCCTTCTCTGTGCATGAGTTGTCGTTCCCCCTCCCTTTCCGAAAGCTTTAAGAGCTTCTCTGGCACCAAAACAACTTTGAGAAGTAGATGGCCTAGTAATGTCAGCACATGAGAAAGATTGAATTGTTATCTTTCCGTGTCTGTCTGTCTCTCTGTCTCTGTCTCTCTGTCTCTCTCTGTCAGTCTCTCTCTCTGTCTCTCTCTCTCTCTCTCTCTCTCTATCTGTGTAACTTGAATTTGTAACATGTAAGTAATTATTTGCCATGTATCCTCATATATCTAAAATTTCAGATGATTTAATAAGTATTAGTTGAAGGTCAAGTTATCTCCCTTAAGATTTTATAGCATTTCAGCGGGCAATGGCAAAGCCAAGAGTAAACAGGGCTTCAGTTGGGTCAGGTGAGTACGAGAAAAATATAAATGAACGAAAAAGTGGAGAGCAGAAGTAAGAATGGAGGAGGTGCTGGTGGGGTGTGTGGAGGTTATTGTATAGAGTATGATGCAAATTTTGTGGATTAGAAATGACAGCTCAGAGGGTAAATGTACGAGTTAACATGATGTTTACCTCTGTCATTGTGAACATTCACTGTTGACACTTCTGATTTACTGTTTATGTTGTTATTGTTTTTATCGATGATTGTGCACACTGTTCCACATACTGATGACACAAACATTTTACTGTGCACTGCAGTGTCTTGCATGTTGATATCATCACTTTCATTTTTAGTATACCATATCCTTAATTTCATATATAAGGGGATCCATAGTTACACAGTAAATGTATGAAATAAAGCATGAAATTTTTTTTTAATGTTGATATGATCAACATACGTGAAATATATAATGAAATCTGGGATTGGGTGTAAAATTTATAAGGAAATAATTATGTTTTCCCCTTTCATGTGCTTTGAGCCATTTCATGGCTTCAGGCTGCCTCTGTTGTTAGTATTTATGTCTGTCCATGAGACTCTAGGAGCAACTTTTTCTTCTTCGTTCAGACATGATCAAATTGATATGCCTTGGGCATCTTGTTTCTCGTCTGTTATTGCAGTTTGCTTTAAATTTTAATGGTTCTTTTTATTTTTTTTGGAGGGGGCAGGGCAGGAGGGCTAGTTAAATGGCAGAAATGAGATGTTTTGGTGTAAGTACAGGAGTAAAGGAGTGTTCTGCACTGCCTGCCCAGCCTTTATTCCAGAACCCACTGCCTTCCCTCCTGTTCAGCATCCTTTCTGTTCTGCTCCCTCCTTCTGCCCTTTTGGATATCTGCTTCAGCAAGTTCTTTATACTGTGCAATGAAACTAGTTGATCAAAGGGACACCTTTCAGAGGCTTTTTTCCTTCTGGAGTATTGTTCTGTTGATCTGCGTAGTATTCAGAGGTGCCAACTGTCCCAAATGACTTATGTTTTGTTACAACCAATCACCATTATCAGCATTTATTCCGATTTTACATCACCAATGTTACATCGGTATTATTCTAACATGTTCATCATTGGCTAGTTGGGGTCACCCATCTGTTTTCTTGTTGCAAGCCGTTTGGCCTTGCTGGGATGCACATGGTATGGGACAGTGTTCCCATTTCTAATCAAGTTAACTGTGTTCATGTTTAAACTGAACCCATGTGGAGAGTACCAAAGATTTGATCTCTTTACATAAACAGGAAACAGAGTGACTTTTTATTCTTTGCTAAGTTATCTCTGGCATGTGCTTGTGACGAAACGCTTGACAAAACCATCCGATCAGCCCCACTAAAATCCCTAACAAACAAAATAGATTTCAAATCTATGCCCCACTCCCCTCTCTCAACCCCCCTCTCCCCCTTTCTCTCGCTTAGGACTGCCCGACCGACACTACGACTAAGAGGAAAATAATTACGTCACGGTAAAACGCGTGACGCCTTTCATCCTTGTCGGCCTCCTCCCCTTCCCCCTCTCTACCGGCGACACAAAGGCTTGTTGCCGCTCTCTCCACCCCCACCCCCCCCCCACCCCCCAACTCTCCTTCCCCACTCCGAGTAGCAACGACGCGGAGATTTTTAATCTCTGCGTGGCAATCGCCCGTCTCACCACCACCACCACCACCACCCCTTTCCCTTCTATCCCGGGAAATCAAAGGCACGCCGCTACTGCTGTGCTCTCCCCCACCAACCCCGCCCCCTCTCTATCCCGTGAAAACAAAGGCCTGTGTCACTTTACACGCAACCTCCACCACATCTGGCGGATCTGAACGATCAGATGTGTCTATACGGACGCATATAATTAAACCGGCCGCGGGAGTCAGAGAGCGATGCCGGTTAAGATCAAACAGTTCCCGAGACGACTAGTGATAAGACTAGATCCCTCCCCCTCTCACCCCTGAGGTATGAGTGACAGGTTGTCAAACTCGAATTCCGCAGTTAGACTCCATATATACCAGACACACAGGGGATAACTTCACTGACCCCTCAAGACTGCCTGTAGACCGGACCAGTAGAAGACAAAAGAGACAACTAGAGAAGTCGTGGGACAATCCTGGTATCCTCGTTGATCTCCAGTCATTCACTGTTCATTCCCAGGAAAAGTGAGTTGGAACTCTGTTTTACCTTTTGGAATCTATGTATTGATTTGATGTATGCTGTGTGCATTAACATTGTAAATTTGTACAAATGTTTAGCAACATGTATCAAACTGATGAATGATTATTCTGTGTAGGAGTTTGCTTGCCATCTTGGTTAACTGTCTGACCATTGTTCTTTGTGTTTACCCTGACTTTTGCCAGTAGGCAATTCTATCTGTTAAGATAATAATTAAATGATTAATGGTGGTCAGGAAAACAGCATGCCTGTGCTAGGTTAAGAACTGCTACCCTGATTTATAAATACTGGTGATTGTTGGAATGGTTTGTAGTGTATGACTTTAAGTCTACACCACATGTGTACTTGGACTCAGTGTAGCCCAAGTCATTGTGATTTAATTCATAAGAAACATGGAAGAGTTGTTTGACTGAAACTATGTAACATTGTATTACTGTCTCCTACCCTTTTGTAAGCTTAAGTTAGTCTTTAAACAAAAGTGGAGATTAATAGTTGTGGCAGAAACTCTACCATAGAGAATACTTTGCTGGCTGAGTCTCACACCTGTGCTGAAAGTAAACCAGGGTAAATGTGAGCACTCGACAAACCAGCCATCAGATTCTCACCTACAGACCAAGTTCTCTTTATCGCAGAACTGGGATCCTGGACACGATATCCTGGTCAGGTTAACCTGGTCAACCTATCCTGGGCACGCTACACATTGCGTGTACCAAAGCGGGGCCCTCGCCCAACCCCGGGCGACCAGAAACCCCTACACCAGTGGGGCAGTCACCAACCACGGGAGACCAAAACTCTCTCCGAAGCAAAGCAAAGTTAGTTACCCCCTGACTCAAACGACACCCTTGCCCTCTCTTTATGAGACAGGAGAACCAGTCTTTGATACAACCTGGCTACAATCCCGGGGTGTTTGAAAAGCAAAGTGGATGTTTTAAAAATCTTTTTACATTCATGACTTGACTGAACCCCCTAATCCCAAACTTAAAACTTGTGCACTGAGTGCAAGCGAGTAAAGTAGGAGAGGGGGGGGGGCCCTCATGTGGTAGCCCAAATGAGATTAAATCCCTCCCTTTCAGGTGACATGCCATACTTCCCCAATTGTAAGCAAAAAAAGTTGATGGGTGAAAGTGCATTAATTTGTGTCAGTTCTCTTTTGTTCAATAAAGTTAAATGTTTGAATTTCTCTTTTAAATTCTGTTCTCGGGTCAAGTACTTAGATTTTATGAGTACAATATAAAGCCTAAGGAAAACTATCCGAGCCACGCCCCTTTTTTTACCCTCCCAGAATTAAAAAAAAATTTCTTCGATGAAGTCCGGAATTTGTTTCCACCATATAGGAGGGGTGTGGGTAAAGGTTAAGTAATTTCCCATTGAGAAATTATCTTATTCTTCCCTGGGGGGCCCCACCACACAATCCCATCATTCGTACAGTGCTTACTTTTGGGGTTTTTGCTGTAGCGGGAAACAAGCTGCGGGGGGGGCAGAATTTTTAGACAATATATTCGGGAAAAATCCTTTTGCATCAGGGTTTCCCAAGTCGGGAAGTGGAAAAGTTTAAAAAAGGGGGGGAAAGGCTTTTCCAGGGTGGAAAAGTTTGGGAAAAAATTTGCTTTTACCAGCGGGGTTTGGAAAGTCATGAATTTTTCCAGATTGGATCTTTGAAAGTTTTGGGGGGTTAAAGCAAAGTAAACAATCACCAAAAATTCTTGCTTATACCCATGAAAAATCAAGTACAATTCGTATTTGAGAAAAAGAGAAGAAAGGAAAAAAAAGAGGCTGAGGGAAGAGAAAGGCAAAGCTTGATAAATTGAAAAAGGAAAGCAAAAAAAGAGAAAACGGAAAAGGCAAAGCCCTGCTTTAAGTTGGAGAGTTTGCTGGAAAGCAGAAAAACCCAAAAAATTTACCTTCATAGCAAAGTCAAATGTCTCCGTAATTGCAAAGGACAAACAGCGGGAAAGTTTTTTCTTGAGGCCCAGAAAAATGAGAAGGGGAAAGAATCAAAAATAAAACTGGGTCAGATACATTTTCAGGGGTGAAGGGAATAGTGAAAATTTTAATTGTTTAAAATGGACTCTTTGCATGGAAAAGGAACTGTGACTGTTAAATGATAGTGTGATTCAAGTGGGGCGTGTGGCAAAGAGGAAAAAACTGGAAATTGTGTGAAAGACTGTTAATCTGTAAATGAGAAAGGGGAAGAAATCAAAAAGTAAAACGGGGATAAAAGAAAATTTTCAGGGGAGGGAATTGTGAAAATTTTAAATTACATCAAATGTAAAGGGAAACGTAAATGTAAAATGTAGTGGATTCAAGTGCGGGTAGTGTGACATGTTTCATTGATTGGTAAGTGAATTGTTTTCTGTGTGTTCACTTGATTTGTGTGCGATGTGTGGTAATAATGTGTTTTGTTTGTGTGTGTGTGTGTAAAGGGTTTGCATAATAATATGAAGGTTAGGGGTCCCGGGTGAGTGGGGGTGAGATGGGGGGGGGGGGGGGGGGTTGTCCGGTTTTGGTCTGGAAAAAAAATTGCTGATGTCTTAAAAAAGGTTGGAAAAAGTATGGAATTTTTTTTGACAATTTGGTTGAATGTGCATGTGCCCAACCCTTGGGGGAAAGGCATAAACATTTATCATGAAGATTTTGACTTTATGCAGGCGTTGTTCATAAATGCTTTTGTGCTGTTCAAAGCACTTCAAAAAATTGTCCAGGTTTTCCATATATTGTTTGATTTTACCTCTTGATTTGTTTGTTTAACAAAGACAAAAGACCCCTCTTTTAAAAAGTTTTTTTTTTTGGAAAATTTTTCTTGCTGCATAGCTCCCAAACCCTTTATGTTTTTCTGTATTTACTACTGAATTTGTTTTGCTACGAACATGTTTTAAAAACAACACAGGAAGAATTTTTGTACTCCCGTTTTATAGAACAGGAAGTCTTTAGAATGAGAACGAAGAAAGCTGTGTGTGTGTTTTGTTGGTGTGTGGTGTGTGTTGTCGTCCGTCCGGGTTTCAAAATGTTTCCACTGTCCAGACAAAACTCTGGTGATCTTTCCGAAAATTTTTTGTTGTGTTTAGGGGTCACAATGTTTCCCTGTGTTTTTTTTTTCGTTATAGCGTTACTAACAGCTGTAACGGCTGAAAGTTTTTTTTCTTCATGAAATATCTAAAAAATCTTGGCCGATTTTTTTGAAAATTAGAGGTATGTTCTTATGGATCACGTGAGGGGGGGGCTAGCATGAAGGGGGGTCTTTTGTTTTCAAGAATGTTTGGAGTGGTTTCCACTTCGTGGATGAGTAAATTGGTGTTTTTTTAAAGTGATTTTTGGTTGATCGGGGTTTTTTTTATGCGGTATTAAAACGGGATTGGAAATGGAAGAATCTGAACATAATTGATTGTATGATTTCTTGCTGGGGAAAGAAGGGGTTTGGGACAAGAAATTTTGGGTTTTCTGGTGTCTAGGTGTCATTTATGAAGGTTGAAAGGTGCATTGTCTGGGTTCTTTTGATGAGGGTTTTTTTTAACAGAAAATGGCAAAAAAAGATGTCGAAAACGCAATAGAGTTTTCTGGGAAATGGTTTCCCTGAAACTACGTATCTGGGGAAGTGGAAAAAAGTTTATTCAATAACATTCGTTTTAGTGAATGTTTTTTAAAATTTTACTTTAAAGTTTGTTGAAAATGGATACAGGGTGACCAGGTGCATTTTGAATTGTTCCCATTTGTAGTTTGCAATGACATTGAATGAAAATGAATTTGTTTAATTTTTGATGGTTTATTCATCCCATTTAAAGCTGTTGTGTTAAAACCCATTCTTTTTCTCTCTTCTGTCTCTGTTTCTGATTCTATCTGTTGTTTTCTTTTTCTCTCTCTCTCCTCTGCTCTCGCTACTCTTTTCCCCCTCCCCCCTCTCTCCCCCTTTCCTTCGCTCTCTCTTTTCTCCTTGTCTCGTTTCTGTCCTAGTCTTTTGGTTCTTCCTTTCTGTCTGTCTTTGGGTCTGTTGTCTGTCGTCTTCTCTCTCTCTCTCTCTCTCTCCTCTGTTTCTTTTTCTTGTTGTCTGTCTGTCCTTATCTTTTTCCTCATCTTTTTTTCCCCTCTCTCTTCTTTCTTATTTTTTTCCTCTCTTTTTTTCCTCCCCCTTTCCCTTCTTCCCCCCCACTCCTCCCCCCCTCCCCCCTTTTTTCTCTTCTCTCTCTCACTATCGCTTTAACCCACCCCCTTTTTTCATTTTCTCAAAATTTTGGATCCTTTTTTCGGGAAAATTTGTTCAGTTTGTGTGGTTATGCCTGCACCTCAAGGGAGTAAGCATATTTGCAGTTGCAGCTTTTTGGGTGGCGAATTTTTTAGGGTGGCTTTAATCACTTTTGCAGTTACAGTGTATACAAAGGGAAAAAGAAGAACGGGGGGTGGCTAAATTTTTTATGGGGGCTTTAAAACACTTTTGCTTACGTGAATAGAGAAAAAAGAGGGAAAAGGGTTTTTTAAAGAAAAAAAAGGGGAGAAGATCCCTGTGCCCTGTATCTGTGGCTTGTGAAAATGCGATTAGTACGTATATGCTAATGCTTCACTGCTTGCGTGAGAATTGGAAATCTTGTGATATTGTCTTACCTTTTTCTGTTAAAAAAAGAATTCTAGTTGTGAGATATGAAGGTTTTTTAACACTGTGTTCCCCAAAGGTTGATAAGGATCAAAAAAATAGTCATATTCCGCGTGGGCTTTTTTAAAAAAAATTTTATAAATCAAGATGTTAAAAAAGAGTTCATCCCGTACAATGACTTGGGGAATTTGCCAATGTCTGGACATGTATCTCTCATTACAGTTTTATTGTGAACATAAATGAGAGAACACATAAAAACCTTTGACAAGTTGTCAGTAAGCAGAATTTTTCAGAAATTCCCAATGACTTTATTATTTTCGAAAGAAGGGAGAGGAAGGCCATAGGTAATGATAGGACACACCCCCATACAGTTCGTTTTTTTTAAGAAGTTTGGGAATGGAAAAAAATGAATTAGACAAAAACCCAAAAAAAGGTTTTTTTCCATATGCACACATTTTTTTTTCATTTTTTTCAATTGACTTATTTTTTTTCCCCTTTTGGGGTACGTTGTACAAAAAAAACACAAATTGTATCTTTCAGAGTTATTCCCAAGCCCAAGGGAGTCACCCTTTTTTAAATATGTTGATATGAAAAATTTGGTGCAGTAGTTTTTTTAAAGCTAAAAAAGGTAAAATATTTTTTCCCCTGCTTTCTTAGTATTTGCAAATTTTTAAAATTAAAAAAAAAAAGTTCTACTGCTTTCTGTAAGTGCTGCAGGGATGTGTTGTTTGGGCCGGAAATACGACGTTCTCTGTGGCCCGTGATCGCAAGGGCCCCTTTTGGAATCCCTGGGCCCTACATCCTTCCCCGACCCCCACCCACCCCTCCCCCCGTATGAAGGACTTTGTGGCCCACACGAGTCCGCAGCATGCGGATAGTGTGGAGATCCCGTCCCTTTGGGGGGGACTTGTCTTTGGGGAAATCATCAGGTAATGTGGGTGGTCGCATAGCCAGGTAATGTCTGTTTTTAGGTGGGGTGTTTTCAAGTCTTGGTCCCACAGGATCATTTGTGGGGGTCAGCAACCCAGGTAATGTTGATTAGGGGGGGTGGTTCAAGTCTTGGTAAAGGTCATCTGAAAGGGTTGGGGTTTAGTTGGTGGCTGTTTGAAAAAGGAACTGTAATTTTTGTTTGTTTCTTTTTTTTTTTTTTTTTAAAAAAAAAAAAAATGGGTATCAAGTGTATGAGTAATGTGAGATTCTCTCTCTGTGTTTCTTTGTCTTTTGTGTCCAGCAATATTCTTTCTCTGTTCCTTTTTCCTTCGTTTTAAACCCTTACATTTTTATGTTTTTCTGTCGTTGACTGTTGTCCCCCTCTTCATCTTCTCTCATTTCTCTTTTTCACTTCTCTCTCTCTTCTGGCTTTGTCCTTTCCCACCAAAAAAATTACATTAAGCCCCTTTGTAGGTCTGTCCCCCTTTTATTCTTCAAATAAATTTTTGGGGTTTTCATTGAAGTTCAATAAAAAATGCCTAATATCTGGACGAAACAATACCAGTTTCTGAATGGCACTTCTTCCGAATGCTCGCAGTTGGGCCCCCAGCTTGTTGCCAACTGTCCATGACTTACTCATGGCCCCAAAGTCGTTCTTCACAGTTAGGCTTTGTTTTTGGGGCTTTTAATCCAGACGTTTCACACTTGGTTGGGTTCTGGCGCTCGGAAGCCCCAAGTATTTTTCGTGTCCGGCACCAACTGAAATTGCAGTTCTGTAAGCGGAAATGAAATTGTCTTGTTTAAAAAGCACTTCTTAGAAAAATTTGGTTTGGTTGTTTTTTTTGGGTTTTTTGTAAAAGAATGAAAGGTGTCGTATTCAAATTTTTTTTTCCTAATTTTTTGGTATTATCGACCTGTTTTTATGGTAGGATTTAAAGTGTTTCCCCCTCGGGTCATTTTGAACTGCGGGGGATGCTGGGGGCTCTTTGAAAAGCAAACATCATCGCTTTTTGGAAGTTGAGCAGTGCTTTCCTTTTCTGTGTCTTTGATTTTCCCTTTTTTGTACCCCCATTCTATAGAACAGGGGGTATTTAGAAGGGGAAGAAGAAAGCTGGGGTGTTGGTTGGTTGGTGTGGTTGTTGGTTGTTTTTTGTTGTGGGGTCAAAATGTGTTCACTCATCAACAAAAACGGGCCCGATCTTTCTTAAAATTTTATTTTGTTCTTATGGCCGTTAAAACAGTGTAAGGGCTGTAAGGGTTTTTTCTTTTTTTAGGAATATTCAAAAAGTATTGAAATTTCTGAAATTTGAGGTTGTTCATTAGGGGTCAAGAAAAATCCCCCGAGTTTTTTTAACCCGTTAAAAAAGTTACAATGGCTGAAAACCCCTGAAAAGGGTTTTTTCTTCTTTAGGGAATATTAGAAGTACTTCCCCGACTTTAGAAAATTAGCAGGTATGTTATTTGGGCCCGGGGAGATTGATGTTTTTAGTTTCCCCCGTTATACCTTTACAACTTTGTACGGCCTGAACGTTTTTTTTTTTTATGGAATTCCAAAAGTATTGGGCCAAATTTTTATAAGGGTTTGGATGGTCTTGTGAAAGGGGCCCCTTGTCCAAATTTTAAAATATTTTATGTGAAAAATGGTTTAAAAACAAAACCGAAAACCCGTTTTTCCGTTTTTTCTTAATGGTGGATTTTAATGAATTTGGTTATAGAAAAGGTTTAACACAAATGCACTTCAAAATTTAGTTTTTAAAATTTTGACTGAAAAAACCCGTTATTTTAAAATATTGTCTGTTTGGATGAATTGTATGTACACAGCTTTAGCCCATGGGGGACAAAAAATACCGTTTCAAAATGTATTTTTCGTTATATCCCGTTTTTTGCCGTTATTTTTTAAAAATTTTGGGGGTTTTTTAAATAAAATTTTTTTTATAGAAAGGTTATCACACACAAATGGCATTCCCATGCAGGTTTCAAATTGCCCTTTAAAAAATGTTATTCTTACATATTGCCCGATTTGGATGAAATTTTGGTATGTACACAGGTTTTTTCCCCTTTGAGAAAAAATTTCATTTAAAAAATGTAATCGGTTAGAAAACGTTAACCGTTTGTCAGGACAGAAAAAGAAAAACCGAGTGGGGCAGTCGAGCCTTTTTTTTGGGAATAAGCTAAAATCAAAATTGGTGCCCAGGCAGCGACTTAAGGTGGCGTCAGCATTGGGGCAAGGGGAAAGGGGCCCCATGGAGAAGCATGTCAGCAGAAGCCCTAAGTGGGGGGAGCGCTCGAAGGTCGGGCCCAGCGGGTTCAGCCCCGGCAGAGATTACCCAATTTGGGGCCCAGCCCCCTATTAAGAGTCGCAGGTTGAAGTAGGAAGGGGGAAGGTTTTGTGTGGTGGGGTAAAATAAAGCAAATTATTAAAATGACCCATGACCCCCAAAGGAGCAAGGCCAGTAATGTACTTTGACGTTTAAGTCCAAGGGGAATGGGGGGAGGAAACCTCAGTAAAGGGGTTAAAAAATAGCCAATGGTACCCCCCCTTTGCACATAGAGTGAGAATAAGAAAATGAGGGGGGAGAAGGAAAGGGGGGAACCCAGGGGGAGGAGAACGAAAACAAGAGAAGGGGGGTTTGGGGTGTGGGCTCGACGGGGAAAAGAGCAGGGATGGAGGAGTGAACAAAAACCGGCTGAAATTGCCCAGTAGTCTGGGGGAAGGGATAAGGAAGATTTGGGAGAGAGGTTGAACGATAAGAGAAAAAAAAAAGAAAAAAAAAAAGAAAAAACATGCCCTTTTTTGAAAAGGAGATAGAAAGGAGGGAGTGCAATGGTTAATCAGGAAAAAAGAAAGGAGAAAGACGAGTCTGGTAGTACGTTAATGAAGGGGGGTTCGACCTAACCCTGGCAGCCCCTTTTATAGGTAATGCCAGGGGAAACCTGACCAGTGCAGCAGTCCAACCTTTACAGTGCCACGTTGTGTCGTGATGGTGTTTGTGAAGTGACAGTGAAAAGAAAAGAAAAAAAAGAAAAAAGGAAAGCAGTGATTCGTGAATATTTTTAAGACACCGGGCCCGGTAAATGAAAAATCTATTTTCCCCGGGTTAGTTTGATGTTTTAGAAAAATGGTTTTGTAAAGCCAAGGGAAAGGGAATGTTTTATTTGTTTGATTCATGCGTTTTTATGTTTTTGTTATGTTTAGTTATAAATTATGATTTTTACTAGGGGTTTGTGTGACGAATGCATGATTATGAAGGAAATTGAAAGAAAGTGTGGGGGTTTTTGGGCTGTGGCTAGTCCTTCCCCAGACTCCCCAGGTTGACATTTATTGGCAGCCTCCCAGGATTTCTGGCCCATTTTTTTTAAAAATTGAAAATTTCAGGGGGAAGGGGGGGGATTCAAGTTTTGTAATCCTAAAACAGGTAGTGTCTTACTGATGTTTCAAGAAGTTAAACACGGTTGGCTTGTTCCAAGATGTTAACACTAGGTTGGATTTCACCCCCAGGACTTTTGCACAGTTCCCTTTAAAATTCGCTTTTTTGGGTCAGGCGCTGGGGTCTTATAAAAATTTTACTTTGCCCCAAGCAAATTTTGGCTAATTTTTCGTCATGTCAGACAATAGCATTCAGCAGTTTTTGCTTCCCAGCGAATTTTTTGTGGGCTAACAGTGAAAGACAGTCACGGGTGCCCAAACTTTCCCCCGGGGGGAAAAGCAGTGAAAGTTCCCCTACGTCATTTCCTCGGTGCCCCCAAGCAAAATAATTTGGCTCTGTCTGCCTTCTCTTTGGTTGTGTAGATGCCTTTTGTTTTTCTTCTTTGTTATTTTTGTGGCTTGCGGCTTACCCCTTTTATTCTTGAAACCCGGGGGGGCTTTTGGGTTTTGGGGTGCTTTATTATTTTTTTAACCCCCATCCCCGCCCTTTTTGCCTTGTTGGATCGCGACTTTGATTCGGCGCTTTTCGATCTTCGAAAGTGGGAACCTTGCCCGGGTTTTGCCCCTTTTCCCCAGTTTTTGGGTTTTACGGCCCCCGTTTAAAAGAATTCGGTCCCCTTTTTTTTCCATTTTGGTCCCGTTCCCTAAATTTCGTAGTCCACTCGGATTCCCTTTCTTGGGTCGTTCCGCCTTTTGTTTTTTCCGGCCAAAACCGGTCACTTACATCGACCGCTGCTTCCCGACTTCTCGTTGCATTTAATACATTTCAGGTCTTCAGAGGGGGTTGAGCCCTTTTTAAACCCCCAAACCACTTTTGTCTCCCCTTTTCGTCGTACGTTCCGTGTTTGTTCCCCCCCACCTTTCCCCAAATTGGGGAAGGCACTAACGGTCGACGCTCCCTCTTCGGGAGTCGCTCTCTACCCCGGGGGGGGTCGTGGGCGGGTTCCCCGGGGCAAACCGTCACGACCGAGAGGTACGGGTGTAGGGAGGGTTCCGTGCAGGGGACGCGGACCATCATTCCGATTCCCCCCCCCGACCGGCGGAACACGACGTCGCGATCGAATCCAAAGTCATCCCCGTCGGATGAACAAATCGGGAGTCTTGCCGATGTTTTTCATTTGCTTCCTTCCCAAGCCCAAATCCCCCCAAGGGGGAAGGCTCCCCGAAAGGGCCTTTTGTTCTAATCTTCCCGTTCCCTGATGGTTCGCCCGTTCGACTTCGACCGCGTAAAGGAAAAAATTTAAGGGTGGGAAAAAAAGGAAGGGGAGGAAGGAGGGGGGGCCCCAAAAAAAAATGCAGGAGCAGGAGGACTAGCAAAAAAAGTTCGGAGCCCCCATAGGGGAACCCAAAAGCCAACACCCCGGGGAAAGGGGGGGGTTTTTGGGGCCCCCCCCCCCCTCCCGGGCTCCGGCCTCGGCTGCCCCCCCCCCTCCCCCCTTTCCAAACCCTTCCCCCCTTACCCCCCCCCCCCAGGGCCCCCCCGGCCCCCTCCCCGGGGGGCCCCCTCCCCTTTCTTCCCCCGGCCCTCCCCCCCCCCCCCCCGGGGCTCCCTAAACCCCCCCGCCCCCCCCCCCCCTCCCCCCTCCTCTTCCTCCCCCCCTTCCCCCTCCCACCCTCCTTTCTCCCCCGGGGCTGGTTTTTTCCCCCCCTTTCCGGCCCCCCCCTTCGCCCCTTATCCCCCCCCCCCCCCCCCCCTTTTTCCTCCCCGTTTTTCCCCTTTCCCCCGGGGGGGTCCCGTTTTTCCCTCTTCCCCTTTCCCCCCCCCCCCCCTTCCCTTCCCCGGGGGACCCCCTTCCCCCACCCTCGCTCCCCCTTTTTTTTTTCCCCCCCCCCGTCCCCCTTTTCCCCCTGCTTTTTTTTTTTTTCCCCCCCCCACCCCCCCCTTTCTTGCCCCCCCTTCCCCCCCCCCTTTTTTTCCCCCCCCCCCCCGGGTCTCCCCCCCCCCCGGATCCGGCGGTTTGGCCCCCAGGGCCATCACTCCCTTTTTGGGAATCGGCCTTCCCCCCCCCCAGGGGTTTTTCACCCCCCCCCCCTGCCCCTTCCCCCCCCCGGGGCCCCCCCCCGACTTCTTATCGCCCCCCCCCCCCCCCCCCCCCCCCCCCCGGCCCCCCCCCCCCCCCAGGGTGTTCCCCCAGGGACGGTAGGCCCCCCCCCATGTTTTTCTTCTCTTTTTCTGTTTTGGCCCCCCCCCGGGAGTTTTTCTATTTCCCCCCTACCTCAGGCTCAACTCTTAACCCCCCCCCCCCCCCCCCCCCCCCCCCCCCCCCCCCCCCCCCCCCCCCCCCCCCCCCCCTCCCACATTTTCCCCCCTCTTTCTATCAAAACCCTGAAAGGTGGGACGAATCGCCAGGGGGGCATTCTTGCCCCCAACCACCGCGGGGGGGCCCTGCCTTCTTTTGGGAGTTCCCCCCACAGCGATTTTGGGGGGGGAACTCTGGCCAAAATGGGGGGGGATTGTCTTCGGCGTCCCAGCGGCCCACACTGAGCAGGGGGCCCCAGCCTGTTTGATGCCCCTTTGCGTTTTTTGTCAACAAGTTTTTGCGAACCCCACCTTGGGGCTTTGGGCGGCGGGACAGCGTGCCAGGAGTCCTTTAACTGCCCTCCCCGGCAGTTGAGGACGCCCTGCTATCACAGGAAAACTTCCCCAGCGGGCTCAAGGCGGGCCTTTCGCGCTTCCGGGTTTAGGGGCAGTCGCTTTTCGGGATTTTCCTCGCGGTCTTTCCCCCCTGCTTGAGGGCCAAACAGGCCGCTTCTTTTGCGGACCAAAAACCCCCGCCCCTTCTAACCATTTCTTTCTCAGGCCCTAACCCCCAGCCAGACCCCAGCCCTACCCAGCAGCGTCTCGAGGCCCGCCAAACCCCCTACGCCCAAAAACCCCAAAAAAAACCCCCAACAGAAAAAAAAATTTTTTCGGTTCGGCCAAAAAGGCCCCCCGGCCCCGGGGTGAAATAGGGACCCAAAACCCCTTCCCAGGGGCGGGAAAAATGTCAGTCTTCCGAACACCTACCCCCTTTCCCCCGGCAGGCAGTCTGTCCCCGGGACCCCACCCCTGGGGGCGAGGGTCTCAACCCGGGTGGTTTTTGTTCTGCAGGTGGGGTTCCCTTACCCCGGGCAACAACGCCTCCCCTCCTTTTTCCCCTCCCCCCTTCCACCCGGGGACCCCCCTCCGCCCCGGCGGAGGCCCTTCGCCTGGAAACGAGGAGCTTCCCGCAAGGGGGCCTACGAGGTCCCAACCCCCCCCGGGTTTTACTTCGCCCCTTTGAGTCCAAAGGCCCGGGGGGGCTGGAGGGCCCCTCCCCCGACCCTTTCCCCCCCAACAGATTCCTCGGGGCAACCAGATTAAGTGGAACCCCGGCCCCGACAGGGACTCCCTCCCCCATTTTTGGCGGGCAACCCCGATAGATTCCCAAATCTACTTCAGCCTCATCCCCCCGTCCCAAGACATCCTTTGTTTTGTCTGGCGGGGCCCGGGGGGGTTTTTTATTCAAGGCCTCCCCTTCGGACTTCCCCCGGGGTCCCTTTTTCTTACGAAAGGGGTCAAGGAGATGGCCTCCCTTGCCGACGGAGGACATTGCCCCCTTTTCTACCCGACGACGGGTCGTCCTGGCCCCCCCTCAGGGCCCCAGCCCAAACCCACACCCAAAGCTACTTCGCTTTGCTCCTCTTGGGTTCGTCACCAACCCCGCAAAATGCGAGCTCCGCCCAGACAGCAATTCACCTTCCTGGGATGAGTTGACCCACCTCCTGGGTCTCCCCGACCCCGGAGAGGTCGTCGCTGGGATCTATTTCCCACCTTTGCCTCTCTCCCCTCACTTTGGAAGGACACTTTCCTCCTCCTGGGATGTGGGATCCCCGCTTCCTCTCATTTTCCCCAGGAGAGTTCCAAAAACGACAGTTCAAGGGATTTCCCCCTCGTTGGTCCCCGCCCAAAACACTGGAACCAGCCCGTCCCCCAGGGCCTTGGTTCGTTTGGGGCCCGGAGGAGTGGCTCAGCCATCCCCCCTGGCCCCGGATTTCCCCCTCCCCCCCACCCAGGCCCTGGAACTTTTCACAGAGCCCCCAATCGGGTGGGGGGGCCCATTGGAGAGCAGTCACCCCCGGGGGTTGGGATCTCTGACTGCTCGTCTGACATCCCCTTGGGAATGGAGGCGGTCAACTCCCCCTCCATTCCGTCCATGCGCCCCCCGATTTTTTTTCCTTTTTACGGAAAAAACTTCGGTGTTGTTACTAAAAGGGGGGGGGGGCAACTCCATGGCCTCTCCCCCCGTAAGAGGCCCCCCCTCCCCGGGGTCACACGCAGGGGGCACCCTTCGGGAGACACATAGAGGGCTCCCAAAACCCCGGGAGACTCTTCAGCCGATCCCAAGTTGTCCTCCCCCACGGAATGGACCCTACCGGCTTCCCTTTCAACCGGTGGGACATTGGGTTTAACCATGATCGACCTCTTTGCCACAGGTTAACATCTCTCCTGTATTGTCCCCGGTCCGGGCCCCCCGGTTACGCCATCGACGCCTTCCCTTCCCTTTGGGGCCTTTAGCTTTCCTTTCCCCCCTTCCGATTCCCCACGGGGGCCCCCACACTAGGCCCCGCATTCTGGCTCAAAGCTTTGCTTTTGACCGGCGAGGCCGAAGGAGTCAGCCACCCCACGGCCGCTGTGTGTGTTTTGGGCTTCGAGTGTGTACATCTTTAAGTTTTAAAATTTTCTGTACAGAAGTTTTTTAACTAATTTTGTATAAAACAATGGCGCTTGAGTATTTAGAGTGTGACAAAAAGCTGGATTTCAGTTTTTTTTGTATACCATAATTTAAATTGTGTTTTTAAAACTTTTGGAACTTTGCGACGGTGTGCGCGCGCGCCGTGGCCTGGTAGCCCAAGCAAAGCGGGGGAGGTGGGGGGCGGGCCCAACATCTTTGGCCAAGTGGCCCGCAGGCGTTGGCAAAAATCTTTGGAAAGAAAAGTTTGTTAGCTTTGTAAGGGGGCGTATTTCAGTTGAATATACATTTTCAAAAGTTCTGCATTTTAATGTATATGGTTTATGTAGAGCAAGGGAGGCCCAATTAAAGGGAAAATTGGGAACATATTTTAAAGCAAAATAATACTTTATAACAGTAAGGGAGTAGGGATAACAATTAATGTAATTATTTTAATTAAAAAAAACTTCATTTCCGTCATACTACTATTTTATCGGGAAAATTAAATTAAATGTATTGTTGGAATCTTAGGGTGCTTTGTGGTGTGGTGTGTGTGTGTGTGTGTGTGTGTGTGTGTGTGTGTGCGTGTGTGTGTGTGGTGTGTTTTTTGCATGCGTGCGTGGGTGGTGGTGGTGGTAAAATTGTGAAAGAAAAAAACTACAAAATACTTCCAAATTGAAACAAAATAATTGTGTCATAATCAATTAGAAGTAAGGCTTATAAATTTTTTTCAAATTTACATAGTTTATGATACAAGTGAATTGATTTGTATGGGGTTATAAAAGCTAGAATATTGACCCTTTTTTTCCAAAATTATGATATTTGATAAAAATTGGTTTTTTAAAATTTTACTGAAGTGGGTAATACTGAACATCAATATGTTTTTTTTTTAGATTTTTTTTCAAACGGGCAAAGGTATTCTGTTAAAATTGGGGGGGGGGGATGGGGGGGGGGTGGGGGGGTTTGAGAGGGAGGGGAAACAGCAAAAGCCCTGTCGTGTCACATATCTGTAACAAGCCGCTTTTTATCTGAGGTGAGGGCACACCAGAGAAAAGTGCCAAAAAGACGTTTTTGTTTTGTTTAAAAAAGTAGTGAAAATTATGTGTTTAGAAGGGATATTGACACACAACCGTTTTCCTAAAGGTCGTGAGACCATGTGTGTGTGGTCTGCGTGCGGCGTGCGTGCGGCTGCGTCGTGGGCGTGTGTGTGTGGTTTTGCGTTTGTGTGTGGTGGTGTGGTGTGTGGTTGTGTTGGGGGTGTGTGTGTGAGTCAGTGTGTGTGTGGTGGTGTGTGGTTTGGGGTGTGTGTTGTGTGTGTGTGATCTGTTTTGTTTGTTAGTATGCTCACGTCAGTTTCAAATTTAGCTTCTCTCTCTCTCTCTCTCTTCTCTCTTCCTTTTCTCCTCCCCTTTTTCTTCCTCCCCCCCCCTCTCTTCTCTGTCTCTCCCCTCTCCCTCCCTTCCCTCCCACCACCTCAGTCTCGTATCCGTGTGCCGTGTATATTTTGTGTGTGTGGGTGGGTGGTGTGGGGTGTGTGTGTGTGAATTGTTTTTTTTTGTGAAGTCAGATGACGTCAGTTTCAGTTCAGTTTTTCTCTCTCTTCTTCTTCTCCCCCCCCCCTCTCTTTTCTCTCTCTCTCTCCCCTCCTCTTCTCTCTCTTCTTTCCCCCCCCCCCCTCTTCTCTTCTCTTTCCCCTCTCCCCCCTCCTTCCCCGACCACCTCAGTCTGTATGGTGTGGTTATATGTTGTGTGTGTGTGTGTGTGTGTGTGTGTGTGTGGTGTGGTGGTGTGTGTGTGTATTGTTTTTTTTTCGTAAGTCTGATGCACGTCAGTTTCAGTTCATTTCTCTCTCTCTTCTTTCTCTCCCTTCTTCTCTTCCTCTCTTCTCTTCTTTCTCTTCTCTCTCTCTCTTCTCCCTTTAGCCGTATGCCCTGTGGGTGTTATGTATTTTTAGGTGTGTGTTGTGTGTGTGTTGGGGTGTGTGTTGGTGAAGAGAGAGAGAGAGAGAGAGGGGTTGTGGTGGTGTGGAAGAGAGAGAGAGAAGAGAGAGAGAGAGGTGTGGTGTGTGTGTGTGTTTTGAGAAGGAGGAAGAGAAGTGGGGAGGAGGAGGAGAGAGGAAAGAGAAGGGGAGGGGTCAGTTATGAGTGCAAGCCCTTGCATGTGAAATTTTTCTTGATCATGTTTTATTTATTTTTTAAATGTACAAAGATTTTGTGTCAATTCTTTATATATGTTTTTAATCAGTCCCCCCTCCCACCCCCACTTCCTCCCTCTCTCTCCCTCTCTGATGCTTTTATTGTTTTGTTGGGAAAAAGGTATCCGTCTGTCTGTTTCTTTAGTAGTTTTTTAATCAGTATCCTCCCCACCCCCAACCCCCCCCTCTTTTTATGTAGCCCCCTCTCTTCTCTCTCTCCCCTCTTCTTCTCTCTCACTTTTCTTCTCTCTCTCTCTCTCTTCTTCTCTTCTCTCTCTCTCTCGTTTTTGATGTGCGCCCGGGGTACAGGCTGTTTCTTTTTTCCCTATTGATTTTAAAGTGGTAAAATTTTTTTTGCAGTGTCTTTTGAGTCTGTTTACCCAACCCTTCCCCCTCTCTTTTTTTTTTCTTTCTCTCTCCTCTCTCTCTTTCTTTTCTCTCCAGACCACACACACCAACCACACAACAACACCACACCACACACCCCACAAAAAACACCACACACCAAACCAACCCCATCGACTTTGGGTTTTCAGCGTTTTTGTCAAGCGCTGGTTTGTTTTTGTTTTGTTTTTTTTCCCTTTGTAGGTGTTAAAAGTTAAAAACTTAAACCCCCAAACTGTAATGTTAATAAACATAAGGGGTTTACGGTAAGTTTTTTTCTTTTATGTACATATTGTGAGTCGCGCGCATGTTTGGCGTGTGCGCTGGTGGGTGTTGTGGTGTTGTGGTGGCTGTGCGCGCGCGCCCGTGCGCACGCGTACTGCGTGGTTCGTTGTGTGTAAGAATTGTGTTGTGTAAAATAACCTTGCAAAAACGCTCACGGTGTTTGGACAAAGACAAACCGTGTTCTCGGTGTACACTGCCTCCTGTGTGCACCGTTGTGTAACATTGGTCGCTTTGGGCGATAAAACACCCCAAAACGTGGTTTAGTTCGCTATTCCCACGCTTTCAGTACAACGCCTTTGGGGCCCCTTTTTCCAACACTTAGGGTTTTGATCCGACGCTAGGGCCCTTACATTAACAGACCCGCTTGTTGGGCTGCGCCCCGGCAATTTGTTATTTGTTTCCGTCCCCGATTTGAAATTTTTACTCAAGCGACTTAAAGCAGGTCAAAATGCCCGGCACAAAGGGGATCAGGAAGGCGAGACTCGAGGGGCCGGGTCATTTCCATGCCCATGGTGGCCCCCTCGTCCGGGGCCCGGACCTAAGCCCTACTCACGAACCCCCCTCAGTTGACACCAGGTGGGGCATGCTCAGGGAACCCGTTTGGCCCCCCCGCCAATCCCCAGGTTTTCACCCCCACGCCTTTTCTGTGTCAGCCGGTGCGAAACTCCAATTTCCCCCCTCGAAGGAAGGTCCGTTCGTCCCTTTCCCCTTCCCTCGCCGGGGCCTCTCAGGAAATCCGAGACCCAGCCATGTCCCCTCGCAGAGCTAGCCGGGGGTCCCTTTATATTGCAGATGGGGAAATGGGTCTCAAGGGGCAAAGCCAATTTTTGTCCTCACATTTCGCCCCACCAACATCCAAAAGGAAATTTCCCGTCCCAATTAAACCCCCTGCTGTCCCTAGGGGTACAGGCGGCCATCTGCCGACCCTTCCAATGGCCGGACCTTCCTTTGGGGGAAAGATTTCCTTTTCAGGGAGATCTCCAGAGGGGTTTCCTTTTGTGAGGCCCAATCCTAGCTGTTCCCCTTTGGGACCTCTTCATGTTTTGACGTTCAATAAACCCCCCTTTGGCCTTTTTCCTCCCTTCCCTTTTGACCTTCTGTTATGAAGATACCCCTTTCCCCCTCCCCCTCGCTTTCCCCGGGCGGCGAGGCAGATCCAGCCCTTTGCGGGGCCCCCCGAGAAATCCTTCCAAGAGCGGCTTCCCCCTTTCTTAAGTTCCTTCCCCAGTTCCTAGCCAAGCCCGGAACGGCGTCCTCCCCCCACCTTATCCCCCCGTGGGGATACAAGGGGGCGACACCCCCTTACATGCCCCCTTTTCCCCCTTTTATGTAACCCACTGGGAAAAACTCGGCCCCCCGGGGTTTCACAAAAAATTTTTCTATTTCATCAACCCCCGTAACAAAAGAAATTAGTCATGTTAGGGGCTCTCCCAAAACGGGCAGAACTGCCATTCCCAGGGATCGGGGGATTCCCCTCTTTCCCCCCGGGCCCCTGAGGTCGAGCCTGGGCCCCTTCGGCAGCATTCCCGATCTGTTCCATGGCCACCTCCCGGGGAGCTTCTGGCGTTGGAAATCCTTAAAAATTTTTTTTAGGGCTCCGCAGACCGGGGTTTGGGGGCAAAAGGGAATTTTTTGGGGGTAAGCATCATACGGGTAAAAAACCCCCCAGAAAACCGGGCAAAAAAAAAAGGGGGCAGTCTGACATCCATCATAATGTGGTGGTCAGCACCGGGTAATGTCTGATTAGTGGGTGTGTTCAAGTCTGGTCACACAGGATCAGTCTGTGGGTGGTCAGCATAGCCAGGTAAGTCTGATTGTGGGGTGTGTTCAAGTCTTGGTCACAGGATCAGTCTGAACGGTTGGTTAGTTAGGTGGCTGTATGATAAGGAAGCTGTAATTTTTGTTTGTTTCTTTATTTTTTTTTTTTTTAAAGAAAAAAATGGTATCAAGTGTATGAGTATATGTAGTATTCATCTCTCATGCTGTTTCTTGTCTTTCTGTGTCCAGCAATCTTCTTTCTCTGTTTCCTCTTTTCCTTCGTATTCATACCTTATCATCTTTATATGTTTTTCTGTCTGTCTGACTGTCTGTCCACCTCTCTCTCACTCTCTCTCTCTCACTCTCTCTCTATCACTCTCTCTCTCTCTCTCTCTGTGCCTTTGTCCTTTTCCCACACAATAAATTACGACTTAAGTCCCTTCTGTCAGGTCTGATGCCCTTTATTCCTTCTAATAAACATTTTGGGTTTTCACTTGAAGTTTCAAATGAAAATGCCATAATATCTGGACTGAAAGCAATACCAGTTTCTGATATGAGCATCTTACATCCTGAACTGCTCGCAGTTGGGCACCCAGCTTGTTCGCCAACATGTACACATGACCTGTACTCATGGTCACAGTCTGTGTCTTCACAGTTCAGAGCATTGATCATCCAGTGTGCATGTAAATCCAGCACGTTCACCACATATGTTTAGGTTCTGCGCGCTCAGGAATAGTCACATGTACTTTTCTGTGTACCAGGCACGCAACTGCAAATTGCAGTTCTGTAAGCAGTGAAATGAACTTGTCTTGTATTCCAAAGCATCTTACTTATGAGAAATAGGATTGAGTGGATTTATTTGGGTTTTTTTGCTAAAAGAATCAAGAAGTGTGTTTCTGTATTCCAAAGCTCTTTGTTGTCCTAAGTTTATGGTATAGTCGACCTGTGTTTTATGGTAGGCATTTCAAGTGATGTGCTGCCCTCAGGTCATTTTGAACTGCATGGGGATGCTGTGGGCTCTTTGTAAAGCAAACAGCTCATCTGCTTTTTGGAAGTACTGAGCAGTAGCTTCCCCTTTTCTGTGACTCTTTGACTCTTCCTTTTTTGTACTCCCAGTTCTTATAGAACAGGGAGTACTTTAGAATGGGAACGAAGAAATGCTGTTGTGTGGTGTGTGTGTGTGTGTGTGTGTGTGTGTGTGTGTCTGTCTGTCTGTGTGTCCGTGGTCAAAATGTGTTCCACTCACTCCAGACAAAAAATACTGGGCCGATCTTTCTTAAAATTTGTAGGTATGTTCATTATGGCCGTTACTAACAGCTGTAACGGCCTGTAACGGTTTTTCTTTTTTTATGGAATATCTCAGAAAGTACTTGACCAATCTTTCTGAAAATTTGTAGGTATGTTCATTATGGGTCAAGAATAATGCCCGATGTTTTAGTTAACCGTTACAACCGTTACTAATGGCTGTAACGGCCTGTAACGGTTTTTTTCTTAGGAATATCTCAGCAAATTACTTGCCGACCTTTATGAAAAATTAGCAGGTATTTTCATTATGGGTCACGGATGATGCCTGATGTTTTTAGTTTGCACGTTTATAGCGTTACTACGGTTGTAACGGCCTGTAAACGGTTTTTCTTTTTTATGGAATATCTCAGAAAAGTTACTTGGCCAATTTTATAGCCCCCCCCCCCCCCCCCAGAACGGTTTGGAGGGTCTTGTTGATAAATCGGAGCTCTGTCCATATGTAAGTGATGTAATGCATGCACATGAAATGGATTAAACACCCGTTAAAAACCGTTATTCTGCCGTTTATTTCTTATATATAGGTGGATTTTTATGAAATTTTGGTAATATAGAAAGGTTATCACACAAATGACATTCTATATAGTGTTTCAAAAATCTGACTGTAAAAACGATAATCTTGACTATTGTCTGGATTTGGTGAAATTTTGATATTTACACAGGCTTTTTAGCCCAGTGAGGACTACATACGGTTTCAAAAGTGTATACGGTTATATAACCGTTATTTTTCCGTTATTTTTTATATATTGTGGGTTTTAATGAAAATTTTGTCACCCCCCCCCCCTTTTCCCCCCTAAACACCACATCGAAAGGTTCTCACACACAACATGACACTTCCTGCTGAGAATCACCATCTGACCGTTAAAAACTGTTATTTTGACATATTGTCGATTTGGATGAAATTTGGTTTATGTACACGGCTTTAGCCAGTGAGGACTAAATACCAGTTTCAAAAGTGTAAATCGGTTAGATAACTGTTAAACCGTTTGTCACGGACAGAAAAAGAAAAAACCGATGTCGTGGGTCAGTCGCCAGCAGTTTGTTTGGACATAAGCTCCAACTCCAAATATCCTGGTGTCCAGGCAGACGACTTAAGGTGTCGGTAGCAAATTAGGCACAGACGAGAGGCTCCATTGGAGACAGCACTGGTCCAGCCGACAGACTAAGTGGATGGGCAGAACGTTCTCGATAGGTCTGGCAGAGGGGTCTCAGCGCCTGGGTCAGGACAGATCTAGCCCATTTGCGAACAGCGCATAGTTAAGCCAGCACGTCGCAGGTTGAAGTAGGAGGGGAAGGTTTGTGTGGTGGGGGGGTAAAATCAAGCTAAGTTATTAAATGACCCATTGACACCACAGAGGCAAGGCCAGAAGATGTGACTTTGACGATTTGAACGTCCAATGGAATGAGGAGGGGAGGTAACCTCAGTAAAAGGGGTAAAATACTGACCAATGGTACTCACTTGTGACAATAGGAAGTGAGCATAAGGCAAATGAGGGAGGGAGGAATGAAAGGGGAGAAAGGGGGAGGAGACGAAAACAGTGGGAGAGGGGAGAGGTTTGGTGTAGGCTCTGACGAGGAGAGAAGAGCAGAGAGATGAAGAGGAATCGGAACAGAACCGAGCTTGTAAGCATTAGCACCAGATAGAGTCTGCAGAGAAGGACTAGGCGAGATGTGAGAGTGAGAGTTGACTAACTGATGAAGAGAAAAAAAAAAGAAAAAGAAAAGAAAAGCAAACCATGTCCATTTGATAGAGCAGACTAGAAGAGAGAGAGAGTGCAATGCGTTAAGCAGGAAGAAAGAAAGGCGACAGATCGATGTCTGGTAGTCACTTTAACCTGAACCGGGTTCGACTCCTACCTGGCAGCGCCACTTTCATCAGCAGTCCAACCTGGCCAACGCCAGCGGTCAAACCTGACCAGTGCCAGCAGTCCACCATGACCAGTTGCCAGCAGTTGTGTCCGTTGACTGGTGTTTGTTGAAAGTGACCAGTGGAAAGAACCTCCCCCCCCAGACGACAAGGAAAGACAGTGATCGTGAATAGTTTAGATCACCTGGCCAGTAAAGGAAAAATCTTTTCTACCCGGGTTAGTTTGATGATGTAGATAAATGGTATTGTGAAGCTCAAGGAAAGGAAGAGAATGTTTTATTGGTTTGACTTCATGCTGCATTGATGTTTATGTCATGATTATGTGTAGTAAAGTTATTAGACTTTACTAGTGGTTTGATGTTGACGAATGCATGATATATGAATGAGATTGTAAGCAAGGTCTGTGCGTGTGTTTGGGCTGTGAGCTGTCCTTCCTCCACTGACATACCGAGGATGACAATTTATTGGCGAGCTGCCAGGGTATTCTGGCCCTAGTAATTATAATGTTCAACTTCTCTGAGAGGGAAGCTGGGTGGGATTCAAGTATTGTAAATCCTATGACAGGTAGTGTCTTACTGTATGTTTCCAAGATAGTTAAACCACTAGGCTTGGCATTGCTTCCAGTTAGTTAAAACACTAGTCTTGGCCATTTTCAGCCCCAGAGTACTTATTTCGCCACAGATTGCCTATATTCGCTCTCTCATAGTGTGGGTCAGGCGCTAGGCGTCTTATAAAAACTAGTTACGTTGTCCCAAGCTAATATTTGGCGGTCATATACTGTACCAGTCAGACAATAGCATTCACGGCAGTTAGATTGCTCTGCCAGGCCAGAAGTTTTTGTGTGGCTAATGCAGTGATAAATAGACAGTCTCGTGGTGCCCAACCCACTTCCGCCGTAGGAGAAGCCAGTGTAAGTCTCCCCATAGTCAATTCTCTCTCGGCCTGCCGTCAAGCCAAGATAAGTCTTGTGCTCTGTCTCGCTTCTCTTTGCCGTGTTGTTTAGATAGCCTTTGTGTTTGCTTCTTTGCTTATTTGTTGTGGCTGCGCGCTTCCACCTTTCATTCTTGAACCGGTGGGGCTTTTGAGTTTGGTGTGCTTTATTCATTTGTTTACCACGCCATCCGCCTTTGTGACTTTTGTCTCGGCACTCGCGGGACTTTGCATTCGGCGCTTTTCGATCTTTCGAAAGTCGGAACTCCATCACGCCGGTTCGCCCTTTCTCCCCAGTTTGGCTTTTAACGGGCCCTTGTTCAACGAATTCACGTGTCCCTTCTCCTTCCATTTGGACTCCCGATTCGCTAACTTTCCACGTAGTCCACTCGGATTCCATTTCTTCGCCGGTCGTTCCGCCATTTTGTTTTCGGGACCGGCCAAAACCGCGTCACTTCCGATCGACCTGCCTCGATCTCTCCCCCCCACACTGATTCTCTTGCATTTAATACATTTCAGTGTCTCTCACGGGTTGGTTGAGCCTTTATACTCCCTAATCACCTCTTTGTTCCCCTTGGCGATGTACGTTTCCGTTGTTTGTTACCCACCACCAGTGCCCCAAACATGCGTGAAGGACACTAACGGCTCGAGGCGCTCCACTCTTCCGGCCAGTCGCTCTTACCCCGGAGGGAGGGGTCGTGTGACGATTCCACGGGACAACACCGCTCACGCACACGATGAGGAGTACGGTCGGTGTAGAGGAGGGTTCGTGCAGGGCGACGCGCGACCATCATTCCTATTCCCCCTCTACCCGACCGGCGGAATACACGATCGTGCGATCGAAGGTCAACAGGTCGTCCAGTCGATGATCAATCGTCGTCATTGCCGACTGTTTTTCATTTGCTTCCTCTCCCTAAGCCAAATCCTCCAAGGGCAAGGCTCCCATGAAAGGACCTTCCCGTTCTAAATCTTCCGATGCCCTGATGGTTCGCCTGTTCGACTGTCGACCGCGTAAAGGAGACCTCTCCCATAATTGCGCGTCCGGCGATCCATCGGCCCCAGGGGACCCTTGCCGATACCCGGACCGGCACGCGGTGGCGGACTCGCGGACGGAATCACCGCACGTCACCGGTTCTATTGAGACTGGTGACGCTAGCACCTCCACTAAACGTCACACAGTCTCAGGACGCTCTCCCCAACCGGAGTCCGGGTACAGCCACGACCGGACACGGGAGCAGTCAACACTCCGGTGGAGGGGAATGTGGCCAGTCTTCGGTGGAACCCCCCACTGACCACAATCCCGGGTTCAGGTTACGCAGGCATCGAGTAGCTCGGATCTGCGACTCACCCCGACGGTCGAACCACCCGATCGATAGTCTCAATCTCCCCTAGGGGTACAGGACGTTGGGGAGCCGACTTCTTCGCTCCCCTATTGGGCAACGTCCGCGGTCCCGTTCCTCAGGGGGGAGGATCGACCAGCGGGACCAGGGGTAACCCTCGTCCCTTGAGCTTACGCGTCGGTCTCAGCCATCCCGTCCGCTAACCACACGGCCAGGGAGCTCGGCGATCGTAAACCACTCCCCGACCCCTCTGCCACGCAAGGGGCCGACGTGCGGACCCCCACCCGGGGAGAGATTGCAGGAGGCAGGTCTCTCCCTGGGTTTGCGCAAGTTAAACGGGTCCCCGCGGAGGGACTCTGCCTCTGGGCCTCCACAGCCCTCCTTCTCCCGGGGTCGGTGGTTCTATTCCCCGAGGGATCAGTGGCTTAGCTCGGATTCTTCCCTGACTCCATCTTTGGCCTATGTGGCATCCGGCCTCCAGAGCTGGATCGACCTGGGGCCCCATTCTCTAGGGCGCTGTCCGATCGGCAGTCCCCTAGTTTTCACGCCGATTACGGACCACCGGGGAGTCGTCCTCGTTTTCACCCTCTTCCCAACGAGTTCCGACTCCCACGCACCTGGACATGCTTCCGAAAGGTGGACCTGAACTCCCCTTAACGATCAGACTGACCCCACAATTGGAGGAGGTGTTTGAGGATTCCTCCCAGGTTCTGGGGACCTTTCCATTTTGGGAGAGGCTGGCGCCTGATCTAGTTGTTAGGAAATCCCTTCCCTCTAACAAAATCTTCGCCTTTCCCGTTTCACTGGGTCACCCCCCCTACCTCCAGCGATCACGGCCAGGATAGCGCCCCCAGGACCCTCCACTTCCTTTGTTGGGCAGATTCGGCCTCGCTCGCCAGGGGTACACATGCCGTTCCCACCACCGGGGACTGACTTTTATCAGCCCCCAACGCGGCCCAATAGGAGTGTCCTCAAGGACCCGGTCAGGCCCTCATGTCTTTTCTTCTCTCTTTCTGGCCAATCCGGCCACCAGGGAGCTTGCCATTTCCACGGATGACCTCAGGCTCACCTCCTAACCGCCCCCCTCCACATCCACCTCTCATTCTATCAAAACCTGACAGAGTGGGACAGAAATCGCAGGGCTGGCATTCTGCACACCACCGCGGGGCATGCCTTCATTGACATGTTCCTACAGCGGGCGGAGGAACTCTGGCCCAATGAGGGAGGCATTGTTCAGCGTCTTCAGACCGGGCGACACTGAGGCAGCGCCCAGCTGGTTGATGACCCCCTTATGCGTTTTCTTGTCACAGATAGCGAACCACCTTGGCGGCTTCGGGGGACAGCGCAGCCAGGAGTCACTTAACTGCATGTGGCAGTGAGAGGACGCCCTGCTATCACAGGACCATCTCTCCCCAGCGGCTCGAAGGGGCCTTACGCTGCATTCGGGTCAGGAGCAAGTCGCTTTTCGGCGACTATTCCTCTGCGGGCATTTTCCCATGCTGTCGAGGAGCGCAAACAGGCCGCTTCTTTTGCGCCCAAACTCCTAGCCTTCCAGACCTTCTTTCGTCATCAGGCCTACCCACAGCCAGACCCAGCCTACCCCAAACAGCGTCCCTCGAGGCCCGCCCAAACCCCTACGCCAACGAAAAAACCCCAACAGAATTTTAGGTTCGGCCACAGGCCCGGCCCGGAGGTGACTAGCGGACCCACTTCGAGGGGGGGAGAAATGTCAGTCTTCCAGTCACACCTCAGCCCCTCTGCCCCCCTGGCAGGCAGTCTGTCCCGGCACGCCCACCAGGGCGGCGCTATGGGTCTCAACCCTGGGTGGTTCTGTTCTGCAGGAATGGGTTCCGTCTACACTGGGCACACCGAACGCCCTCCTCTTGTCCTCCCTACTCCTTCCACCGGCGACCACTCCCGCCCAGGCGGAGGCCCTTCGCATGGAAATCGAGGAGCTTCTCCCGCAACGGCGCCCTCACCGAGGGTACCACACCCAACCCGGGTTTTACTCTCGCCTCTTGTAGTCCCAAAGGGGGGGGGGGGGGGGGGGGGCCCTCGGGCGGCTGGAGGCCCATCCTCGACCTTTCCCCTCTCAAAACAGATTCTCAGGACAACCAGATTCAAGATGGAGACCCGGCCCAGATCAGGGGACTCCATCCACCAACTGGACTGGGCCTCCTTGATAGGATCTCTAAGATGCTTACTTCCAGATCCTCATCCACCCGTCCCCACAGTCGGATACCTTCGTTTCGTCTGGCGGTGCGGGTGTTTCCATTCAAGGGCCCTCCATTCGGGCTCTCCCTGGGCTCCCTTCCTCTTCACGAAGGTAGTCAAGGAGATGGCATCTCTCCCTTGCCAGAAGGAGGACATTCGCCTCCTTGTCTACCTCGACGACTGGCTCGTCCCTGGCCCCCCTCTCAGCCCTAGCCCAATGCCACACCTCACAGCTACTTCAGGCTTTGTCCTCTCTGGGGTTCGTCCACAACCGCAAAATGCGAGCTCTCGCCCAGACAGCAATTCACCTTCCTGGCATGAGCTTGACACCACCCGCCATGGTAGTCTCCCCGACCCGGA
>CM031596.1:81467340-81529840 GCA_018398815.1 Conus ventricosus | reverse complement strand
GGCTGCGAACATCCAAATCCCCCTCTCGAACGGACAGGTCCCGTTCCGTCCTCAATACCCTCTCCATCGCCGGGCCTCTCAGGAACTCCGAGACCTAGCCATGTCCTCTCGCAGAGCTAGCACGGAGCCCCTTTATGATTGCAGATGGAGGAAATGGGTCTCATGGTGCAAAGCCAATTCTGTCCCTCACATTCGCCCCACCAACATCCAAATAGGAAATTTCCTGTCCCAACTTAACCTCTCTGCTAGCTCCATCAGGGGCTACAGGTCGGCCATCTGCACGACCATCCTCCAAATGGCCGGACCTTCCTTTGAGAATGATTTCCTTCTCAGGGAGATCTCCAGAGGGGCTTCTCTTCGTGAGGCCCAATCCCCTAGACGTGTTCCCCTTTGGGACCTCTTCACTGTTCTTGACGTCCTCAATAAACCCCCTTTGAGCCTTTGTCCTCCATTCCTTTCGACCTTCTGTCTATGAAGACTACCTTCCTCCTCGCCCTCGCTTCCGCGAGACGGCGAGGCGAGATCCATGCCCTTAGCGGGGACCCCAGAGACATTGCCTTCCACAGAGACGGCTCCGTCTCTCTTAAGTTCCTTCCCGAGTTCCTAGCCAAGAACCAGGAACCCGGCAGTCCCTCCCCTTACCTCATCATCCGCCCGCTGGCGGATACACTAGGGGGCGACACCTCTTCGGACATAGCCCTTTGCCCTTCTCGATGTCTAACACACTATGGGAACGCTCGCGCCCCAGGCGCGTTTCACAAAGACGTCTTCTCATTTCCATCAACCCCAGTAACACGAAAGACATCTCAGCTGGCACTGTCTCTAGGTGGCTCTCCAAGACGGTCAGAACTGCCTATTCCCAGCATCCGAGGATCTCCCCGTCTCTTCCCCCGGGCCCATGAGGTCAGAGCGCTGGCCACTTCGGCAGCATTCCAGCACTCTGTTCCCATGCGCCACCTCCTGGAGGCAGCCTTCTGGCGTTCGGAGAATCCCTTCATAAAATTTTATTTGAGGGACATCCGCATGACCAGGGCTGATGGTTCTAATGGGATATCCTTTGTGGCGGCTAATGCATCCATATCGGGTAACCCCAGGAACCACTAGGGCACTCGCCCTCCTCCTTTTACTATGAATTCTGCTATTGTCTGACATGGTACAGTATATGACGCCAAAATGGGGAGTTTGTATTATACTCCCTGTTTGGCTAGTATACTTACCATGTCAGACTCTAATGCCCGCCCTACCTTCCCCGCTAGCGCCAAGGTTCTGGGGTTACCTTGCGCGCAGGCCTCGATGAATGACGTATGGGAGACTTACACTGGCTTCTCCCTACGGCGGAAGTGGGTTGGGCACCACGTGACTGTCTTATCACTGCATTAGCCACACAAAAACTTCGGCCTGGCAGAGCAGACTAACTGCCGTGAATGCTATTGTCTGACATGGTAAGTATACTTAGTTTACTAGCCAAACAGGGAGTATAATACAAACTCCCCATTTATCATTCATAGGATTGTGCTATTACGTCACTCGTGTCGGTAACCACCAGTTTGGCTGTCGTAGTAGTAAAACCTTGTTCAAAAAAAAAAGGAGATATAATGGCGGAAGAAAAGAACACCCCTATTGAACAACTTGTGAGCGTCGCTCGTGATTTAGGCTACTCGAGAGAAGAGTTGCGAGCATTCGTTGAAACCCAACAAAAGATGGAAAGAGATGAGCGAGCGGAAAGACGCCGTGTCGCAGTAGAAATGCAGGAAACAGAAAGATTAAGGATTCAGGCTAACGATAATCAGGCTAAAGAAGCGCAGGAAACAGAAAGATTAACGCAGGAAACAGAAAGATTAAGGATTCAGGAAACGCAGGAAACAGAAAGATTAAGGATTCAATTAGAGTTAGAGAGAGCGAGAACACAGAGGGAGATCACCGATGATGGTAGTTCAGTTTCCAGTGACCCTGTGCGCAGTTATGCCCCGACCAAAGTTGCCAAAATTCTCTGAAGGAACAGATTCGATTGATGCGTACATCAGTCATTTTGAAACGTTTGCTACTAGTCAGGGTTGGCCTTCAGAAGAGTGGGCAGTCATTTTGTCAGCGCTATTGACGGGTAAGGCATTACAGATTTTCACTGCGTTACCAGCAGACCAACAATCTGATTTTGGTGCTGTGAAGGAGTCGTTGATGAAGGGATTTGACCTCACGGAGGAAGGGTTCAGAAAGAAATTTCGATCAGCTAGATTACAAGCAGGGGAAACGTACACTCAGTTTGGTGCACGTTTAGATCACTATTTTGAGAAATGGTTAGAGTTGAGTGGTACGAAGAAGGAGTTCGCTGAATTGAAAGAGCTGGTTATGAAGGAACAGATTTTGTCAGGTTGTAGTCCAGAGTTAACTATACATTTGAAAGAGAGACAGCCAGAGACAGCAGGGGAGTTGCTGAAGTTAGCAGAGGTGTACAGGGAGGCACGTTTGGGCACTAAGGTGCAGGAGAAACAGGTGCCAGGCACAGGTGAGAAGAGTGCAAGGAGACTAGAGGAGTTTTCTGCAAAGTCTGCAAACCCAGTGGTGGGGCAGAAAGGAGGACAGAGGGACAATAGGTGTTTCATTGTCACAAGAAGGGACATGTGGCGAGGGATTGTCGCATGAGGTTCCAGAAGGCAGCAGCCTTGCAAGAGGTTGATAAGGGTCGCCAGGGGAAACGACCTGCAGTGGAACCAAAAGGGATCCAATCTGAAGAGGGTGGAGTGCAGCCTATGGCTAGCACTGGGCAGCAGTCAGTGTCAGGGATGGAGGGCACTAGGCTGAGTGGTTCATTACCAGTGGAAGAAGGGTGGATTGGCCAGCAGAGGGTGAAAGTGTTACGGGACACTGGTTGTTCATGTGGTGTAGTAAGAACAACGCTGGTCGAGGAAGGGGATTTGACAGGGCAAATCCAGACCTGTACTCTAATCGATGGCACTGTGAGGGAGTTTCCAGTTGCCAAGATAGAAGTACGTACCCCTTACTTCTCAGGCGAATTGTCTGCGCTGGTGATGGAGAAACCCCTTTATGATTTGATCATTGGAAATATTCCAGGTGCAAGGGATCCAGGGATCCTGAGTTGTTGACTGCTACAGGGCAGCAGTTCAAACACGGAGCAAGAAGGAGGAAAAGGTTGATAAACCGTTAGTCGTTCCAGCAAGGAAGTCAGGCATAGATGTGTCGCCTGATGAGTTTAGGGGAGCGCAGGAACAAGACCCTTCGCTCGTGAAGTCTTGGGAGTTGGCAAGAGGTGGAGAGAAACAGGTGGTTAGAGGAGGTGAGACAGAATTTCTGGTGAAAGGCGGGATGTTGTACCGAGTGTTCACCAAGGGGAAGACAGGTAAGGTGACAACTCAGTTAGAGGTACCAGCATGTTATCGTGACACTGTCATGTCAGTGGGTCACGAGTCGCTCATGGCGGGTCATCTCGGCACCAGCAAAACAGCTGACCGAATCTTTGATGATTTTCATTGGCCAGGGGCAATGGCAGACATAAGCGGTTCTGCATGTCATGTGATGTGTGTCAAAGGTCAGCCACAAGAGGGGTGAAGAGGAAGGCACCTCTTAAACATCCCCCTTAATTGACACACCATTCAGGAGAGTGGCTGTTGATCTGATTGGCCCAATCTCGCCCTGTTCCAAGGTGGGCCAGGGATGAGACATGTAAGGTTGCAAGGGAAAGTTTGCAGGAGGCTTAGGGTCGTTCAGAAAAAGCAATATGACAGGAAGGTGAGGAAGCAATTCCTCAAGGTGGGAGATCAAGTCCTGTTACTGCTTCCCACGGATCACAACAAGCTGCTGATGCATTGGAAAGGACCATTCACCATCACTGAAAAGGTAGATCGGGATTACCGAATTGATGTGAATGGGAAACCAAAACTTTTCCATGCGAATTTTCTCCGCAAATATATTCAGCGTGAGACTCAGCACATAGGCGCAGCTGAAAAACAGCGGGTGCTGCGCTGGGCAATGGCACTGCAGCCCTACAGGTATCGAGTTCAGTACATTCCAGGTCGACAGAATGTAGGGGCTGACTATTTAAGCCGTGTAGTCTAGCAAGCTGCAACTCAGAGGAAGTCAGTCATATCCATGGTGCATAGCTACTTTGTTAATAATATGTGCTGATTACAGTGAGATTGAGTGGATATGGGTTCATTCCCATTTGGCTATGGTTCATATTTTCCTTGCGAGACTTGTTCATGTTTGGAGCATACAGTCGCTTGTGTAGTAATGCACTGTTTGCGATAAGTGAGGATGGAGATTCCTCAGTGAGGTGTCATGGATCGTGATCATATTAGATTGTGCTTTTCATAATAGTTGTGAAGAGAAGATGTGGCAAATCCGCAGGTAGGGGATTGCATAGGTGCGCACAGAGGTTATCAGAAAATGAGTTGGAAAAAAAAAAAAAGGCAGAAGCGCACGTCAATGATAACCCATTGGGGTGATATTTACTACCGATACATGCTGATAATTTGTAAACCGTTGTGTAAATAATTTTGCAAAACCTTGCACGTGTAGCTGTGTTGTCAGCAAATTCGGTTGTTGTCTTTTTTGTACCGTTGTTTTGAGACAATGCTGAGCATAGTCTTTTGCAAGGGGGAAATTGTCACGGACAGAAAAAGAAAAACCGAAGTCGTGGTCAGTCGCCAGCCAGTTTGTTTGGACATAAGCTCCAACTCAAATATCCTGGTGTCCAGGCAGACGACTTAAGGTGTCGCGTCAGCCAATTAGGCACAGCGGAGAGGCTCCACGGAGACAGCACTGTCCAGCAGACAGACTAAGTGGCTGGGCAGACGTCTCGATAGGTCTGGCCAGACGGGTCTCGGCGCCTGGGTCAGACTGATCTAGCCAATTTGCGACCAGCGCCCATAGTTAAGCCAGACGTTGCAGGTTGAAGTAGGAAGGGGGAAGGTATTGTGTGGTGGGGGTAAAATCAAGCTAATTAATTAAATGACCCATTGACCACCACAGAGAGCAAGGCCAGTAGATGTGACTTTGACGATTTGAACGTCCAATGGAATGAGAGGGGAGGTAACCTCAGTACAAAGCGGGTAAAAATACTGACCAATGGTACTCACCCTTTGACACATAGAGTGAGAATAAGAAAGTGAGGAGGGAGAAGGAAAGGGGAGAGACCAGGGGGAGGAGAACGAAAAACAGAGAGAGAGGGAGAGGTTCTGGGTGTAGGCTCTGACGAGAGAAGAGCAGAGAGATGAGAGGAGTGAACAGAACCGAGCTGTAGCATTAGCACCAGATAGAGTCTGCAGAGGAAGGACTAAGGAGAGATGTGAGAGAGAGAGTTGCTAACTGATGAAGAGAAAAAAAAAGAAAAAGAAAAGAAAAGCAACCATGTCCATTTGATAGAGCAGACTAGAAGAGAGAGAGAGAGAGAGAGTGCAATGCGTTAATGCAGGAAGAAAGAAAGGAGAACAGATCGATGTCTGGTAGTCACTGTTCAACCTGAACCGGGGTTCGACCTCATACCTGGCAGCGCCACTTTCATCAGCAGTCCAACCTGACCAACGCCAGCGGTCTAACCTGACCAGTGCCAGCAGTCCAACCTGACCAGTGCCAGCAGTTGTGTCGTGACTGGTGTTTGTGAAAGTGACAATGAAAAGAAAAGAAAAAAAAAGAAGAAAAGGAAAGACAGTGATTCGTGAATAGTTTAAGATCACCTGGCCAGGTAAAGTGAAAAATCTATTTATACCCGGGTTAGTTATGATGATTTAGATAAATGGTTTTGTGAAGCTCAAGGAAAGAGAGAATGTTTTATTCTGTTTGACTTCATGCGCATTGATGTTTTTGTTCATGATTATGTGTAGTAAAGTTATAGACTTTACTAGTGGTTTGATGTGACGAATGCATGATATATGAATGAGATTGTAAGCAAGCTGTGAGTGTGTTTGGGCTGTGCGCTAGTCCTTCCTCCACTGACATACCCGAGGTTGACACCGTTATTTTGCCGTTATTTTTTTATATATTGGTGGGTTTTAATAAAATTTTGTATATAGAAAGGTTTATCACACACAAATGGCACTTCCATGCAGTGTTTCAAAATCTGACCGTTAAAAACTGTTATTCTTGACATATTGTCAGATTTGGATGAAATTTGGTATGTACACAGGTTTTAGCCAGTGAGGACTAAAATACCAGTTTCAAAAGTGTACATCGGTTAAATAACCGTTTATAAACCGTTATTTTGCCTTTATTTCTTATCTCACAAAGCACTTGGCCGATTTATAAGCGGTTTGGAAAACTGGGAGTACGTTTATATGCTTCGCATCTTGTTTTTCTTTTTTTTTCTCTTTTTTTTTGTTTTTGGTCTGTCTTCACTGTCATCAGCTGTTTTTCCAGCCTTTGAAGACTGTGTTATTCTCATCTCTTTGTTCTGGAAAATCTGTTACACTTGTTTCTGCCACTTTTTTGTCATAATCTAATAACCAGGTCATGAAAATTGTCTACACTGTCCGGCATAGATGCTAGAAGTCCATTCTGCTATGTCTGTCTGCCATGTGTCAATTCATTTTTTTAACTTAAAAAAAAATTAAATCTGGAAGTGAGAAATCAAACAGAACAACTGGCACTGTTACAACAGCCTAGTCTTTCACACTGCAAAGATCTCAGTAGTTTAATCACTGTGTCATGAATTGCATCTGTTGTTCGTTTTTTTTTTTTTCAGGTGCTGAGCTGTTCAGGATGTGATCTTTGTTTCCTGTATGAGTTTTACAGCCTGAAAAAGGCCCTGTGTGGTTGGTTAGGCTATGGTGATATAAACTATACACTGGCTTGTTTTGACAGCTTAAAGACAAACTTTGTGTTGGATGGGCTTGTAGATCAGATGTACAGATGTGTGTCATTAGTATTGGTTTGGGCCAACCCTGCAGGTGGTGCACCTGTGCTGGAGCCACAGCTTGTATGATGCCATCATCTACGTGTACACGCGGGGCATGAATGACTACACTACCCCACTGGAACAGCTTATGTCACAGCTGGGTGCTGCCGTCAGCAGGGGCAAGCAACTCACAGGTGAGTTGCCTGCTCTGGGAGACACTAGCTTTCTGCAGCATAGTCACTTGGGTTTTTAACACACCATAAAAAGTCTTCGATTTCCCTGGTGTAATCGGTTATGATATCAGTATAATACAATTCAGTGTAACGAGCATAATCAATCGATCTAACGAAATAATATTGATCAGTATAATAGACCTGCCTACCATATGCTAATTGTCATATTTGTGTGCGATTTGAAATGTGAGTAGAATTGTATGTTCAGCTTCAGAAAAATACAGAGATTAGCTGATCTTTTTTGCCCAAATTTTTATTTTGTTATTGTCATAATTTAACACAATATACATTATTTAAATATTATTTGATCACCTTTGAATGTTTTCCCACATTTTCTAATTCAGTGATGAGCATGTATCAGCTGTCTATGCCTAAAAGTTAATTTATTTTGCTCATGTTTGTTTGCATCCCAGTACCTGTGGCTTTATTTCACAGATAATCAGATCAGACTGGGGAACAAGCTGCTGGTATATATCAGGTAAGATTTATTTTCCTCATACTTAACTGTCCAAACAAATGCCTTATCTCCTACAATGTGGAACATCAGGAATTCCCCCCCCCCCCCCCCCCCCCCCCCCCCCCCCCAAGAAAAACCATGAGGGAGCAGGGAGTCCGTGCCACTCGACCTACAGGAATATGTGATAGTGCTCTCTCTTGAGCGAAACGTACTCACTTTTACTCCCCGAACAAATCAGTGTTCTCTTTTTCCTCGCTGTGGACACATCTCTCTCCAGTTCAAGCGCTTGAACTTGGATCATCTGAAAGGCCCTTTTGAGTTTGCCTTATTTCTCTCGACCAGCCTACGCCCTCCCGGTCGGAATTTTTGAGAGAACTTACTCGCGTTGTGTCTTCTCTTCAGTCTCCTTCACTGCAAGGCTGTTTGGCACAACTCAGCAAGACCAGCGTTTCTTCTCCCCAGTCATCAGCGTTTGTTATTCCTGGTGTCTTCTGCTCTGACAGTATTCCATTCGCTCATTGCAGTTTGTGTGAATGTTGGCCGTTTTCAACGTGGCACTCGGTGTCTACATGGCGCTTGCTGTTTTCTCTTCAGTACAATGGTCAGCCAGCTTTGGCATGAGTGGTGACCGACACTCCTTGCTACACCGCTTCAGCCTATGGCGGAGACAGACCAGCGTCTCCCCCTGTGAGCGGCTGTGTTCTTTTCCTCCATGTCGGCCTCAGGTAGAGGACCCATGTGAGTGGCACCAGCTTGGAGCACGATCTGAACGGCGTCGTTCCAAGGGGGGTTTACTGGTGCGAGTGGGCAATCCCCGGGTAACGTGAGCAAGGAGAACAGGTTGGACTCAGACTAATACTGAGGTATGCATGGTATGGTTGCTTGCGAATGGGAGTCGGTCGAGCGAGAGTATTCGATCAAACTGATGACGATATTGATTATTTTGATGATGAAACATTTTTTCTTTTGAGTTCACTCTAACGTGTTCTCAGCCGATAATGTTTGGTCAGTGATCGCAAGTACTCTTGCTGAGTCCAGTTTTGATTCACCAGCCCCCGCCTCTCAGAGGGCGAGGTTTTCGTTGCTTGACTATTTTAAAATGTGGGCAGTATCAAGAATTCATGAATGTTGCTCTTCTTGATCTACTGCTCCGCTCTTTATGGGGTGCTGTTGTTATAAACTTTTGTCTGGAAAACATTCTGATTAGCAAGGAACTCTATCTCCTTTTTGGATGGAACGCACTGACTTGGATTACTGTTAGCTACCATTTACTACTCCATCTTGTGTGGTCGTGTCTCTGATATTTGTCAGTCGTCTTTACTCAGTTCGACTTGGATATTTTCACAAGAATAAGATCTGTTATCTCCAAATCAGATAGTTTTTCGTTTATGGTGAATATTTATATTTTAGGGGTCAAACTACCGTCTCGAATGAAATGCTCAGACGGCTATTGTTGCAATGGCCTCTCATTCGGGAATTCCCGCAGTAATGACTGATTGTAAACTTTTTGATTTATACAAGTTTTCTTCTCCTCTGAATATTCTTCTCTTCTGGCTCTTGTTTTCATGGTCGCGATTTCGTTTGCATGAATAATCAGATGTATGATGATTTCTGAGATTGAAGAACGACCATGGAGGTTTATCCTTTCCTTAGTCTCTGATCTGATACCCTTTTGCCAGAATTCCCTTTCCGTGATCTCTCAGAGCTTTAAAAAAAGAAAAAAAAAATCAAATTAAGGATTTCCTTTGGGCTTCCTTATTGATGGTTGTCTCAGCTGTACCAGTTCCTGACTCAGAAACCCATCCATGTCTGCATGGATGACACATTACACACAGCATGCATCCCACGTGAGAAATGGAAATAATGAAGTAGGGAAATTGAGTAACGATATGGAACGATATTGACTGGATGACACGGGAAACGACTGAATGAAGTGTCAGCTGACAGCTCTCCAGTCAGCACCACCAGGTGGGCAACCGGTTGTGCAAACAAGTGTGGATGATATAGCACTTAGAGCTTGGTCTCTAGCCGAGGATAGATGCAGCTATGTAAATATTCATAATAATGATAATCATAATAATCTCAGTTATGCTTCTTTTTCCTGGAAGGTGACTTAGGGAGAGCATACTTCCTTGTTTGTCACTTTTGTAGTCTTCCTTTCTTTTGTGCCAAGGAATTGGAGTTTGGCCAGTATTAGGTCTCTTCAGGATGACTTTAGTGTTCAAGGAATTGGAGTTGGGCCAGTATTAGGTCTCTTCAGGATGACTTTAGTGTTCAAGGAATTGGAGTTTGGCCAGTATTAGGTCTCTTCAGGATGACTTTAGTCTTCAAGGAATTGGAGTTTGGCCAGTATTAGGTCTCTTCAGGATGACTTTAGTGTTCAAGGAATTGGAGTTTGGCCAGTATTAGGTCTCTTCAGGATGACTTTAGTGTTCAAGGAATTGGAGTTGGGCCAGTATTAGGTCTCTTCAGGATGACTTTAGTGTTCAAGGAATTGGAGTTGGGCCAGTATTAGGTCTCTTCAGGATGACTTTAGTGTTCAAGGAATTGGAGTTTGGCCAGTATTAGGTCTCTTCAGGATGACTTTAGTGTTCAAGGAATTGGAGTTTGGCCAGTATTAGGTCTCTTCAGGATGACTTTTAGTGTTCAAGGAATTGGAGTTTGGCCAGTATTAGGTCTCTTCAGGATGACTTTAGTGTTCAAGGAATTGGAGTTTGGCCAGTATTAGGTCTCTTCAGGATGACTTTAGTGTTCAAGGAATTGGAGTTTGGCCAGTATTAGGTCTCTTTAGGATGACTTTTAGTGTTCAAGGAATTAGCCCATCATCCATGCTCGGTCTTGGCGTTTCTTCCCACCTCAAATGTAGTGGTATTTCTATGATACAGTTTGCTGCTAGGTAGACTTACATGTATTCTGTTTCTCCCATAGAAGTAATTTACTCGGGATCTACTGAGGATTTCATCTTAGAAAAAAAAAAGAGAAAGAAGAAGAAGGTGGACCAGATCCCTTCTTGTAGTCTTTCCTGGTGGAGAGGCACTTCAGGGTGGATTTCAAGTTGATACGACTAGATCAATCTGGCCTCGGCTGCCTTAGATCTGATTCCTTTGGGCTGTCTTCATATTTGCCCCATGGACAGTTGGAGTGGGCATTGAGTGAGGCTGGAACCAAACTACAGCAGATTTGGACACCTTGGGCGGTCATCTGCAGATGCCCCTTTACATTCATGGTCTGTGCAGAGGTGAGTGAGGCCGGGTAGGAGCCCAACTTTCCCGGGACTTCCTCGAGTGCAGTGGACTTCGCGAAACTCAGATTTCAGACCACTTGAATCTTTAGAAATGCAAGCGGTCTTGTTAGCTCCTCGCCATCGGTCCCATCTCTTGAAGGAAAGTTGGTCACAGTGTGCTCAGATAACTTGACAGTGGTAGCATAATTGAAGAATCAAGGGGGAACCCACTCCAGATGTCTAATGATCTGGCAATGTCTAAGACTAGAGCAAGTGTTTAAAGAAAAAAAAATCTGTGTATGTAACTCCTATCTTACTAGACACTGGTTCAGAACCTGTCTATGCTAGGTCGACTCAGGGGTCTTCTCCTTTTCCTGATCCTGACCAGTTTTTTTCTTGATATCCATGGTATAAGGGAGAGTGGGGACAATCTTTGACCTCCAGGAATTTCATTAACCTTTTGGTACTGACTTCGAATGCTGGAATGAGTTTAAGGGCAGCCAGGTGCTTTATGCAGAATCTCTGGCTCCCCGGTGAGTTCCCACCATCCTTGTCGATATTCTGGCATTTGTTTGGACAGGTAAGTATGAGAAAAAGGATTTTTCCAACTAAAACTAGTTTTATAATATACTTACCTGTCCAAACAGCTATAACTCCCTCCCTCCTCCCCACAGTTGGGAAAAGGGAGAAAACTGATTTGTTTTGGGAGTAAAGTGAGTACGTTTTACTCAAGGGAGAGTACTATCACATATTCCTGTAGGTTGAGTGGCGCGGGCTCCCCGCTTTCCTCATGGTTCTTTCTTTTTGGTGGGAATTCCTGATGTTCCACGTTGTAGAAGATAAGGCATTTGTTTGGACAGGTAAGTATATCTTTAAACTAGTTTTAGTAGGAAAAGTCCTATTTTTGTTACTTATCCCAGGGAAATCCTGTTTCCACCCCCGTCCATTGGTTTGTTTATCTGTCAACAAATTTATACAGAAACTTCTGAACTGATGTTAATGAATCATGGTGGAAAGTTGATACATGACCCAAAGAAGACCCCATTAAATTTTGGAGCTTACCCAGACCAGAGGGGAAGAGGAAAGATCCAGGATTTCTGTTATCTTTTTCTTTAGTATTACAAGATAAAACCTTTTTTTTTCAACATTGTTCCTTAAGAAATATTGCATGGATCTCAGTGGAAAATATAAGGCTTGTTGGATTTGCTCACATCTGTGAACTTGCAAGATTATTATGTGGATTTGGATTACAACATGGACATGGTGAGCTAAATAACATTCCTGTTTATAAAGGGTGATGGGCGGATACACTTTTTAGTCAGTGCAGAGAACAAATTGAAGTAGAAACCTGCAACTCCTGCCAAACTGTAGATGAGGCAGTGAGATTTGTTTCTGTACAAGGAGTTTTGTTGCATTTTGGATTGTTTTGGGATAAGTCAGAGATGCACATTGGATTAGGGTGTAAAGTTTGACTTGTTGGACCTTGGCTGAGGTGTTTGCTCTCCAAGCAACCTTTTAGCTAATGACAGTATCCAGAGCACCAGCATGACCTAATGGACAACACAAGTACATGATAAAGCAGCCATCCAAAGTGATGATAATGGCAATAAGAGACTGAGAAAGGAGAAACACCACAATGAGGGAATCAAGTTGATTATCACTAGAGAGAAACACCATGGTGAGTGAATCCAGTTGATTTGAAAGGAATATTTTTATGTTGAATCGATAGAGCATAAGCTGCCTTAAAGATTCTCTAAATGATATTTCCCTTAATAGATTTGGGGGGAGGGGACTTTTTTCTCTTGATCTTTACCCCAAGTATGCTTGTCTCACAGAGACTTGCTTTTACTGAAAGAAATTACTATTTGGTTATACTAGATTTACTTCCCAATAAAGAGATCCTACTGTGAAAAGGCTTGCTTTTTTCTGGGTCATTTTTCTCTCTTTCTATGGTAAATTTAGCTCCCAGTCAAGCGCCCCTCCTTTCTAAGATTCTTTTTCTTGGGGGAGGGAAATGGGGGGAGGGAGGAACATTGCCTTTGTCTGCGCAGGTACTAAATCCCATTAACCTTTGCAAGCCATGTCAGCCAATAGTGGCTGATGGGATTTCTTTCCCTTGAGCCAAGGCTGGGTGACGGACAGACAATACATTCTGCCGTGTCAACCACTATCAGAAGACGGGAACATATAAAATTCCTACACTTTCCATAAAACGATCCAAGGGAAATAAGCTCAGTAACTAGTCTCGTGGATGTCGTAGTGAGTTGTAGACCTTACTTTCAGTGGCCTATCGTGAACTTGGCTGACACCAGCAGCTTTGAAACAAGGGAACTGGCGGCACTGGGCTTTCTCGCTAAGCGTGCGCGTGGCAGGTGTTTCCTGTGTCAGAAAAAACATCGGTCAGGTGAAGGGGTTGTAGCGATTTCTCACTCAATGAAGCGCTTGAAATCATATTACAAAGTGGATCTGGTGATGAGGGGAGTGATTGAGAGATAGAAAACTATGAAAGAGAAGAGGAAAGTGAATTGTTTGAAGATGCAGCCACCCTTTCATCTTCTGATTTGGTGTTGTATGCGTTGCTCTTGGCTTGATAGTATTAAAGACCACCTTCTAGGATTTGTTTTTCTAGTAGACATGTTGTTTTTCTAGTAGATATTTGGTCTTTTTTACCTCTTGATAAGAGGGAACCCTCTCTCAAACACTAGATTTTTTTTTTTTGTATTTTTCACATTTTCCCTACAAGATTTACCTCCTTACAAAGACTTGTTCCTCTGAAAAACACAGTTTAAAAAAAAAAGAATTTCTGAAGGTTTTTGAATATTGAAAGATTCAGCTAAGCAGTTTAAAGCAGTCTGTGTTTAGACCCTAGGGAATGAAAGCTCCCAGACTGGAGGTTCATGCTGGCAGAACCTCCCCTTTCCCTTCAACTTGACCTTGAGTGCTGGTCTGAATGCAAGCCCTTTCGAACAGTCAGTCTGTGTCAGCTGCTACTGTGGAGGCTGACTCAAGCGTCCATCCCAACCCTTTTAGATTTTTCTCAGCTGTTTAGCGCCAGGTTTCTTTGGGTCCCTTCAATTTCTCTTCCCCTGGGGTGTCCAGCTCAGTTGTACATAATTTCATCATGACAAGGGATATCTCCCTGTGAAACATGTGCTGTCTTCTTTTCCTATCCTTTTCTCCTGTCTGTGTATGTTTTTCTTCACCTGTCCACATAGATTTTCAACAGAACTTAGTCAGGGACAGCTTCCTGGTCACACACTATAGGTTCTTTTACATGAATGTAGCACATGTGACCCAAGTTTACTACCTCATCCAAGACATGACTGGTACTCTCGTATATTGCACCACACAGACTTTTGTTTTTGGAACTACTTTTGTCCTCAAGGGCCTTCAGACAAGAGGATGTTAATCTCACCATTCATTGCATCACTGATCCTCAAAACGCTACTTGAGGTGTAATGGAAAGTCAGAGAATTGACCTATCCAGTGTAAAACTGGAATCACATAGCTAGTATTCTCTCACTTCGTAAGTGAGTGCATTATTGTTAAGTCCATCGTTCCACTTTTGAGACAAGTAAGTAGGACAGCCAATAAACCACCCTGAAAAGATCCTCTAGTGAAAAACTCAAATTCGTTCCATGAATTAAAGTCTTCCTTTTACCTGGGATATATTTGCCTGCTAGATCCAGTGAGCTCCACCAAAAAGACTCCCCCAAACCAATTTTCTTTAATAAGGATTTGTAAAGGTCACTATTACGGAGACCCAGGCCGTGACACAACTAACAGAAGAGGAACAATGTGGTGAACTAGTAGGACAGCCAAACAAACCTCCCTGAAAAGATCCTCTAATGAAAAACTCAAACTCTTTCCTGTAAATTAAAGTCTTGCTTTTCTGTGGAATATATTTGTCTGTGCTAGATCGGGCAACCTCCCCAAAACCAAGGATTTTTTTTTATAAGGGTTTGTAAAGGTTTCTTTTACAAACACTCAGGCCTCACACAACCAACTGAAGAGGAAGAATGTGGTGAACAGTTCTTCAGTGCAGCAGCCCGGTGACTCTTCACAGAATTAAAAGAGATGAGAGATGAGATGAGAGAGAGAGAATATTGAGAGGTAACCACATGATGTTTGTCATCATCATAATGATCCTCATTGTTTGACAGCTGCTGCCTGGCAGGCCGGGCCTACCCCATGGGTGATATCCCCATTGACCAGGTGGCTCAGGTGAAGGACGAGGTGTTTGCCTGCATCACCAGTCTGCACACCAAGAACCACCCTGACAGTTAGTCTGCTCTGTTCTTGTGTTTGTGCCTAGACCCAGGATGGGACGGGATTTGCTGCAGTGAGATGTGATGTGGTGTGTGGTGTAATGTGTTTGGTTTGAATGTCAGGCGTGAAGTAATTCAATCTTTTTACAGATGTCAGTCTTTTTTGATCACCAGGGATTAAGTTTGATATCTTTGTAAATCTTTTTGAGAAAATCTAAGTCAAAATATTGGTTGTTTGCCATCAGTGGTTAGGCAGTTTCCCAAACTTGTAAAATTCTTATTTGGTTGGAAATTCATTGAGCTAATTGCTACATTAAGATCCCTTTAGATCTGCATGAACATGTCAGCCTCCATTTTTTTTTAAGAAAGATATTCCGGTTTCTCATTTTACTGCGTGAGAAAGAGGAGGTTTTGCAAAAAAACCCACAAAAAACTAATTGAAAATAAAGGAATGAAAAGTTGGGTTTGGCTTTGGAACTTTGTCTCTAAGTTGATAAAAATATTCCAGTTTCGTGGGTGCACCAAGACAAAGATATTAATAATGAAGATAAGTGAGTCCTCGGAAATGAAAAAAGAAAATACCCTGGGAAAGCTATGCTATAGCACTGTGAAATGAGGTTCCAACAACAAGAAAGCATTGATCATTGAATAAAAAGTAATAACACAACCACTGTTTTTTTTTTCTTTCCTTTCTTTCTTTTTATTAAAGCTGGAAAGACGTTGGTGAGTTTGGCTGAACAGTAAGTCAGTATTCTCTCTTAGGTATGGGGTTTTTCCAATAATTAATTATGAAATTATTTTGTAAAGTAAGTGTTGGAAAAGATTTCCCAATGCCTCCTGACCCTTCCTCTTCCCATACAATTGCTTACCATGATGAAAAAATGGGTAATTTTTGCAGCAGCTTTGTTTTTTGAGAGTGACAACAACTCAAAACAATGTGTCAAATGTCACTATAAAAGTGACTGTAAATTTTGTAGCTGGGAAACTGGAACAAAAATGCATTGTACTACTGAAACTGATATGTAGCTGTAAGAGTTGTGATGTGTAAGAATCTGTATACCAGGTTTATGGTTGATGAAATGGCCTCCATTATGCTATTGCGGCTGCTGAAGAAATGGACAAAGGCAATATTGTGTTCTCAATAATTGATGTTTACTTTATGTTAATGCAATTTTTTGAAACCGACACCATTTTTATGTTGACCATGTTTTTAACCCATTCCCTGCCTGGAACGAGTAACGCTCGTTCAGAAAGCCGCAGAAAACCGAAAGTCGCTACACCCCGAACGAGAGTGTCTCGCCGTAACTTCGTAACAGAAAGCAGAAAAATCAACTTGGGAGACGACCCTCTAAAATGTTCTCACCTCTTCTACTGGTGTCAAGGAACAGCCCCTTTCCCTTCTCGCGAGCAGCCAGCTTACCACATGTTATGCAAATTGCAAGTTGAGAGGTCACAGCTGATAAGCATATTCAAGATGGCAGCTCAACCTAGCACTTCGTCGACGCGTCCCGTTTTGAAGCGTCACACTGCCCTTGATATTTTTTAGATGACGTTCTAAAGTATCAAGATAGTGATGAAGAAGACCTTTGAGGATCAGATCCTGATACTAGCGATGAGGAGGAGACGGATGGGAATCAGCACTATCCACTTTTATCGGAGATACATGCTGGTGATGACGTGGCTTCTCTGTTCTGTACACAACACAGCAGTAAAGAAAGAGCAGTTAGCGTGGGTGACGAAGCGGAAATTGCCGAACGCGTGCCGTGAACGAGAACTGCACCCCCTCCTTTCTTGATGAACGGGGTGGTGGACGTGGTACGGGCTCAGAACGACGGTGAAGATCCCGTGGAAGCGGCCGGGGGCATGGCATGGGGCGTGGTCAGCAACAGCTGATCAAAGAATGGCGAGAAAGAGGTGCACAGCCCTTCAACCTTGCTGTTGTTTTGACTGGGAATTCTGGTCTGCAAGTCAACTGTGCCAATTTTCAGCTGTACAAAGTTCCAGTCTTCAGTTCCTTCATGACCAGAAACTGGTTTCAGGCAAGTAGCTCTATTTTTCTTTTGTTGTTTTTTTGTTTTGATTTTGTTTTTACTACATGATTCTTCATTCCTTGACTATTCATTTTCTGTATTTCTCTTCTTTGCCCTATTTCCTACTGAAACCACATAATTATGGCAAATAATGACTGTATGGATAGGTGGGACTGTGTGTGTGTGTGTGTGTGTGTGTGTGTGCGTGTGCGCGTGCGCGCACCTAAGCATTATTTATTTCTGTATGCAAGTTTTCCATATAAGTTTGTTCATTTTGTAAAACACAGAAGCACTCATCCACAGCAGTTTTTTTTGTTTTGTATCATTGTGGTGTTTTTACATTCATGTGTGGTGATACTGTTAGTGTGTGTTTGTGCATACGTGTAATGTGTGTGTGTGTGTGTGTGTGTGTGTGTGTGTGTGTGTGTGTGTGTGTGGAAGCTGTTTGTGTGTATGCATGTGTTGTATGTGTGTGTGTGTGTGTGTGTGTGTGTGTGTGTGCATGCTCAACTGTGGGTCTGCTTACTGTGTGTGGTGTGTGTGTGTGTGTGTGTGTGTGTGTGTGTGTGTGTGTGTGTGTGTGGAAGCTGTTTGTGTGTATGCGTGTGTTGTGTGTGTGTGTGTGTGTGTGTGTGTGTGTGTGTGTGTGTGTGTGTGTGTGTGTGTGCTAAAACTCTCACATTGAAAACAAAACAAAAACTGTTTTATCACATGTTATTAGTGTGAACCATCATCATAACAAGCAAAACCAATATAGAATGATGTGAAATTGTAGACAAGGGTATAAGTAAGTAATCCACAAAAAATCTAACAAATAACTCATGAAATGGGTGAATAATGTACATGTTAGTGAACATACCGTGAAAAGCATGATTATGCCCCCTTTTACCCAACAAATAGTACCCCCAATCATGAGCAGATTGTCATCAAGAGCAACATTCCTTGGGATTTATATGACTGTCATGTGTTAGTGCTGATGTTTAACAATTAGTCACATCACTTTTTCATTGTTTACACTGATTTTATACGGTGCAATTTGTTTATGTATATTTGAAAACTGTTCTTTTTGTAAAACCACCAATATATGTATCCCTGTCCATCCCCTAATGGCTCACAAAACTACATTATTGTTATATAGCATCAAAGTTTGTGGTATAAGGAAAGAGAAGCCATAAAATCTAAGTCATATGTAAAGAAATACATAAGCAGTGATTGAGGTACTGAGCCTACCCGAAATAGTAAAATTATGCCCCTTTCTAGTAAAATTGGGGTACCCCAGTAACAGACAGATTGTTACACAGAGAGACATTTATTGACAACAATATGAATCCCAGGTGTTTGTAATGTTGTTGAGCTAACACCAAAAGGTATATTTGTTGTGTTTAGTGGGTTTTTATATGCTCAATTATTCTAAAACTCTCACATTGAAAACAAAACATAAACTATAAACAGTAAACAAGTGGGGTATGTTTTGCTCCCATAAAGAAACCTAACACAGAGTAACTTTTATTCAAGACTGGCACAGCCTTTTAAACTTGAATAAAGTCAGACAAATACATAGACGGACAATCTAATAGTGGGGGAAAAACAAGCGCAGGCCAACAACTGAACTGTCTGGCAAAGATTTGGACTTGAGGGAAGGGGAGAGGGGAGTTTGAAGATGGAGAAATTGGGAAAATGAAATGAAAAAAATAAATAAATAAAAAAAAATATAAAAAAATAAATAAATAAAAAATAAAAAAAGTTACAGATATGAAAACTCTTCACTAGCTGCATAAGGGAACCATCGCAATCCCTTTTGAAGGCAGATATATTTGTATTGCCTGCTCCGAGGCCTTTCGCCCGCTGGATCGGGACTCATCAGGGAGACACGGCTGGTTGTGTCTGCGCTCCCGGCGTCAAATAGAGACACACCACAGCCCATAATACTGTGGTGTTCTCACCACCATGGGTGCAAAAAAGAATCCAATAGCACCCCAGAGCAGCCAGCGAAGAGTAGTAAATGCAACCAAACGAAAGTGTGGGGAGGAAAAAAAGTTGCTGTAAAACTAAAGACATTATGCAAATAATATAAAATGTAGGGGACAGTCTTTGAGCCTACGCCTGAGGATCCACCCAAAGATGCAAGGGAGATCAAAAGACAAACACACAGCCGGACAGAAACAAATACAAATACAAATAACCTCAATTTAATCAAAGCAGAATCGGAAATGAAATGAGGTAGGGAACAGTAAACGATAAACAGTAAACAAGTGGGGTATGTTTTGCTCCCATAAGGAAACCTAACACAGAGTAACTTTTATTCAAGACTGGCACAGCCTTTTAAACTTGAATAAAATTTTTATAATTATGTCAATTTCTGCTATACTAATTATCAACATAATCAAGCCATTTTGATAGAACATTGTAGACAAATGCATAACAACAAAACATGCAAAAAATCAAAGAGATCTTTCAAGAAATAAGTGAGCAGTAACCATTTCATTGAACCTACCCAAAAAAGCTAAATTTTACCACGGCATACAGATTTTCAAATGTGCTATTATACTGTGGCAGTGAAGGGGTTAATCCAGCTCTTAACTTGCTGTGCCACCACTCTCTCTCATGTTGGATGATCATCAGTGACATCTGTCTGCAGTGATTCCTAAGAGGGTTGTGCTACTGTTGAATGTGTCACATGCCATGTGTTGCTGTGAAGAGGTAGAATGAGCGCATCTGAAGAGAAATTACTTTCTCTGCAGAGTAATTTTATAACTCAGGATCACTCCTTCAGTGCCTTTCCTATCACCATGCCCTTCTCCTCCTGCCGGCCACCTCTCATCCTTCTCTTTTTTTTTATGTGGGAAGTTACCACAAAATCTTGAAGATCTCATGCAAAGATCACATTACTAGAGAAGATGTCCTCCTGAAAAGAAATTATTTTCTCAGCAGTGTACTTGGATGACTTGGAATCACTCCTTCCCTTATCTTTCTCCCTCCCACTCTCATCCGTCTTCTCTTCAAAGCTTTTGTTTCATATGGGAAGTTGCCACAAGATCTTGAACATCTCATTAGGTAGCGGCAGCCATCAGCAATCTGACCATGCACCCAGCAGAAAGTGCAAATTCGACTCATGTTCTTAAGTGTCTCATTCAACAAAGTATGCACCTACAGACACAAATTTTAATGCAAAATAAAAGGAAGGTTTATACTTTTAAGTCTGTTACATTTGTTTTATTACTTGTAAGGAGTGAATTAGGAAAGCGCTTGTACAAAAATAAGAAAGTTTTGTGTTCTCCACACCCCGGCATATGATCCATGCCGAAGTCTGAAAACAGTTCGTCAACTCAATCGCATGTTCAAAAATAGTATGATTCGAAAGCTAAGATCATGATCTTTACAATGATATGCTTTGAGGCGTGAACATTTATCAATCATATGGTGTTTTTTAAGCTGAAAATTTTAAACCTGATTTACGACTTTCATTTTTAAAACACCATCATACATTGGACATGTTCGAAAGCTCAAAATTTTCTCTTTCAAATGGTATGTAAATGAGGCTTGTACGAAACTCAGGGATTTTCACTCCACACTGAAAAGCGAGGCACCCATTGGTCACTTGAGAAAGTCAAACTCGCACAGTGTCTGTTGCTGAGGCTGACAGCGGGATGCTAAGTATTGACAGAATTCCGATTTTTCTAGACGAGTTATTCCTTAAAACTAATGATTATACATGTTGAGTGCCAATTCTTCATGTAAGAAACAAAAATAAGTAGTTCTAGTTGGTATAAAGTGCTTAATTTCATCGCAAAACATATCAAACGATTCTCGGTTTGCAGATTTGGCCATGACTGAGTCAGTGCTGGAGAGGTCTCTTGAGATGTCTTCTGTTTAACAAAATCTAGTTTTGTTACCCCAAAATTGATACATAGATTGATTTTATAGTAGAACAAAACTTAAAGTTTTTAAGTTTCGCAAATATAATATGCGTTTTTATATTTTGAAATGATATTTTCTTGGTGAACGAAGTTACGCCAAGGGAAGTCACTCTAAAATGTCTTATCAGAAGATTGTCTGCTCAGAGAAGGAGACCATTACAATGCATAATTTTGACATAGAACATAGGTATAAGAAAAATTAAACAAAAAAACAAACGAAACGAAAAACCAGAAGATAGTAAAAGCATATCTTAAAAGTGTTTGAAGGAATAAGATGGAAATTTGTACCAGCCGCTGTGGCGAAGTGGTTAGCGTCGCAGACTCCCAGCTGGGAGGTCGTGGGTTCGAATCCCATCAGAGTCATGTGGGTTTTTCTGCCCCGACCGGCTCCTACCCAGAGTTGAGTTTGCTGCGGACTCAGTTGGGAAGACTGGGACCACACAGTCGAGTTTCATCCACTTAATGGATGCGTTTCTGAGAGTGTTGCTCAAATTTCCTGACCAACACTGCAGGTGCCTGTATCTCTCGGGCCTGGTTGACGCCGGGATATATTATGAAAGGAAGCGTAGAGTACAGCCCTGTCATGTAGTCTCAGGCTGAAATGGAAATCTGTAGCATCATCTTAATCATCCTCATTCTCATCGATCAGCATAAAAAAAAATGTCTCAGATTCTGTGGCCCTTCATGCCCTGCTCTCAAGGTGACCTCAATTCCGATGTCCTCTCCACGTCTGTGGCCTTGGTTTGGTTCCGTCGGGGTCACCGGTATTGGCGAGTCTATGGATGCTGTCGTTGGACGGATGTGGTGGCGCTCTCCGGAGGGGGAGCTCACTCACGCCGGCTCCGCGACTAAGCAATTATTGTCGTCAGTAGGGGGCTTAGTAGGTGTTATCCTGCGTATGTTACATCAGAACAGGCGCCACTGAACACCACTGAAGTGACTCGGCAGCAGTGCAGTGTCTCCTCCGGTGGGTTGCCTCTTGACGATGTGACATTGACTGCTCCCTGTGGATTGCTGGTGTCGGGGCTGCGGCGGGGCCGACCGGGCTGTGGCTGTGGACGGGATGTCAGAATGAGCGGTGTGGGTGCACTGCCTCTGGGGTGGCGCAGAGGTTGGGACAGCAAAAAAAAAAAGATGGAAATTTGTTTTCACTGCTATAAAGATGTATCTAGTTTTCAATATGCAGCATTCCTGTCTTACCTGTCGGTTATGAAAAATGCCAATGAATGTTTTTGCTTGGTCTTTTATTAAATTACTTGAAATGCTTTCCACTCCACTCCACTCCACACACACACACACACAAACACACACACACACACACACACACACACACACACACACACACACACACACACACACACACACACACACACACATACACACACACACACACACACACACACATGCAGACTGAGTTCTAATATTCAGCAGTTCTATGCACATGATATAAATAGGAGATAAATGAAGAAAATGGGTAAAATAAAAAAAGAACAGAAAAGAACGAAAGAAAGAAAGAAAGAAAGAAAGCACAAAATAGAAAGAAAAGAAAAAGTAGCTTTAAGCTTTCAATGTGTGTGTGTGCGTGTGTGTGTGAGCACGTGCATGCATGCATGCGTGCAAGATTTCATTGTGAGCTGTGACTCAGATTTTAGATATGTGTTCGAGTACACACAAAAGAAGCTGTCAAGGTAGTGTGTGTGTGTGTGTGTGTGTGTGTGAACAGACAGGACAAACAAGTTGTCATACAGGTCAGCTTTGTGATAACTTAGTTATTTGTTATTCATGTTTGTTATTTCAGAAGATGATATATTTACTGATAATTACAAAGTCTTCCAGATAGCAAACTGCTGTTAGGAAAATCACACCTGAAACATTCAAAAGAAGGGATGTGTTATTGTGTATTTGGACATCACTCTTTCTGTTACAACATGGTTAGAGTTTATCTAGTTGCTAGTGAGTTACTGATAACATTTAACACATTGAAATGTTCAGTAACCCCAACCCCCATCCTACCCAAAACTTAACACACACACACACACACACACACACACACACACACACACACACACCACACACACACGTGCGCACATACACACACACACACACACATAGAGATGTATATAAATATATATATATATATGGTTAATATTATGTAAACCACACCTAGCAACTCTGAATACAAAAGTAGAAATAGTAAACAATTGCAGGCACAAATGGAAATCTTTGTTAGCACACTCCACCTGAACAGACCCCAACAAGAACCACAGACCACACGTGCAGCGAATGAGATTAAATCACACATGCAGAAACGGAATCAGGTCCCGCACGCTATAAAAGAACGACAGCGTGCCCCAAAAGGATATCCCAAAGAGAGCAAGAGGCTCGAAACAAGCATGTTGATTTTAGCACTTCATTTTAAAAATATTTTTAACAGATGTTGCTCCCTAGACGGTTGCTCTTTTGGATTTTTAAAGGACATTTTTATACTGTTTGTGATATATATATATATATATATATATATATATATATATAGAGAGAGAGAGAGAGAGAGAGAGAGAGAGAGAGAGAGAGAGAGAGAGAGAGAGAGATATCATCACATTCTTTTGGTGCTTTGCATATTTTGACAAATTTGCAAAAATTGCACCATCTCGCATGTACCCACATCTAATGGCTACCAGACTAAACAAGTCACTCAGTTAAAGAAGGCTATTCACTGTGTGCGTAGCTTTCGTTGGCAATCCGGCTGACTTCTTCAGCGCAACTGCTGGGTTGAGAACTGGATTCAGTGCGCACCGCCGTGAGCGAACTCACAACAATGCGACTGAATGAGTGAGGAGTACACCGATGGCAGGTTGTGTCAGCCTCGGTTGCAGTTAAGGGTGGGGTTCCTGGCAGCGATGTAGACTGCCTCCTTTACTCCCCTCTGGAACCATCTTGCTCCTCTGTCGAGCACTTGCACGTTGTCCTTTTCAAATTGATGTTGGGTATGGATCAGATGTTCACACACTGGAGAGGACTCACATTTGTGTTCCTTTAGTCTCTTGTGCAGGTTGCGCTCAGTTTCACCAATGTAACTATGGTCACAGTCCTGGCAGTCTATCTTGTATGTCACCCCTGATTTGTCCAGTTTGTCTGTTTTGCCCTTGGGGTGGACTAACTGGCTTCTGATGGTGTTAGTGGGCTTGGCGTGGACACCGACTCCCAACTTTCGGATGTTCCTGCTGAGAGCTTCAGTGATACCGCTGACGTATGGCATGGAGACATGCCCTCTCGAAGGGGTTTGACATTCAGTGGAGGGGTGGGGTATGATTTTCTTGCCCCCGGGATATCCCAGGCCCACTTCTGGTATCCCAATATACTTAACACTTTCTTGATGTGCTGCATCTCCTCTTCCCTAGCGATGTCGGTGGAGCAGATGGTCTTTGCTTGGTGAGTGAGGGTGCAAATAACTCCCAAATCTAATTTGAATCAATCAAACAGTTTAAAAGATAATGATTTATTTTCTAACCATGTTTAGGTATTTTTTACATTGCCCATGTCTGCACCAGTAAAGTGTTTTTACTGAAATTTGAAAGCTATTTTTAACACGAAAATATCTTTGGATCAATGAGAAAAACATTTAAATGGAATACAATGTATTTTGTGTCAAAGCATGATTAGGACTGTTCTTGTACTGTAATAGTTGGTGAGCTATGGACAACGCAGTGCGTCAAATGCATGATGTAAACATGTCGCACATTGAAATGTTCAGTTAAAAAAATATATGTATAAAAATCTTATTTCATAATGTGGACTGTACGCTTATGTTAAATAAGAAGCATTGCTCTGTCTTCCATGTGCCAAAATTTCATTGAAATCTGCAAACAGTTCAAAAGTTACGATGTTTGTTCCAACCTTGTTGGTGCATATGATGCTGATCATGTCCGCAACTGACAAATATGCATTTCTCTGAATTTTGAAGGCTGGTTTTACCATGAAAATAAATTAAGATCAGTGAGAAAAAAAAATTTGTGCATAACTACATACACAGGGAAGTCAAACTGCAGATACTTAAACTCTTCAAAGGTATTGTTCTGAAACTATAGTGCCCTCAGTATGGCTCTCAGTCCAATTTCAGCCATTTTCAAATCGTGATTTTTTCCAACTTTGACTCGTACATACTTTTTTACATAAAGGAAATTTTCCTTGAAATTTGGAACATAGCATAGTATTGGAAATGCTGTCCTTAAAACTGGATTTGGTAGTGAAAATGAATTATGATTTTGGAGCGGCTAAAAGTGGGCCATATTTCACTTTCGAGATCATTTTTGCCACCCCCTATCTTTAAACGGACATAACTCCAGACCTAATGAAGATATTCACTTACTTTTTGTGTGAAATGTTAGCTTTTTTAAAGTTGTATAAGAATATGAAAAAAAATTAAGTTGTTTCTCCATTTTAAAATTTTAGCTGCCGCTACCTATCCCATGCAAAGATCATATTACAAGAGAAGAAGTCTTCAACAGAGTCAGATGCACCATTAAATCATATTATGAAAACCAGCGGACCATTGTCAAGAGGAGAAAGCTGAAATGGTTTGGACATGTTTCAAGGTCAGCCATGCGGGCAAAGACCATCCTTTAGGCACTGGGCCAGGAAGATGAAGAAGACATAGGCAAAGGAAGAGGTGGGAGGATACTAGAGAGTGGACAGGTCTGTGCTTCAGCTCTCAGAGGTCACTGAGGACTGCATCAGATGGAGTGATAATGAATGGAAGTCATTGGTGATGCTCTGTCTTAGGTAATCAGATAGGTACAGCAAGCCACTGCTGATGGAATATCCATTACATTAGGCCAGAATGGTTTTACTTTTCATCTCCTACCTGTCTTCTTTCTGTTATTGTCCCCCTCCTACCCTTAGTTTTCCAGTCTCTACAGATCATACTTCTTGCACAAAATATGTTTTTCAGGGTTGATTTTTACTGTGTCAGTTGTCTGATTGCAGGTGAGTCTGCTTACCCACATCTGAGGACACTGCTTCAGTTTGACACCAGAGAGTTCCTCAATGTGCTGGCTCTGGTAAACATGCTTGAAATCTTTACACTGATTGTTTTGTGACTTGCTGTTTTGTTTGTTTATTAAATGGGCTCACTATATTCTTCATGAGGATGAAAGTGAAGGTGCATGCTTAAGTGTGTATGCCCACTGTGGGAGGAGTACTATGGGGCTTCTATGTTAAATGAAAACAAAATTTAAGTGAAAGAAAGAAATGGGAAGAAAAATGTTCTTTGGGGATCTGAGAATTAAAGATAATGTGGTAAATCAATCAGATTTGCGGGACATGCTTGAAATCTTTGCACTGATTATTTTGTGACTTGCTGTTTTGTTTGCTTATTAAATGGGCTCACCATATTCCTTATGAGGATGAATATAAAGGTACATGAATGAGTGTGTATGCCCACTGTGGGAGGAGAACCATGGGGCTTCTTTGTCAATTAAAAACAAAATTTAAGTGAAAGAAAGAATGGGAAGAAAAATGTTCTTTGGGGATCTGAGAATGAAAGATAGGTTGGTAAATCAATCAGAATTGCGGGACTTGTTTTAAAAGTATATTTGTTCTTGTTTGAAATTCTGAAAATACTTTATTTTCCCCATATTCTTTCTCTCTGTGTTCATGGTTGAACTGTCTGTTTCAGGCATTTGAAGAACCAGAATTCAATGATGAAGCTGGGTAAGACTCCATGTTTGCCGTCAACTACTTTTTCTTTAAGTGACTCCATGTTTGCCTTCAACTACTTTTTCTTTAAGTGACTTTTTTACATTATAAGATATAAGGATGTATGTACTATACATATGACACCCAATTTTTGGAGATTTTTATGCAAAGATGAACTATTGATGAGGAAATGAAAGTGACACTGAACCATTTTTGTATAAGGAAGCATTAAACAGTCTTGCCCAATACTTGGGATCAAAACTGTGGGACTTCCATAGCATTTTTTTGTATGGTTCTAGTTCACAAGTGGTTATGATTCCCACAGGTTTTGTATAACCAGTCACAGACAGGAGAGAGGGTTGGGGGAGGGAGTGGGGGAAGGTGGAGGAAAGGGAGCTGAAAAGAATGAACCACTTGTTAGTAGATCTTTTTAACATCTGCTGTTCTGATTTGCTGAGGAAAAAAAAGGATAAAGAGAAATAAGAAGAAAAAATAGCATATAATGCTGGATCATGTCTGTAATTATAATAATTCCATTTCGTATAGTTTACGGATATTCCAGAAGATATGAGAGCCACGCATGCATAAGACCGCCATATCGCAAATGCTCCCAGCCGCCATGCGATGCTTTCTTTGTAAGGTCTGAGTGAGTAAAATAACCAATCCTACACTGTCAGACATTTTCAGGTCAAATAAGCTCTAATATGAATTGCTTAGCACATAAGACTGTATGGTAGAAATTTAAAAAGCTTATTGTCAATTGTTAAGATAAAATTAAATAAAAAAGAGGCACACTAATTTGACCATGTGGTTTCGCTCGATAAGGCGAGATCGCCTTTGTCGTCAGAAGTTTTTCATGACAAGGAACAGCTCCTAATGGAAGGGGGCGGAAAAGTGGAATCGGATGCCATTCCCAAGGCTGAATGGGAAGAGATGCGGGCAATACAACAGCAATTGCTGGAATTTATTGGAAACTGGAGAAAGGAAAAAGGTTTGAAACGGACTTGCACTGATTCAGAAGGCGTCGATCTAGCAGACAAAATAGTCGAAGACATCGAGGACCAGGATTATGCCGGTGGGTCTGAGATGGGGGATCGGTTCTTAGAGGATGCCCCCAAGAAGAAAAAAGAGAAGGCTGATGAAGATTTTGACAGCAAAATCCAGAATATTATAAAAGACTCAGAAAAATCATCAAAATCACAAAATGGCAATGATGACTCTACTGATGCGCTCACTCTGAAGGAGATAGAGCAGGAGTATAGAAATGAAGAAAAAGTAGGACCACCACTGCAACATGAGGCCTTGGCAAGCACTCTGAATAAAATGGCAAGGGGAAAGTTAGAGGAAGATAAACTGAAAGAAAAGATGGAAAACCATATCAGACCTGAAAATTTCAACCTGTCAGTCCCCAAAGTGAACCAGGAAATTTGGAATAGCCTGGAATTCAGCAGTAGAGTAAGTGGACTAAGAGTACAGAAACAACAGAAAATGATTGCCAGAGCAGCAGGCGTATTGGCCAAAATATGTGACAAAGCGATTGGGGTGGACAACGAGATGCTGAAGGATACAGCAGATGCCATGGCATTGATTCTGCAAGCCTCACATGAAATGCCGTTGGACAGAAGAACTAAGATTTTGAGTGGACCCAACATCAATCAGAAGTACAAAAAGCTTGGGTCAAATGAGGTCCCAATCACTGATCAACTATTTGGAGATGATCTGAATGCGTCCTTGCGCAATATTGAGAGTGCATCTAAACTTTGTAGGGACTTCACTCAGTCAAAAGTAGGGAGAACTTTTTATCCAAGTCAACATTAAAAAAACTGCATGTGGACCGAGAGAGGCCGAGGAAGGAACCATAACTGGAGCTGAGGCAGGGCAGCGTTCATGCAGAGCAGAGGTCACTTCAAACCTCGTGGCAGGGGGAAGCCACCAAAATTCCCTCCACATGTCTAAACGGTGCAGAGAGCCATCTGAAGGAGGTGAATTCTGAAGGACATGAGTCTTTGCAGGCAGGCAGGTTAAAAAAAATATTTACCTGATTGGGAGAAACTGACATCTGATCCTTTCATTCTTGAAATGGTTGTAGGTACAAAGATTCCGCTCACTGTTTTGCCACACAGTCAAAATGTAAGGAAAAAATCAAATTTAAGGAAATTTAATTGAAGAAACGGACAGAGAATTGAGATATTGTTGAATATGAAAGTGATAGAACATTCCAAGAATGAAGAAGGACAAGTTATATCACCAATTTTTTTAGTACCAAAATCAGATGGTACATATAGGTTGATATTAAATTTGAAAGATTTCAATCAGAATGTGTAGAGTATGAACATTTCAAAATGGAAAATTTACAATCAGCAACTGGATTGATGAAGAAAGATTGTTTCATGGCTTCTGTGGATTTAAGGCATGCATATTGTTCAGTGCCAGTTGATCCTTAATTTAGAAAATTTCATAAATTTGAAGGGAGAAGTCAGTTGTTCTGTCATACCTGCTTGCCAAATGATTGTCCTGTTGTCCAAGGTTTTTCACAAAACTCCTTAAGCCAGTCTGTGCAACTCTAAGAGCCCAAGGTCACTTGTCTGCAGCTTTCATTGATGATAGTTATCTACAAGGTGACAGTCCAGAGGAATGTCAAAAGAATATTGATGAAACTGTTACATTGTTCACAACACTTGGTTTTGTGGTTCATAGAAAAAAGTCTGTGTTAAAACCTAAGAAAAGCATCAGATATTTAGGAGTTGTATTAAATTCAGAAAATATACTGTCTCTCTCCCAATAGGTAGACAGGAGAAAATTCTGGCTGCCTGCGTTGATTTGGAAAGCAAAAGCTCCGTCAGAATCAGAGAGTTAACTCAGGTCATGGGCCAGCTAGTTGCAGGCTTTCCTGCAGAACAGTGGGGACCACTGTACTACAGATCACTGGGAAAAGACAATGTATTGCTCTTAAAAAGCATAAAGGCAATTTTGAGGCAGTCATGGAGCTGTCACATGAAGGAAACTTAGAACTTCAATGGTGGATTGAGAACATTAAACATGGTTGTTTTCATTTGGATAGGGAAGACCCTATTGTAGAAATTTGCACAGATGCTTCAACCTCTGGTGGTTGGGGAGCAGTTTATGGATCAAAGCAGACAGGGGGCAGATGGGCAGAAAATGAACAGAATCTGCATATTAATGTGCTTGAACTGCTTGCCCAAGACACACCCATGAGAATGACAACCAAAGACGATTCCATACCGGCTCGGTCGTCGCCCGGGACAACAAGGACCGCCTCTTCCGTCGACGGTCATCAGGGTGGAAGTGGAAAATATGCTACTGGTGGACCAAAAAGCATCCGTGCCAGGAATAACATCATAATCGGCACATGGAATGTCAACACACTTAATGGCGCTGGAAGACTGGAACAACTGGAACATGAAATGAAGAGATATCGTTGGAACATCCTAGGGTTGTGCGAAGTACGCTGGAAAAATTTCGGAGAAATAAACACCCCAGAAGGCCACAAATTCTACTACAGTGGCAGGGAAGATTATCATGAACACGGGGTAGGGTTTCTAGTCAACAAGAACACAATTAATAGTGTAATGGCTTGCAGACCGGTCTCAAGTCGAATCATGACCTTACGTTTGAGGGCAAAACCATTCAACATCACCATCCTACAGGGTTATGCCCCACATTCGGCTAAAAGCGATGAAGAAGTCGAAGAATTCTATGGCCAGGTACAGGAAGCGCTCGACGAAATACCCAAAAAAGATATCATAGTGGTACAAGGTGACTCGAATGCTAAGATCGGAAAAGACTCGTGCAAAGACTGGAAAGACACATGTGGACCCTATTGTAACACTCTAACAAATGAGAGAGGATTGAGACTCCTGGAATTTGCAAAGTCAAACAACCTGAAGATAACGAACACCTTCGGTCCACACAAGATGTCCAGGAGAATAACATGGCATAGTCCTGGAGGATTATATCACAATCAAATCGATTACATCATGGTAAAACAACGCTTCCAGTCGAGTGTCAACATTGCCAGAACCAGAAGCTTCCCTGGAGCAGACATTGGAAGTGACCACGAAATGGTCCTCATGACATTCGCACTCCGCCTCAAAAACAACAAAAAGAAAGGAAACATCAGGTTAAAGTTCAATCTGGAGAAGCTAAAAGACCCTAACATAAAGGAAGCATTTCAAGCAAATATTGGAGGAAAATTTGCACCTCTACTTGTCCTGGCAAATGAAGACATCAACATAGAATCCTTCACCGACTCCTTCAACAAAGCTGTCACAGAAACAGCAGCAGAAGTGCTTGGTAAACATCGGCCAAAGAAGAATCCATGGGTCACCGACGAAATTCTGGAACTTTGTGACAAACGTCGTGAATTGAAAAACAAAAAGAACAACCCAGAAGGAAAAAGAGAGTACAATGATGTTAACAAGAAGGTTAAAACTGAGATGAAGGCAGCAATGGAAACTTGGATTGACAACCAATGCCAAGAGATTGATAATAATTTGAAAAACAACAACAGCAAAGCAGCCTATAAAATTGTCAAGGACCTAACGGGAAAGAAACAAGCCAAGATAACAACGATCCATGACAAAAACGGTAAATGTCTCAACGATGATGAAAAGATACTACAACGATGGACAGAATACTGTTCTGAGCTTTACTCGCACAACGCTGAGGGAAATTCATCAATCCTTGTCGCACCGGAACCAACAAATAACAGCAAGGATAATATAACACGTGATGAAATCATTAGAGCCTTATCATCAATGAAAGCAGGAAAATCGCCCGGTGTTGACAACATACCGGCAGAATTGATTAAGGCAGGAGGTGATCCAATGGTGGACATGTTACTTGCAATATGCAACAGAATCTGGGAAACCGGGGAATGGCCTACTCCCTGGACGCAGTCACTTATCATCACGCTACCAAGGAAAGGCAACCTACAGCAATGCCAAAATTATCGCACGATTAGCCTCATCAGCCACCCAAGCAAAGTTATGCTGAAAGTAATCCTAAATAGACTGAACCCACAAGCAGAAAAGATCATCGCTGAAGAACAGGCGGGGTTCAGGCCAGGACGAAGTACCATAGAACAAATATTCAACCTAAGAATACTGTGTGAGAAGTACAACCAAAACCAACAACATCTGTACCACGTATTCATAGACTTCAAGAAGGCCGTCGACCGAGTGTGGCATGAACCATTATGGGCAACAATGAAACTCTCCAACATCAATGCCAACCTCATTGGAACTATTGAAAGCCTCTACAATAAAGCCACCAGCGCCGTTTTCTTCGGTAACAACATAGGCGAGTGGTTCCGAACTACCGTTGGGGTGCGACAGGGCTGTCTACTCTCCCCCACACTTTTCAATGTCTTCCTTGAGAGAATTATGACCGATGCGCTAGAAGACCATGAAGGAACTGTAACCATTGGAGGGAGAATCATCACCAACCTCCGTTTTGCCGACGACATAGATGGACTAGCTGGAAACGAACAAGAGCTAGTGCACCTGATCAACAGACTCAACAACACCTCTGCTGATTATGGCATGGAAATAAGTGCGGAAAAGACAAAGGTCATGACTAACAACCCAATCGGCTTTACCCAAGACATAACCATCAACAGCAAAAAGCTTGAACCAGTCAACACATTTAAGTACTTGGGGGCAACAATCTCAGATGAAGGATCAAGACCTGAAATCATCTCAAGAGTCGCTCAGACCACAGCTACGCTATCTAAGCTAACGCCTCTTTGGAGAAATAAAAACATCTCCATCAGCTCAAAGATTAGACTGATGCGATCCTTAGTCATGGCGATATTCTTATATGCTTGTGAGTCATGGACGTTGAAATCAGACCTTGAGAAAAAGATCCAAACAATGGAAATGAGGTGCTTCAGACGACTACTTGGCATCTCATACAGAGATCACATCAGCAATGTGGAAGTTAAAAAGCGCATCGTGAATGAAATTGGTCCATATGTCGATCTCCTAACCTCAGTAAAAAGACGCAAACTGAAATGGTATGGACACATCACACGATCAACAGGCCTTGCCAAGACAATCATGCAGGGTACAGTACCAGGACAAAGGCGAAGAGGTCGACAAAGGAAAAGATGGGAGGATAACATCACGGAATGGACAGGCCTGCGGCTGAGAGACACATTGCGGAGGGCGGAGAACAGAGAGGAATGGAGAAGGATGGTTGTCACTGCTTCAGGGGTGCCCCTACGGACCGACGTCTAAGGGACCAAGTCAAGTCAAGTCAAGAACTGCTTGCCATTGAATATGCTCTGAAAAGTTTCAGAAATGAAGTGTGATAGGCAGACATGTGAAAATATTGACAGACAACACTTGGGCTGTTTGCATATGTGAAAAATGTGTGTGGATCCTATTCTGAAGAGTGTAACTTTGTTGCAAGAAAGATTCGGATCTGGTGCAAAGAAAACAATATCTGGTTAACAATAGCACATATCCCAGGAATATTGAACAAAGGTGCAGACTTGAAGTCAAGAAAATTTAGTGATGATGCAGAATGGAAATTAAACCCCAAGATTTTTCAAAGGGTGTCGGATATTCTAGGAAAGCCTGACATTGATATGTTTGCATCTCGCTTGAATTATCAGCTCAAGCCTTTTGTTTCCTGACATCCAGATCCAGAAGCTTTTGCAACAGATGCGTTCACTGTCAAATGGACCCAGAGTCTCATTTATCTGTTCCCACCTTTCAGCCAGATCCAGGAGGTGTTGAAAAAGCTGGAGAAGGAAGAAGCAGAATTATTAATCCTACCACTAGGGCCCAGCAGCCTGCTGGTTTCCTCAGATGCTACGCATGTTGATTCAACAGCCATGTCTTCTGTCAAAAGGAAAATCTGTGCTGCAGTTACCTCATTCAAGTGAGCCACACCCGCTTCACAGAAAGTTGCAGTTAGTGGCAGCCAGACTCTCAGGATCCATCAAAGCACAGGGAATAGATGTAGAAACTTGCAAGATCATGTGCGCTTCATGGAGAAAATCAACACAAGAAACAGTATGCAACATGCTTGGAAAGATGGAAAAGTTTTGTCGTGCGAGGGAAAATAGATCCTTTTCAACCTCTGTAGCAGTAGTTTTAGAATTTTTAACTCAGTTATACACAGATGGTTTGGGCTATAGTGCTATAAACACAGCCCGTAGTCCCAGTATCAACAGTTGTGAAAACAGAAGGCTGGTCAGTAGGTTCACATCTCTCTGTAATTAGATTTATGAAGAGTGTTTTTGAATTGAGAACACCAGTACCAAAGTATGTTGAAACAGGGGATGTGAACATTTTATTAGATGATTTCAAGCAGAAGAAAGCCATTCAGAACTTAGTTTTAAAGGGAATTGACATTGAACTGTGTGCACTTTTGTTGTGAACAACAGCATAGAGAATTCAAACAATTCACTTCATAAAACTGCAGTGGTTAAAGTTCAGTGATCAAGGATGTGTTATTTGGTACAAGATAAACTGAAGCATACTAGGAAAGGACATCACCAGAATGCATTGGAACTCAGAACATTTGAAGACAAAAGCTTGTGTGTTGTGCAGGCAACCCTCCGGGGGTTGCGACCTTGTCGTGGTCGGAGGGCTTGCGTGGTCCAGTGATCCCTTAGGCTTTGCTGGCGGGGGCATCAATACTTTAGGATAGGCTGGGTTTTTTTAAAACTGCTTCTAGGTCCGAAAAGCCGAGATGCTGTCTGGCCTAAGCATAACGTGGTAAGGAGTTGATGCCCCTGGTAGGGCTTCCATGTCAGATAGGCTAAGGGTGAGGATCCTGACTAAGAGTAACCCGCCTTTCTCCTTTTCTTGTTTTCTGCCTTCTTATTTGGCCCTTTTCTATCTTTGTCTCCCCTTCAAGTCTTCTTTTCCACACTCCTTTTCTCTCTGTGGTCTCCTTAAGATCCGCCATGTTTGCCGTGCGGTGCGACCTGTGTCGGAGGGGAATGAGATCCCGGTGATTGAGAGGGGCCAGCGCTCTCAACACATCACTTTTGGCTCGGACCTCTCCTAGACAGGAAGTACACTTTGGCCCGGGTGTACTAATCGGCTCCCCTTCTTGGGGCTGGGTCAAGACAGACAGTTCCCCTGCTGGCCAAGTTAACCCCTGCAGTGCTCAGCTCTCTGTCCCCGGGAGTTGAGCATGATCAGGGGGGATAGGGTTGGTAGTTTCTGTTTGTCGTATATCTCTCCCGAAGCCTGGAAGGGGTCAAGACATTGGTTTCTTGGCCCTGGCCCTTAGTTGGACTCCAAGGTGGGTGGGTAAGGGAGAGATGAAACATACTAAACTAAACATGGCTTTATCAAAAAACATCCCCCCCAAAAAGAAGAGAAAAGCAGCATCCCCTGTTTCAGGAGGTCTTTATTCTGACAGCGATTCAGATACTGAGGTACGACAGAAGACAGGTTTCTGGGCTTTCCTGGCTCGTGATGGAAGGGACGGAGCAGGACAGACCCTTTCAGCTCTGAGCCCTTTTGCTATCCAAAAGGGCTTTCAAGGTATAGCAGGTGACCCTCGGTCCATCAAGAGGTTGAGAAATGGCTCCTTTCTAATTCAATGTAAATCACAGAAACAATCTGAACAGCTGCTGAAGGCAACTAAACTAGTGGACAGGGAGATCTGGGTAACTCCCCACAAACAGTTAAATTCATCGAAAGGCGTGATTCGCTGCCGGGATTTATCAGGAGTCTCGGAGGCAGAAAATCAAAACGGAGCTGGCATCCCAGGGTGTGACGGAGGTGCGCAGGGTGACTGTCAAGAAGGGTGCAGAAAGAGTGGCCACCAACACCCTCTTTCTGACATTCTGCAACCTGTGCTGCCTCCGGTCATCAAAGTTGGCTACCTGAATGTCCGGGTTCAGTTATATGTTCCATCCCCGTTGAGGTGCTTCAGGTGCCAGAAGTTTGGCCATGTCAGGGACCGCTGTTCAGGGCAAGAGGTATGCGGTGTTTGCTGCAAGGCAACCCATGATGGGCCGTGTCAAGATCGGCACATTGTGCTAACTGCGGTGGCGACCATTCCTCTCTTCAAGAAACTGCCCTCTTTGGATTCAGGAATCCGCAATTCAAAGATTTAAAAAACTGAAAAGAAAATTTCCTTTTTTGAGGCCCGCAAGCAGGTTGTGGGCAGTCAGACGCGACAGCCTCTTCCTATGCTTCGGCTGTAGGAAAGTTCCCACAGTTTCCACTCGATCGGTCTGCTGTCAGACTGATGACTTTACATTTTCGAAGACACTGCAAGTACGAACTGTCAACTCTGGTGGAAGCAGGTCCACCACCTCCCAACCTAAATGACTGCCCTGGTGGAGGCAAAAATCCCCACCCCTCAGACTGCCAGCAGTCTACAACATCTGCTGCTGGGCAGATTAAAAAAACCAGCAATCCCCCTCGAACTCCTCTGTCCAGTGCCCGTGTGGGCAAGGGAGTTCAACCAGTGTGGAGATGGTGGAGATGAGGAAGAAGCTCCACCGTCTCCAAATCCAGACCTCCTTCTTCACCTGTTGGTAAGTCTGCCAGCAGGTCTGAAGACCATAACAGTCGAGTGAAACTAACCAACAAATTCACTCCATTGGACGCAGATGTTGAGGAGGAGATGACCTGATCTCTCTCCTTTTCGCCCTCTGACACATGGATAGTACAATATTCCATTGGAATATCCGTGGACTAATTTCCAACTTCGAGGAGCTGCAGCTTTTGTGCCAATCTATAAAACCTTCCGTCGTGGCTCTTCAGGAAACTCAAATTCAAAGCCAGAAGACCTTTACTCTTTCTGGCTTTAATATTCTTCTAAACTGCACAACCATCCACGTTGGGACTGTCGGGCGGTGTTGCCCTTCTCCTACATAAAACTTTGTTGTATAGTCCTGTCGCTCTGTCTATCTCCCTTCAGGCTGTAGCTGCGAGAGTCACTCTCCACAAGACTGTGACAATCTGTTCCCTTTATCTTCCACCTTCTGTCCCGGTTTGTCGTCAGGACTTGTCGTCTGATAGGGGAACTTCCTCGACCTTTTTTGCTGTTGGGTGACTTTAACGGTCACAATCCTCTTTGGGGTAGTGTCAGTATGTTCAGTGGTCTGCTAATGAGGATTGTCCTTTCGGAGATTTGGGATTTGTGTTGTATGAACGAGGATCTGCAACTTACCTCACTCTTCAACAGGTTCTTTTCGTGTTTAGATTTTGTCGGTTTGTGACCCTCGCTGGTCCTGGACTATGAGTGGTCTGTCCATGACGATCGGCACGGAAGTGTCCATTTCCCTGTCCTTCTACAAATGTATTACTGAACCACGTCTTGTCTTCAAAAATCTAAATTATCAGAAAGCAAATGGGTGGATCTATTTGCCTGCCTCTATTTCTCAGGAATTCCTAGGACACTGATTTCTTCAGAGTACGGACCCAGCAGTATCATGTCTATAACACTGTGAATCAAGTGTGCTAAAGGCTGTATTCCAGTTGTCTTGATTAACTTCAACATCCAAAAAACACCCTGGTTCGATTCAGAATGCCAAAAATTTCCAAAGTTAGGAAAAACGGGTCAGCGTCAGTATTACTCATCATGACCTTCGGGTTCCCAAGCTCGAAGCATCAGGAAACTCGTGCTAAATCAAGGACAACTTTTAAAATCAGTAAAACGGATCGGTCCTGGTGAAGCTTTGCTCCAAGGCTGACATCAAAACTTCCAAGGAAAAAAAGTGTGGTACATCATTAAGAATTCAAAGGGAAGAACACTGTCCCACTGTGAACCATTCAGGTTTCGGATTCTTTAATAACAGAGAAGAAAGCAGTTGCTAATCTGCTTGCTTCAAAAATGAAAAGAATTCTCTTTTAATAAAATCAGCCACTTTTGTCAAAACAAAGCCTAAAGAAAAAAATCACCCATGAACTTTTCGTCAGACAACATGGAAGACTACATACTTCCTTTCACGTTTAAACGAGCTGGAAATCTGCCTTACTCTCTTGCAGCGATTCCTCTCAGGTCTAGATGTAATCCGTTATCATACTTCGGAATCTTTCGCAAATAGTCTGAACATCCTGCTACTGGTAGACTACCATGTGTGGTTACTGGTTTCTTTCCACCTTCTTGTGCGGAAAGCCTCTTATTCAATTCCCAAACCTGAAAAAGATCTTTCTAAAACCACAAACTACCGTCCCATAGCTTTTGACCAGCCTGTGTTTTGTTAAATTGATGGAAAAATGGTCAATGCTTGGCTCATTGTGAACTCGAAACGATGCCTTTTGGCGAAAAGAAATCAGTGTGGTTTTCCGCAACATCGGGTTACAAGTTGTACATATGTTTCGTCTGGATAATCTACACTTGGAACGTTTTTTTGAAACAGTTAAACTGACAGCATGCTGAGTGGCAATTTTTTTCGGATTAGAGAAGGCCTACGATACCACTGGAAGTCGGGGGGGTACTCATGATCTCCTCGATCTGGGTTTTCGAGGTCATCTTTTCCGCTTTTTATTCAAACATTTTTTTGGCAGAACGACAGTTTTCTGGTCGGGTTGGCACCACTCTCTCTGATGTCACGAGCAGGAGTTGGGTGTTCCAAGGGGAGCATACTGTCATCTGCCCTCTTTAGTATTTAATCAACAACTTGATTCAATCAGTTCAGCAGGTTCAGGAATGCTCATTGTTTGTGGATGTTTTGCTGTCAAGCAAGGATGCCTGTACCGAGTGTCAGCGCCGGCTCCGCTTTGGTAGATTAAAAGCCTTCGGTGGGGCAGAGAAATCGGTTTTCCACTTTTCTCAAAAAAGACGCAGTGTATTCACTTCCATAATTCGTTTGTTTATTTCAGATCCTGAACTTCATGTATGGGAAATCTCCCAATCCAGTGTTAAAGAGGCCAAGTTTTGGGGTCATTTTTGACCAAAACTTAACGTTCGCAGCATATTAAAAACCTCAAAATGCTTGCCAGAAAGCACTGAATATTCTGCGGGACGTAGCGCCACACCGACTGGGGCGCTGATAAGGAAAACTTTGTTGCACTCTACCGAGCCATGGTCGTTCTAAACTGGTTCGGTTGTGCTGTATACGGCTCGCAGATCGTCTTTACCTCAAATCTTGGACCCTATCCCCATCAAAGGGCTTCGTCTCTGTCTTGGAGGTTGCACCACCTGTGTACAGCCTGTACGCAGAGGGGGAGAACCTTCACTGTCCAACGCAAGGCTGAAATGGCTTTGAATTATTATATGCCGACTGTTCTCAGAAAGCAGAATCCTGCTATGACTTGTGTCTTTGACCCTCGTTCCAAAGTAAGTTGGAAAACAACCGAAATGTATTCCGCGTTCGGTTTCGTATGCGGCCTCATGTGCGGAATGAGGTTAGAACTAGAGTAGTGTCCGATTTTTTCCAAGTTTCCGGATCAACCTCGGTGGACCTTTTCACACCAGAGATTTGTTTCGACCTCGCAGCTTTTCGCAAAGAGTCCTACCAGCTCTCTGGCGTACAAGGCATTGTATGCTGACCTCTGTTCCAAATTCCCATCCTGTCAAAAAGTTTTCACTGACGGTTCCAAGTCTGAAGACGGAGTGGCCTGTGCAGCCTACTGCCCTGGGGCTCCTTCTCAGATACTGTTGGAACATATACATTCAGATGCTTCTGTCTATTCTGCTGAACTTACTGCTCTGGTTCTGGCTTTGAAGATAATTTCACATTCTTCGAAGAGGGATTTTCTGGTTCTGTCGGACTCGCTGTCAGCTTTGGAAGCCATAGCTGGCGCAACCTTCAGCATCCAGAACTTTTAATTTTTTTTAACTTTTTTAGCAAGTTGAAGGCGGACGGTTACAACATTACTCTTGCTTGGGTTCCTGGTCATGTTGGCATGCGGGAACGAAATGGTTGATCGTTTTAGCCAAGAACGCCACAAGAGAGAAACTGTCCAACATTTATATCCCCTGCTCAGATGTGAAACCCAAAATTAACGATTATGTGAGAGACCTCTGGCAGGGATTGGAACACACAGACGAGTAACAAACTCTTTCAGATCCGTCCGAACCTTAAGGACTTCCTCCCATCTACGTCGGTGTCGTAAAGAGGAAACGGTTCTGTGCCGGCTGCACACCGGCCATTCGTATTTTACCCATTCTTTACTTTTAAAGAGTGAAGAGCTCCGTGGTGCATTCCGTGTCATGCGCCACTCACATGAACATGTTCTTTAGAGTTTGGGGATTTGGGCACGAGTGAGACACAAACATTTTACAGCGGAGTCAATGAAGATCCTGTTCAGGGATGTCCCGCCAGACGTGATCCTTGAGTTTTTTGAGAGAGATTAACATTTTCATCTGATTTAAGATTTTACGACAGAAAGATTTTTAATGCAATTTCTGGTGCGTTTGTAGACGATGTCATTTAACGAGATGTGTGAAAGTTTTTTTTTTTTTTTTTTTTTTTTTAATGACTGGTGAGTTGATTTTAACGTGGTGACAGCCTGATGTGGCCCTTTGCGGTCAGCTGGGCTATAAGCAACATTATCTTATCTTGTGCAGGCAATGAAATATTAATAATTTTTTATAGCAAAAACTGAACAGATCAGGGGAGATAAAGAACAACTATTATTATCATTTGTCAAACCTCATAACCCAGTATCTCATGACACAGTGAGTAGGTGGATGAAGTGTGTACTTAGGGATGCTGGAATTCAAGATTTTGCTCCACACAGCTTCAGAGGTGCTGCTGCTTCAGCCATGGCAAAATCTGGTGTTTCATTGGATGACATTTGAAGAAAGCTGGATGGTCCAAAGGAGTCTACTTTTAGAAAAGTTTTATTTCCGTCCGTCCAAGTAAAACAAAAAAGGTGTACTCTCTTGCCATAAACAAAATTGAAAGATCCTTCTATAAGAAGAATGAAGTGAAAATAGACTTTCATGCTATGTGCATATAGACTGATGATGAAAGATGGTGCTTTACCATGCTGTATATGAAGTAGTACTCATAATGTACAGACCAAACATTTATTGAACAGCACTTCTGTCTAGTATAAATGTGTCTTTTCTTGTCTATTGAAACGTTTGTGTGGTTACAAATGTGAACAATACTCAGTGTATTTGTATTATATTTACCTTTTGAATTTGACAAAGGTTACCAGAATGGAAATTTTGAATGAAATTAAAGGAACCAGCAAAGTGCCATATAAATTTTTTTTTTAAAAGAAAAAAAAAGGGTAAAGAAAGTGCCAAATGAGGTGAAATTTTTATGAATGTATTCAAACTGTACATTGAATATTTATGTGTATTCTGAAAAAACAAAAACAGCCTACTCTGAAGTCTCATATCTTCCAGAATATCGGAAAACCATATGAATGGAATTAAAGCATAAGCGAGACTTACCTTGGTAAGTTGATGGTCATGTTGGATTCCATAGAGGATGGTTTACTGATATGGAGGAGATAATATATGCCCACCTTCCCAACCCAGTTTAGAAGGTATTATTTTATCAAATCAAAATAGGCTGGTTTTTTGCTTGTATATAAAAATGATTGAAATGAAAGACAAATTACAGTATATTAACTATAGTATTGGTAAAGTAAGTGGACTTGAAGATTTAGACAGATGCTTGTAATATTATTAACAAAAGTTTTTTAGATCATTTTTATATAGAGGGTGTATTTCTCCTCTGAAGTATGGCGGCTTACGCATGCGCAGATCTCATATCTCCTCCATATCGGTTTGTCACGAGTTTGTTACGAGGCCTACGACGTTTGACCCAACTGGGGTGGCGGAATTTTTCATTTGTTTATTGTCGTTGTTGTTGTCGTATATCTGTCCCTTAAGTGGCTTGTGGTGTGGTTGCACCTTTGGTGTGGTTTAGTTCAGGTTAGGTTTACTTTCTCTCTCTCTCTCTCTAATTCCACTGCCCGTGCATTCATCCTGCAGTTCACGGGTGGTGGGTATCTTTTTCTTGTACTGGCTGTCTATCGGCCTCTCGCCTGTCTTTTTACCTGTCGCACGTGCTTCATTTCTTTAGTTTGAAGTATGCTCACTCTGTGACGTAGCGTGGCATGTTGGCCGCCATCGCTGAGGGAGTTAGCTCTTCACTCGAGCGGAAGATGTCTCTGGGAGCGCCTGCTCCGGTCTTGGTTCTTCACCGTATCGTCGAAGGTACAGTCGGTATCTTCAATTCCTACAGTCGGCCTGTAGGAGAGGGACATCACTTCTTCTTTTTCCGCATCTGCGCTTCTGTCCTCTCGACGGGACAGAGGGCAGAGAGAGTCGTTTGACCCGCCTCTTCGGGTCACCCACGGGTAGCTGTAAGCATCAGTTTTCGTGGTTTGTTTGTTTTGGTTTGTTGTTGTTAGCCGCTTATTCTTCTCTTTTGCGCAATTTTCTTTTGTTTGAAAAATTGTAAAAGAAATATTGTTTGATACCTTTTCTCTGGTTAATTCAATCTTTAACCGGGCCCAAATTCTAAATTATATCCAAAATTCTTTCTCCTGTTTATGCATCTGGTGATGCGTAGTCGTGGGGATGGAGAGAACCTGGTGATTCAGGGTTGGTACTTGCTTGGTCTCGCTCGTCCGCCCCTGTCACATTCGCCGGACTCTTATCCTTCGGCCACCGTCTGTTTGTGTGTGCAAGGAGAACGAGTTTTTATGTTGCGAGCGTGCGTACGCATAAATTTGTCGTTCGGATGCGTGGTTAGAGATTTGTGAAATGTGGCTATAAAATGTGACAATTATGCCATTGAATTATTATTTGCAAATGTGGTGGCAGTTATAAAGCGATGGTCGCTGTGTTGGTTTATTTCCTAAGAAAGGAAATTGTTAAATGTGAGTGAGAAGAGTGAAGATAATTCATATTGGTTTTATAGCCTGTTGATTTAATGCAGTCTTTACCTGCTTCGTGTGAGAAGACTTTAACGAACAGTCCCTGATTTGATTGGTTTACTGTGTTATGCTCAGGTCTGGTGTTTGAGCTGGTGTTAGTGTATTTAGTAGACCTCCCCTCGCCCATCATGCGAGTGGCTGTTAGGATTTAACAGCATGGGTCAGATTGTACTGACGGCGGGGTTCCAGTGCCCTTCCTTCTTCCTTCCCTCCCTTTCTTCTCTCCTCCCAGCTACGTTTCCCCCCCCCCCCCCCTCCCGGGGGCTTCACCCGGAGCTTGGACTGGTTGGTGCCACGCGCTGGTTGGGCCACGCTCTGGTTGGGACCGCGGACTGGTTGGTGCCACGCGCTGGTTGAGGCCACGCTCTGGTCGGGACCGCGGACTGGTAGAAAAGCCCGCCGGCTTGACTGGCCGGCCCTGATCCCCGTCCAGGACCTCCAGTAACAACCCCAAACGTTTTCCCCCCCCCCCCGGACGCGCTCTTCACTGCCTGCTTGTGTGTGTCGAGGGTGTCGGCCTTGAACGACTCTCTTCAAGAGCCGACCCGGTTTGGAGCACCTAGTGCGACAGGGTGCTCCCGGTAGACTTTAGAGAGGCAGGGTGTGGAGGCACTCCATGGTGTGGGAAGGGATGGATGCTGGAAATGTTTATTTATAATTGTGTAATATGTCATATGTGTTGAAATGCTGTGATTGTGATTGTGTACGTCGTATGGTGAAATGTTTATTTATAATTGTGCATGTTGTGTGTGTTGGAATGCTTGATTGTGATTGTGCATGTTGTGTGTGTTGGAATGCTTATTTATGACTGTATGTTGGTGTGAATAAATGGGGTGTTGTATCGTAATCTTTATTGTGTGGTCTCTTGCGGGCGTGTGAGGTCAGTCACTCCCTTCACTCCCACCTAGACCGATCCTGTCAGGGCAGACCTCCAGGGGTCGGTCGTGACAATTGTGGGGCTCGTCCGGGATGTGAAGGGCTCTGGCTGTCTCTCTCTCGTTTCGCAGAGTACCTGTTTAGTTTTGTCTGTTTTGTATATGTTTAGTCAGTTTGTCGTGTTTGTTCGTGGGGGGTTTTGCTGGTGACTCTAGCGTGTAGGAGTCTTTTTGTGGCCTGAGGGAACATCCGGTGTGACTGGGGAGTCGAGGTGAGACCAGGGGAGTCGACCGCGACCAGACCTCCTCCTTCCGCCGGGTGCCTTACGCAGGTACGACCGTAAGTCTTGCCTTTCTGTTGCCGCTCAGTCTGCCATTCCTGTTTTGTAGTTAGCCAGTTTTTTTTTGTGCTTTTTTTTCCCGGGGTTATTGAGTACAGGGGTTGTATGGGACGTTAGTGTCTTTTTTTTTTCCTCTCTCCGGATTCCGTTTGCCAGTTTGTTTGTTTTTTCCGGCCAGCCCCACCGCACTGTTGCTCGTGCTGTGGAGCGCGGTGTTGCCAGAGTGGGGCAGCCGACATAGTTTTTGTTGTTTGTTTTTTTTTTCGGTGAGCCCCACCGCACTGTTGCTCGTGCTGTGGAGCGCGGTGTTGCCAGAGTGGGAGCAGCCGAAACTTGTCCGCACACACGCACACACACACATACACACATATACACACACCCCTAAAATATTTGTTTTTCAATTGAAACGTCTTTCCCCTGTATTAGAGAACCGTAGGATATTGTTGTCATGGCAACGTCCGGTGCTGGGGGTGTGGCGACGCGTGCGTCGAAGAAGAAAGGTATTCAAAGTGTAGTCCCTACAATTAGTACCAGTACTTCGACTACAGTGACTTCTACTTATTCCAGTGCTGTAGCAGATAGTCCAGTGAGTACTTTTACTACTTCTTCGCTAAGGGATCTTCCTGTTAGACCCCGACTGGCACTTCCGCTCGGAAGCGTCAGAGTTAGCGAAGCAAACTGTGGCTTCTGTTGAGTCGCAGAAACCAAAGCCCTCTCTTCTCCATGCTTCCCTCGTAAGGAGTATGCCCCCGGGGGACTTTCCTCATGGTAAAGTCGAGACCCAAGGGACGGGTCAGACGGGTCATCCTCCCGTGTCGGGAGTGGTGAATCCTGCTCAGATATCACCTCTTCCTTATGTTTCTGGAGCGGCAGCGTAGTGAAGAGGCTGCTAGGCAGGAAGCCCTGCGTAGGAAGAGCGCAGAGAGGAGGTTTCAGGCAGGAAGCCCTACGTAGAGAGGAGGTTGTCAGGCAGGAAACCCTACGTAGTGAAGAGGCTGCTAGGCAGGAAGCTCTGCGTAGGAAGAGGCAAGGCTCCGTAGGGGAAGAGCTAGACAGATGGAGGCTCTGCGCAGAGAGGAGACTGACAGACAGGAAATTCTGCATAGGGAAGAGGCTATTCTGCGCAGAGAGGAGGCTGCTAGACAGGAAGCACAGCGTAGGGAAGAGGCTGCCCTCCGTCGGGAGGAGTTAGATCAGCGTAGGAAGAGGCTGCCAGACAGGAGGCTCTGCGTAGGGAGGAGATGGAACAACTTCTTTCGCGGTCTCCCGCATCTGTAAATCAGGGGTTGATCGCAGGCAAGTGATAGAGTTAGAGGCCCAAAGTTAAAGCTTCCAGAGTTCAGACCTAGTGAGGACATTGATATGTTCTTAGAGCATTTTGACAAGGTTGCTAGTTCATACCAATTGTCTGAGGAACAAAAGCTATGCACCTTTTTTCTGGATTATCTGGGGCTGCAAGGAGTGTGTGCTCACTCTAAATGAAGGCGCGTCTTATGCAGACATGCAGTTGGCTCTGCGTAAGCGTTTCCACCTTTACCCCAGAGACGTACAGGAGGAAGTTCAGGTCCATGAAGAAGAATAACGACGAGACCTTCGTGCAGTTTGGTGATAGGCTGCGCAAAACGCTAGGGTACTGGCGTCAGTTGGCTAAGTTGGAGCTGAGGATCTGATTCTCATTGAACAGCTCACCAATACTGTGTCCCAGAGTTGAGGATCCGTATAGGCGAGACAGCACCTCAGGATTTCGCGGCTTTTCGATTCAAACCGCTGAGGTGTTTGCTGAGGCTCGTAGAGCTTATGGCATCGCCCAGATACGACAGGAAGCCCTCCACAGGATTTAGTGGCAATAAGGCGCCGACAACCGCTAGTGAGGTGAACAAGGCAGGCAGTTCATCGGGGATTTCACACCCCGGTTTTTGTTTTCTTTGTGGTCGCCCCGGCCACATAGGAAAGATTGCCTAAAGCCGCCGGTAGTCATGGGGGTAGTCCTTTCCAGCATCCTCGCGCCTCGGCTAACGTGGGTCCATCCAAGCTTCGGGTGATTCAGAGTGCCCAGTGTTTCTCTCTGTTGTTGGTTCCTCCTTGGTCGACACCATCAGGATTCGGGAGCATCAACGCTCTTTGTTGATAAGGATTTGGTTTCTCCTGAGGCCCGCGGGGCGCTAGTTATGATGTGTGCGGGTTGGAGGCTGGTTTTACCTCCACCCGTCCTTCTGTACTCATTCCTATCTCCACCCCCTACTTCCGTGGCGAAGTATGGGCCATCGCGGTGGAGCGACTCTGTATTCCCTTATCATAGGGAATACCATCACCTTTGCGGACGGACGCAGTCAGTCCGTGTCTACGGATCTGCCTGTACAGGCGTGTGGGAGTTACCACACGCGCCAAAGCTAAGAAGCAGGAACAGGAGTTGCGTCCCGTTCTTCAGCCGATCTCTGACGAGGTCCTTGCGAGTGCCGATCCTGCTTCCATTGTTCGTCTTCAGGCCAGGGACTCGGATGTCCAACGCCTACGACAACTGGTGGATCGTCCTGCTCAGTCTGCCCGACACGCCAAGGTGAGCTTTAAGCTCCACAAGGGGATCCTCTTTAGGTCTTCACTCGGGCAGATCGTGTGGCCAAGCAGCTGGTCGTCCCCCAAAGCTTGAGGGAATCTGTTCTCCGGCAGGCCCTTTATTCACCTATGGCAGGTCATATGGGCTCCAAGCGACTCTCGAGCGAGTAAGACGGGATTTCTTCTGCCGGGGATGAACTCGCAGGTTAGGCAGTAACTGCCGCAGTTGCGATGTCTGCCAACGGACAACGCCTAAGGGTCGCTTGAAGCGTGTTCCCCTAGGTCAGTGCCACGGGTTGGGGGGGGGGGGGGACGGGGGGGAGGGGGGGGAGCCATCAGCAAGGTTGGTCGACCTGGTGGGACCTTTAATCACCATCCAATCGCGTCCACCGCCTACATACGGTAGTGGTAGACAGCGATCGATGCCCAGATTAGGCTGCCCCGCTTAGGACTATCGTTACCGTCCTACTAGTGCTGGAAGCTCTCTCGGCAGATTGGGACGCGGACAGGATTGCCCAAGAAGAAATATGGCCGGCAGTTAGGTACTGGAGAGCTGATCACCATCCTCACCATACCTGGACCGAATCCGGCCAGTCAGTCGACGACTCTAGTTAGGCATGAACTTGCATAGAGTCATGCGTTCACTTTTCACCATATCAAGGGTTCCTGTAATACTGATAGCTGACTTCCTTAGCCGAGCTCGTAGTCAGCACATTGAAAATCAATCGAGGGACACTTCCCCTCAACCAGTGTTTTATAGCCCCTTTTGGTCTTTGTATCAGGTGTAGTGACAGTTTTCACTTCAGTGATGATAACGGTATGAATCACCAATGGTTCGGATATGTTACTTCATGGTTTGGAAGGTTCGCTAGTTGTTTGATAAATGTATATTATGTAAAATTCTCGGTGTGATTCTATCGTAGAAACAATGTTTTGTATTGGAATTTATCGTACTCTGTCGTATCACAAAGGGTGAGGTTCGGTCCCAATTGTGTAGAAATTATTTTTCACATGCGTCAAGGTTCAATGGAGGTAGCACTGTAACTCAGAGAAAACAGATGCCTTTTTTAGAAGGGGGGTTTTGTCCACGAGTTTGTTACGAGGTACCTACGACGTTTTGAGACCCAACTGGGGTGGCGGAATTAATATTCATTGTGTTTATTGTCTTGATGTGGTCATTTTATATACAGTCCCTTAATGATGGCTTGGTGGAGTGGATCCCACCGGGGGTTACGACCTTGTCGGTCGGAGGGTTTTGCGTGGTCCATGATCCCTTAGGCTCTGCTGGCGGGGGCATCAATACATGGAGATAGGCTTTTTTTTTTCATACTGCATCTAGGCCTTAAGGTAGCAGATGTTGTTTGGCCTAAGCGTAACGTGGTACGGAAGTTGAGGCCCCCTGGTAGGGCTTCCATGTCAGATAGGCTAAGGGTGAGGATCCTGACTAAGAGTAGACCCGCCTTTCTCCTTTAACTTGTTTTCTGCCTCCTTATTTGGAGCCCTTTACTATCTTCTCACCCCTTCAAGTCCGTTCTTTTCCACACTGCCGTTTCTCTCTGTGGTCTCCTTAAGACCGCCGCGCGGTTGGCCGGCGTGTGGTGAGGGGTGTGCGACCTGTGGTCGGAGGGAATGAAATCCTTGTGATTGAGAGGCAGCGCTCTCAACAACAACACTTGGCTCGACCTCTCCTACCAGGGAGTAAACTTTGGCCCTGGTGTACTAATCGGCTCCCCTTCTTGGGGATGGGTCAAGACGGCGGTTTCCCCAGCTGGCCAAGTAAACCCTGCAGTCTCAGCTCTCTGTTCCCGGGAGTTGAGCATGATCAGGGGGAAGGTGTGGTTGCTTCTAGCCTTGTCTTTATATTCTCCCGAAGCCTGGAAGGGGTCAAGACATTGGTATTCTTGGCCCGGGCCCCTTAAGTTGGACACCACGGGGGTGGTACGGAGGGATGAAATCAATAAAGTAAATATGACTTCTTCAAAAAAACTACCCCCAAAAGGAAGAGGAAGTCAGTATCCCCTATTTCAGGAATTAGAAACAGACCAGTGATTCTGACAGTGAAGGTAAGGCAGAGGACAGGTTTTCTGGCTTCCTGGCTCGTGGTGGAAGGGACAGCGACAGGACTGACCCCTTGTCAGCTGCTGATCCGCCTTTTGCTGTCCAAAAGGGCTTTCATGGTCTAGCAGGTGAACCAAGGTCCCATAAAACGGTTGAGGAATGGTTCGTTTCTTCTCAATGTCGATCACAGAAACAAATCCGCACAGCTGGCAGAGCAAAAAAGCTTGTGAGATTAGGGAGATCAGGGTGACCCCCATAAGCAATTAAATGTCACCACGGTTGATTAGATGCAGAGCTCGCGGGTTTTCAGAGGCGTAAATCAAAAACGAACTGGCGTCCCAGGTGTGTGACGGAGGTGCGCAGGAGTGAGGTAAAGAAAGGGGTCAGGAGGAGTGGCCACCAACACCCTTCTTCTGACCTTTCTGTCAACTGTGCTGCCTCCGTCCCAGGATGGGTTACCTAAATGTTCAAGTTCAGCTCTAGTGCCGCCCATTTGATGTGCTTTCAGGTGCCAGGAGGTTTGGCCATGTCAGGGACGCGCTGTTCTCAGGGAGTGTGGTTGTGGGGGTTTTTAAATTTTTATTTGCTGCAAAGGCAACTCATGATGGCCGTCCATGATCCGGCACATTGGTGCAACTGCGGTGGCGACCATCCCTCCTCTTCCCGAAACTGTCCTCCTTTGGAATTTCAAGAAACTGCATACAACGAGTTAAAACGGAAAGAAGATCTCATTTTGGAAGCCCGGAAGACAGGTTGTGGCAGCAGACGCCGGACAGCTCTTACCATGCTTCGGCGTCAAGAAAGCTGCCCATAGTTTCCTACTGCGGTCAGTCTGCTGCCGACTGACGAATTCCATGTTTCGAAGACATTGCAAGTAAAGATCGTCAGTTCTGGTAGCAAGTCCACCACCTTCCAAACAAAGTGACTGCCCCTGGAGGAGGCAAAAAATCGACACCTCCTCAGACTGCCCCAGTCTACAACATCAAGCTGCTGGGCAGATTAAAAAACCAGCACCCTACCGCCGAACCCCTGTCCAGTGCCCGTGCGGAGCAAGGAGTTCAACCTAGTGTGGAGATGGATGATTGAGGAAGAAACCTCCACCGCCTCCCAAACCCAAGACCTACATCACCTGTAGGCAAGTCCGCCAGCAGGTCTGTCAGATAGTCCAGTGAAATTATGCAACAAATTTAACAGCTTTAGCAGCAGATGTTGAGGAGGAGATGACCTGATCTCTCGCCTTTTCGCCCTCTGCACAGGATAAACAATAGTCCATTGGAAATCCGTAGGTCCCTAAATTCCACTTTGAGGAGGCTGAGCATTCATGTCGTCTCTAAAACCTTCGTCGTGGCTCTTCAAGAAATCTCAAATACAAAGCCAGAAGACCTTTACTCTTTCTGGCTTTAATATTCTTTCGAAACATGCACAACCATCCACGTAGGACTGTCGGGCGGGTGTTGCCCTTCTCCTACACAAAAACTTTGTTGTATAGTCCTGTCACTCTGTCCTACCTCCCTTCAGGTGTAGCTGCGAGGTCACTCTCCACAAGACTGTGACCATTTGTTCTCTTATCTACCTCCTTCTGTCCCTTTGTCGTCCAGGACCATTGTCAGTCTGATGGGAAGAACTTCCTCGACCTTTTTTGCTGTTGGGTGACTTTATCGTGCACAATCCTCTTTGGGGTAGTGCCGCTACGTCACCCAAGGGCTCAGAATTGAGGATGTCCTTTCAGACATAGATAGTGTTGTCTGACGACGATCTGCAACTACCTCCACTCTTCCACAGGTTCACTTTCGTGTTTAGATTTTGTCGTTGTGACCCTCGCTGGTCCTGGACTATGAGTGTCTTGTCCATGACGATCTGCAACGAAGTGGACCATTCCCTGTCCTTCTACAACCTGTATTAACTGAACACGATCTCGTCTCTCAGCATCTAAATATAAGAAAGCAAACTGGGGATCTATTTTGGCACCACAGTAACTAAGAGTTCCAGGACACTAATTTTTCAGAGTCCGGATCCAGCTGAATCACTGACTACCACTATGATCAAATGTGCCTAAAGCCTGTATTCCAGATTCTTCCGATAAACTTCAAATGCCAAAAACACCCTGGTTCGATCAGAAAGCCAACCCATTTCCAAAGTTAGAAAACGGGCTCAGCGTCAGAAAACCCACGACCTTCGGGTCCCAACGCTCGGCCCACAGAAACTCCTGCTAAATCAGACCCACTTTTAAAATCAGTATACGTCGGTCCTGGAGAAGCTTCTGCTCCAGGCTGATCATCAAAACTTCTAAGAAAAAAGTGTGGAACATCATAAGAAACATCAAAGGGGTTAACACCGGGTCCCAACGGGAACCATCTCATTTCGGGGGGATTCTTTAATAACATAAATGACAGCAGTTGCTAAGCTGCTTGCTTCAACCTAGAAAAGAATTCCTCCTCTTCTAATAATCTCCACTTTTGTCAAAAACAAAGCCCCTAAAAGAAAAATCTCCTCTGCAACTTTTCATCCACAACATGGAAGACTACAATCTTCCTTTTACATTAAACGAGCTGAATCTCCTTACTCTCTTGCGCGATTCCTCTCCAGGTATAGAGGCATACAATATCAACTAATGAAACATCTCCGCAAGAAGGTTCTGAACATCCTGTTACCAGGGGTCTACACCACGGAGGGACTACAGTTGCTTACCACCTCTTGCGACAGCCCTCATTAGTCCCATCCCCAAACCTGGAAACGATCTTTCTATCCATCTAACTACCGTACCCATAGCCTTAGACCAGCTGTGTCGTAAATTGATGGAAAAAATGGTCAATGCATAGGCTCATGAGGAAACTCGAAACCGATGGCCTTTTGGCTCAAGAACAGTGTGGTTTCCGCAAAACATCGTAGTACAGTTGAACCATTGCTTCTCTGGAATGCTACACTATAGGAACTCTTTTTTTTAAACAGGACAGCACGCATGGCAAATTTCTTTGACTTGGAGAAGGCTACGATACCACCTGGAAGTCGGGATACTCATGAATCTCCACCGATCTTGGTTTTCGAGTCATCTTCCGACGTTTTATGCAAAATTTTTTGGCAGAACGACAGTTTCAGTCCGGGTTGCACACTCTCTCTGATGTCCATGAGACAGGAGTTTGGGTTTCCCCAGGGAGCATACTATCTCTGCCCTCTTTAGGTATTAAGATCAACAACATTGTTCAATCATTTCAGCAGGTTCAGACTGCTCATTGTTTGTGGATGATTTTGCGTCTACCAACTGGAAAGCCTGTACCCGAGTGTCCACGCAGGCTCCAGCTTGCGAAGAGAAAAATCCATCGTGTGGCGGATGAAAACTTTCACCTTTTCTGCTACAAAACCCCCGTGTAATTCACTTCCAGATTTTTTCGTAAGTTTTTTCCAGACCCGACTTCTCAGGGGTAGGGAAAATCTCCCATTCCAGCTTGTTAAAGAGGCCAAATTTCTGGGAAGTCATTTTGACCAAAAACCTTAACTCTCAGCAATAAAAAAACCTCAAAAACTGCGTGGCCATAAGGGCACTGAATATTCTGCGGTCCGAGCCACACCGACTGGGCGCTGGATAAGAAAACTATGTTGCACCTCTACAGAGCCCATGGTTCGTTCTAAACTGACTACGGTTGTGCTGTGTACGGCTCCGCAAGATCATCTTACCTCCAAACTCATGGACCCTATCCCCATCAAGGGCTTCGTCTCTGTCTTGGTCGTTCCCGCACGCACCCTGTGTACAGCCTGTACGCAGAGGCAGGTGAAACCTTCACTGTCCAATCGCAGGCTGAAACTGTCTTTGAATGATTACATCCACTGTTCTCAGAAGCCCCGCAGAATCTGCTATGACTGTGGTTTTGACCCCTGTTTCCAAAGTAAGTTTTGAAAATCACCCGAAATGTATACCCGCCGTTTGTGGCGTCGTATTGCAGCGTCACGGGCGGAATGCAGTATATACCTGGAGATAATATCCGATTTTTTCCAATTTTCCGGATCAACACTCCATGACCTTTTTCACACCAAGAGATTCGAATCGATCTCGCAGCTTTCCGTAAGGATCAACCAGCTCTCTGCGTACAAGGCTTGTAATGCCGAGCCTCTGTTCCAAAATCCATCCTATCAAAATTTTTCACCTGACGGTTCAAGTCTGAGATGAGTGAGCCTGTGCACCTACGCCACTGGGCTCCTTCTCAATATTGTTGGAAACATCTACATTCCAGAGCCTTCTTCGATCTGGCTGAACTTACTGCTCTAGTACTGCTTGAAGATAATCTCAATCTTCGAAGAGGGACTTTCTGGTTCTGTCGATTCGCTGTCAGCTTTGGAGCCATAGCTGCCGCAACTTCAGCATCCAGACTTTTACTTTTTTTTGAACTTTTTAGGCAAGCTTGAAGGCGGACGTTACAACATACTACTTGCTTGGGTTCCTGGCCAGTTGCATCGGCGGAAACGAAATGGTTGACCGTTTACGCCAAGAACGCCACAAGAAGAACTGTCCAAACACTTATAGCCCCTGCCAGATGTGAAACCCAAAATTAACGATTATGTAGAACACTCTGGCAGAGGATTGGAACACACAGACGATAACAAACTCTTTCAGATCCGTCCAACTTAAGGACATCCTCCCACTACATCGGTGGTCGTAAAGAGAAAACGGTTCTGTGCCGGCTTGCACCACCGCCTTCCGTATTTTCCCCATCCTTAACCATTTAAAAGAGAAGAAGCTCCGTGGTGCATCCATGGCCCCATGCGCCACTCACAATGAAACATGTTCTTTTAGAGTGTTGGGACTTGCACGATGTGAGACACAAACATTTTACAGCGGAGTCCATGAAGATCCTGTTCGGGGATGTCCCGCCTGATGTGACCCTTGAGTTTTGAGAGAGATTAACATTTTTAAATCTGATTTAAGATTTTACGGCAGAAAGATTTTTAACAAAGTTTCGGGTGCATTTGTAGACGATGTCATTAATGAGATGTATGAAAGTGGTTTTTTTTTTTTTTTTTTTTTTTTTTTTTTTTTTTTTTTTTTTTTTTTTTTTTTAATATGACTGGTGAGTTTGATTTTAACGTGGTGACAGCCCTGATATGGCCCTTTGCGGTCGGCTGGGCTATAAGCAACATTATCTTATCTTATCTTGTGGTGTGGTTGCACCTTTGGTGTGGTTTAGTTCAGGTTAGGTTTACTTTCTCTCTCTCTCTCTCTAATTCCACTGCCGTGCATTCATCCTGCAGGTTCACGGGTGGTGGGTATCTTTTTCTTGTACTGGCTGTCTATCGGCCTCTCGCCTGTCTTTTTACCTGTCGCACGTGCTTCATTTCTTTTAGTTTGAAGTATGCTCACTCTGTGACGTAGCGTGGCATGTTGGCCGCCATCGCTGAGGGAGGTTAGCTCTTCACTCGAGCGGAAGATGTCTCTGGGAGCGCCTGCTCCGGTCTTGGTTCTTCACCGTATCGTCGAAGGTACAGTCGGTATCTTCAATTCCTACAGTCGGCCTGTAGGAGAGGGACATCACTTCTTCTTTTTCCGCATCTGCGCTTCTGTCCTCTCGACTGGACAGAGGGCAGAGAGAGTCGTTTGACCCGCCTCTTCGGGGTCACCCACGGGTAGCTGGTAAGCATCAGTTTCGTGGTTTGTTTGTTTTGGTTTGTTGTTGTTAGCCGGCTTATTCTTCTCTTTTGCGCAATTTTCTTTTGTTTGCAAAATTGTAAAAGAAATATTGTTTGATACCTTTTCTCTGGTTAATTCAATCTTTAACCTGGCCATTCTAAATTATATCCAAAATTCTTTCTCCTGTTTATGCATCTGGTGATGCGGTAGTCGGTGGGGATGGGAGAGAACCTGGTGATTCAGGGTTGGTACTTGCTTGGTCTCGCTCGTCCGCCCCTGTCACATTCGCCGGACTCTTATCCTTCGGCCACCGTCTGTTTGTGTGTGCAAGGAGAACGAGTTTTATGTTGCGAGCGTGCGTACGCATGATTTGTCGTTCGGATGCGTGGTTAGAGATTTGTGAAATGTGGCTATAAAATGTGACAATTATGCCATTGAATTATTATTTGCAAATGGTGGCAGTTATAAAGCGATGGTCGCTGTGTTGGTTTATTTCCTAAGAAAGGAAATTGTTAAATGTGAGTGAGAAGAGTGAAGATAATTCATATTGGTTTTATAGCCTGTTGATTTAATGCAGTCTTTTACCTGCTTCGTGTGAGAAGACTTTAACGAACAGTCCTGATTTGATTGGTTTACTGTGTTATGCTCAGGTCTGTGTTGAGCTGGTGTTAGTGTATTTAGTAGACCTCCCCTCGCCCATCATGCGAGTGGCTGTTAGGATTTAACAGCATGGGTCAGATTGTACTGACGGCGGGTTCCAGTGCCCTTCCTTCTTCCTTCCCTCCCTTTCTTCTCTCCTCCCAGCTACGTTTCCCCCCCCCCCCCTCCCGGGGGCTTCACCCGGAGCTTGGACTGGTTGGTGCCACGCGCTGGTTGGGCCACGCTCTGGTTGGGACCGCGGACTGGTTGGTGGCACGCGCTGGTTGAGGCCACGCTCTGGTCGGGACCGCGGACTGGTAGAAAAGCCCGCCGGCTTGACTGGCCGGCCCTGATCCCCGTCCAGGACCTCCAGTAACAACGCCACGTTTCCCCCCCCCCCGGGACGCGCTCTTCACTGCCTGCTTGTGTGTGTCGAGGGTGTCGGCCTTGAACGACTCTCTCAAGAGCCGACCCGGTTTGGAGCACCTAGTGCGACAGGGTGCTCCCGTAGACTTTAGAGAGGCAGGGGTGTGGAGGCACTCCATGGTGTGGGAAGGGATGGATGCTGGAAATGTTTATTTATAATTGTGTATATGTCATATGTGTTGAAATGCTGTGATTGTGATTGTGTACGTCGTATGGTGAAATGTTTATTTATAATTGTGCATGTTGTGTGTGTTGGAATGCTTGATTGTGATTGTGCATGTTGTGTGTGTTGGAATGCTTATTTATGACTGTATGTTGGTGTGAATAAATGGGGTGTTGTATCGTAATCTTTATTGTGTGGTCTCTTGCGGGGCGTGTGAGGTCAGTCACTCCCTTCACTCCCACCTAGACCGATCCTGTCAGGGCAGACCTCCAGGGTCGGTCGTGACATCGGTAAACCACTCCTATGGAATCCAGCATGACCTATTCAACTTACCAAGGTAAGTCTCACGTATGCTTTTAATTATAATTGGATGCAACTGTCCTGTTTTATACTGTGTGTGCAGAATCCAGCGACGACAGCGAGTGGTGGATATCTTGTTACAAGTCATGGTGGAAAGTATAGGTTTCTCTGTAAGTAAAAACTAGGAAGGATTTTGTATGTGTAATTTTAGGAGTGTCAAGTACATTTAACCTGAAGTTGAAGGGACATAAATTTCAGTTTCATTTAATCAGTAGCTCATCGGACGACCACACAGGGCCCTTTCAGGGTTGGATTTAACTCTCTTCCAAATGTTTAAGGGCATCCTGATTGACTAGGGTGATATTTTTGCCAAGAAGGATAAGGGCACTTGTTTTGCCAGGTAAGTATGAGAAAAAACAAACAGCAAAAGTAACTTTCAACAAAAAGTATTACTTTAAGGAAATGCTTGTTCAATATCAGATTCTTATGCACAGTTTATGTATGGGGTTCAACATTGCAGTGTTAAAATGGCGAGTGAAAAAATTTGGGGAATAGAACAGTAAATCCACAAATGATCCTAAAAAATTTGTTTGTTATAGCTACAGCATATTATGAAAGAGAGCATAGCAAACAGCCCTAGCGCTAATTTTCAAACCACAATGGAACTCCTGATCACCATCTTCATCTAGCTCAGCTTAGTCAAACACCATAAAAGTAACTGAAATTCACAGCCCTTAACACTATGCTATCCTGGCGATGCCGAGTCAATGTTCTTTTCTCCATATATGCCTGTGCTGAGTTTGCATCAAATATGTGTGGACTGATCATATGTCTGCAGGATACTACCAGCTAGATTCCTACAACAAATACCTATAAGTTACTCTTAAATATCTTTAACAAGCCTTGAAATAGAGGCACTGTGCCTTAGTAAGAAACAATCATGTTCAGACTAAGCAGGCCAGTGCAGCGTTTCAATGTCTTCATAGTGTACAATGTCTTCTCTTAAAAATGGTCAGATGGCTTTGTATAGGAGTACACAGTGTGCATTAAAGCCCATTATGAAAAAAAATGCTGAATGCTGTTTGGGGAGTATTCTCTTGTGTATTTTTTTGTATCTTTTGTTTGTAGCATCAACAATTCAGTTGTCCCTGTATTGTGCATTGAAATAGCGTTGTTTTGTCAGTTCATATGTATTTCACCTTCCCTCTGATTATTTTTCATGAGTATTTGAAGGGACTGAATAATTAGAATCTTATTTTGATGATCATGCCAGTTCACTAAAGGTTGGTATTTTCATGAGTGAATGAGTATCAGGCTAGAGTATACATGTTTTCTGTTGGGCTGTATGCAAACGAAAAGTAAATTAAAGTTTCTGCTATTTTTCACATTTTAATCATACTGTGCATGTGTTTACAAATATGTGAATGTGTGTTTTGCAGCCTACTCAAGTTGGAATACTGTTCACGTTTCTTGCACGTCAGATGGCCCGACATGAAAACACTATCATTGTCAACAGAGTGTTGTTTGAACAGGTGTGTGTGTGTGTGTGTGTGTGTGTGTGTGTGTGTGTGTGTGTGTGTGTGTGTGTGTGTGTGTTTCAGTTGATCATCTATGCACCTAATGTGATTATAGGTATGAAAAGGGAATATGTGTGTGTGTGTGTGTGTGTGTGTGTGTATGTATGTGTGTGTGTATATGTGTGTGTGTGTGTGTGTGTGTGTGTGTGTGTGTGTGTGTGAGAAAGATGTTCACGAGATATAAAATGGAGTCCATGATAGGGTAGTTGTGATGGCAGTACATATATAAATGTATAGATACTCATTTGAGAGCAAGATCTGCTATAGGAAAATCTTGATATCTCACCGCTCAGAGTAACATTTAGTATAAAGAAAAAAATGGTCAAAACAATTGTGAAAGGAGGATTGACGCACAATTTTGACATCCTAGCGAATATTGTATCTCACTAATGCAATGTGTAGAACTGATATCTTTGATGATATGACCGGACAGCTTTCAGCCTGAATTACTAGTCTGATCTCTTCAGGTGCTGGAGTTCCTGTCCAACCCTGCCGATGAGTCGCGTCACGAAGAGCGGCAACAAGCTCTGATGGAACTCATCCATGCCGGTGGTCTGGCCCAGTTTGATGAATCCCGGCTCCTGAGGCTGGCAGAGAATGCTAAGTTGTATGTGTTCTGCACAGTTTTATGTCATTGTGTTCTGTTTGTTTCATTGAATTGGGGTGGGGTTTTTATCATTGCATATTCTTGATCAGTTTGTATATATTTTGAATTTGAGTACTGTTCGTTAGAAAGACAGATATAAAATCAAAGGAAGCTAACTCTGTGTAACTGATGAGAATAAGCTCTCCTTGGTGGATCTGTCCCTCAGAATCAGTCTTAAGTGAAGAGCATCTTTAAACACATTTCTTCAATTTAGGGTTGGCTACATCTTTGCCTAGGAGATAAATCAGCTTAGCATCACTCACCCTTTGCTTGTCTTGGCTGCTTGCCAAAAGTTTGCTGATCTAAGTCACAGTGTTATCTTATTCAACTGCATACTCTCAAATTTGAAAGTCAAGTTTTGAGGTAATCTTGCTTTTGCAAGAAAAAAAATTGTTTAGAACCTTGCAAGTTTGCATTTTATTGAACATTCGCAATTTTTATTTAAAATCAATTTTCATACATTGCGTGTCACCAGTTCATCATATTTATGTTCTCATGTTTTTGTCTTTGAATTACCAGAAATGTCATCATGTGTTCTTTGTATACCTTTGGTCAGACTGTTGCTGCCTTTTCTTCAATTGTATTTCCAGTAATTGATCGTAAGTGTGTAAGTTTCACAAGAACATCTTCAGTGAAAGGGACACTTGAAGTTGGAAAAAGCGGATGATTGTGAAAAGCACTGTATGATTATATTCACACAAGGGAAGCTAATCTATGGACAGAAAGGAGCTCAGTGACTTATTCAGAAAGCTTCTTTCTATCAGTACATAGCGAAATTACGCGTTCATGAGAGTGCTGAAGAGCTAGATGTTGAAAAGAAGGTTGTCAAAACGAGGGAGGAAGCTTTCCTGAATGCATATCATGCAAACTTGGAAGTGCTTAGTCTCAAGCTCAAAAAGGTCCAACTTAGGTGTGGTGCACTTTGTGCAAAATGGTTTTTAATTGTGCTCATTGAGGGCGCAATGGCTGCATAAAGCATGTTTCATCAAAATTGCATTAAAAAACTATCCAAAATGGTGAAAGGAACACCTTCAATTGTACAAGCATTGAAAAAGGCCGAGGCGAAGTCTAGTGGACCTGGAGCAGCAGGTGACAAACGCTGAGATGATGATCATGATTTGTAGGCTGGTGGCTGATGCGAATCTGTCCCTGTCAACACTGATCGTCCTGTTCCCTATTCAAGAAGATGTTTCCTGACACTAGTGACAGCAAAATTGCTCAAGGTGTGTCTGTCACTTTAACTTCTACTGTTAATTAACTCCACAGCCCCTGCCCACACCCTCACAGAGGAGGGGATGGGTGAGGGAGGAGTATGGAATGGCAGTACAAAGAGAAGAAAAAGATGGAAAATGAAAATTGTATGAAGGGTATACATGTGTGTGACTGTCTGTCACTGTGTGTGTGTGGGCGGGGGAGGGGGCTGAGAGGGAGGAGGTCATTATAATATTGTTATTATTTTATTTTATTTTTTTAATGAGATGGTCAACTAGATACATGCAGTGTGTGCGTGTAGTGCACTTGTGCTAGTTGCTGTGAGTGTTTGAGTGTGAGTACAGCGCAGTGAGTTGGCTGCAAGAATTGCACAATATAAAATCCATATTAAAGTTCAAGGTAAGAAAAATACTCTTTTTTTGTCATGGAATACTAAAATTTACCCCGTGGAATACTAATGGTTCAATTTTGAGGTAGACAGGTCTATTTTAGTCACAGTTTTGGTATAATGTAATGCAACATGCTTTTCTTATTGATTGGGGGAGGGTGGATTGAGGGGAGGAGAATGTGTGTGAATTTGAGAATTAGGGAGGAACTGATTTGTGTGTGCTGTTGTTCACATGAAAGGAATGCACATGATTGGTTTTTCCTCTCTCTTTACTGTTCTCAGTACTCTAACCCAACCTGAGCTTAATTGGGGTTTTGTACAAAAAATGTGCAAATACTGTAGTTTGCATAGTCATTTCAGATTTGTGGATAATTTTATGATACTCATATAACCACTTTCAAAAATAGGAATGTACTGTTCACTGATACAATGCATCCAACTGTTTGACTATTTCTTTTTATTTTGTCATCTCAAGATTACACACTGCATCTTTTGACAATTGTATCATGCCAATCAGCCTGTTTGGAGAGAAAATAAAAAACAAAAGCAAATGATATGTTACAGTTACCGGGTTTGCGAGTACCTGTATGAAAAGCGGCGTGAGTACCACAACATCCTGCTGTGTTACATCAAGGATCCTGCCAGACAGGTTAGCCCCTTTTTCCTAGAGTGTGGCATGGAGGTCTTTGGAGTTGTCAGAAATTATTTTATTATCTTAATCAAAAATCTTTTTACAGATGAATTCAGAGAAAAGTTTTAAGTTGGTTGCTTTTGTTCAAACTTCATCCTTGCCAAAAGACTGAAACTGCTGTGCTATGTCCATGGAAACATGCATAGATATCGTTAGTTGTATATCTATGATATTCTGTGTGTGATTTTGCATATCAAAGCCAATATCTGTCAACAGATAACTTTCTGCATGTCATAGCCCATATCTGTTAGCATGTAACTTTGTACATATCATCGCCTACATCTGTCTGCATATGACCCTCTCTGTCCTTCTGTATGTTGCAGTACCATGCTTTCAGTTTCATCAACAGCATCATCCAGAGCCAGGGCTACTCAGAAGGGGAGAAGACTCTGCTGCAAGAGGAAGCTCTCAAACACCTGGAGGAGCTTGTGTCCATCGACTGCAAGCAGGCAGCAGTGACCGTCATGAGCAGCCTGCCCACCAGCCTGCGTGTGGTCATCAGCAAGCTGAACAGCAAGGAGAGAGTCCTCTTCGACTTCCTGCAAGGCATCATGGCCTTCAGGTGCATGCTGGGTTTGGAGGGGAGTGGGGAAAGGTACAAGACTGGAACTACTGTGGAGAACGTACACAAGAGGAAAGCATATTTAGAAGTTATTTACTTCCCTTGTGAAGAACTTGAAAGCTGAAAAGATGTCGAATTTAATCAACATTGATTTCTTTTCTTTTTCTTTGTTTTTCTAATTGGATTTGCATTATTGCGTTGAGATATATATGAAATTTACCCTGCATGTTGCGTGTGCAATCCCCCAGAGAGAGCAATGGCAGTGCCATCAACCCAGAGAAGCAGATGAAGCTGGACCCTGATGTGATGGAGCTGTACATCGACCTGATGTGTCAGTTCCAGGCTAAAGAGGTCTGCAACTTTATCAAGATGAATGAAGGCTACCGACTTGAGGAAACTTTGAAGGTATATATGTGTGTATGAGTGGAGAGGAGTGGTCGGGACAGAGTGGAGGGTTTACAGGATCGGAGACAGCTGTAGTTAGCGGGGTGAAGTGAATTGACGTATGTTATGTAGTGGAGAGGGAGGAGTTAATGGGAGATTATTTTGTATGTGTATGTGTGCGTATGTGTGCACAGCCAACAATGCATGTTTGTTAGGGCTGTGAAACATGCCAAGTATACAACATAAATGTATGTTATACATGATGTTCTGCCAGATATGCCGTAAGCACAAGGTGTCTGAAGCCACAGCCTACCTTCTTGAAAAAGCAGGAGACATACAGGGAGCGTTTGGAATTCTGCTACAGGTGAGATTGCTCTCTTGCTTTCTGTATTTTGTGTTTCTTAAAATGGATGCTGAATTCCTTCTTTTTCTGGAATCTTTGTAAATCAAAAGGGTTCAGTTCTTGTAACTATATTTGGATGAAGGTGATTACTTTGGTGTCTGAAGGGTCATGTGACTGCTAAATGACTGGTTGGTTGATTTAAATGTGATTTTATACCTTCTCCATCAGCCATGTATATAATGCATTCCATTCCATACTTCTGCACTCTTCTTTTTTTATTTGATGCCTTTGCTTCTTGGAAGTATACACGTTTGTGTGCATGTATGTTAACATGGATGAGGGGTAATAGATAGGGATATGTGCATCAGTGTGTTAGTGCATGTGTGATGTGGAAAGGGGGAGGAGAATGGGAGAGCAACAGGCATGCACTCAGGGGTAATTTGTTGTCGAGTTGCAGACGTCTGAGTGGGTACTTTGAGAAATGAAAAAGACACCAGCAGCCGTGGCAAAGTGGTTAGCGTCCTCCCAGCCAGGAGTCCGCGGGTTCGAATCCCATCAGAGTCATGTGGGTTTTTCTGCCCTGACTGGCTCCTACCCAGAGTTGAGTTTGCTGCAGACTCAGTTGGAAAGACTGGGACCACACAGTCGAGTTTCATCCACTTAATGGATGCGTTTCTGAGTCTTGCTCAAATTTCCTGACCAACACTGCAGGTGCCTGTATCTCTCGGGCCTGGTTGACACCGGGATATAATATGAAAGGAAGCATAGAGTACAGCCCTGTCATGTAGTTTCAGACCGAAATGTCATGTAGTTTTAGACCAAAATGGAAATCCGTAGCATCATCTTAATCATCCTCATTCTCATCGATCAGCATTAAAAAAAAGTCTCAAATTCTGTGGCCCTTCATGCCCTGCTCTCATGGTGACCTCAGTTTTGATGTCCACTACCACGTCTGTGGCCTTGGTTTGGTTCCGTCGGGGTCACCGGTATCGGCAAGTCCACGGGGGCTGTCGTTGGACGGACGTGGTGGCGCTCTCCGCACGGCGGCGCCGCCACACTCAGAGCCACTGCATTCAGTGCGCTCAACGCTTTGCCTTTTGATTCTGGCGAGGCCGAAGCGAATCAGCCACCGCACGGCCAGACGCTGTGTGTGTTTTGGACGCTTCGAGACTGGTGCTACATCTTTAAGTTATATTTACTGT
>CM031596.1:81444840-81462340 GCA_018398815.1 Conus ventricosus | reverse complement strand
CCTTCATGCCCTGTTCTCATGGTGACCTCAATTTCGATGTCCTCTCCACGTCTGTGGCCTTGGTTTGGTTCTGACGGGGTCACCGGTATTGGCGAGTCCATGGGGGCTGTCGTTGGACGGACGTGGTGGCGCCCTCCGGAGGGAGAGCTCACTCACGCCGGCTCCGCGACTAAGGAATTATTGTCGTCAGTAGGGGGCTTAGTAGGTGGTGTCCTGCGTGTGTTAGATCAGAACAGGCGCCACTGAACACTACCAAAGTGACTCGGCAGCAGTGCAGTGTCTCCTCCGGTGGGTTGCCTCTTGACGACTTGACATTGACTGCTCCCTGTGGATTGCTGGTGCCGGGGCTGCGGCGGCGCCGACCGGGCTGTGGCTGTGGACGGGGTGTCGGAATGAGTGGCGCGGGTTGCACTGCCTCTGAGGTGGCACAGAGGTTGGGACAGCAAAAAAAAAAAAAAAGAATTGCTATCATTGTCATTCTCTCTCTCTCTCCCTCTCTCTCTCTGTGTCTTTCTCTCTCTCTCTTGCTCTTTCTTGGTGATCCACTCACTCGAAATGATGAACTATGTTGCAGCAGAAGTGGAAGTACTGTTTTCCAAGTTACAGCTGGAGCTGTATGTGGTAGTTCAACTGTGTCAGCGTAACTCAGGCAAAATGGACAAGGCAGCCAGAGAGGTATGTGCACACTCTTTGTAAAGTACAGGGAGGGGGGGGGGGGGGGGGGGGGGGGGGAGGGAGGATAGCATTTTGTAGTTTGTATTGTTCACTTTATAAATAGGTATAGTCATATGCCTAGTGTATATGCATGTGTATGTGTACTTCAGCACAGCTGTCGACAGTGACTACTGCAGGAAATGTCAGGTCTCCAAGACTTGCAATCTTTTATGAGCACCTCAAAGACACTTCAGAAGACAACATTTGCTGTCCATGTCAACTCAGTACAATCATAACAGACTCTATGCAATATATCCAAAACAAAACAAACAAAAAATTACAAAATATTTCATTAATAACACTATACAATATCAACACTACAAAACAGAAGATATAAGCCAATTCCGAATGCAGAATGTGTCTAAACATGCCCTTGGATGTGAGTTGGACAAGGTATATAATGTTGTTGTCTTTCAGCCTGATAAGGAACATGATGTGCTGTGCTGTTTCATGTACTGGCAAACTGACATCACTGTTCCAAGTCTCACACAGAATGAATTTTTGTCTTACAGACTGAAATGAAGGTCTGAGTACATGAAGATTAACTGTATGATTAGTTCATTTGATGCAGATAAGTATATATAAAAACTACATGCATTACAACTTTCACAAACATATACAAACACAATCAAAGCGCAGCAGCACATGCATCACACCTGTCAACAGCATGCTTACACTAGAGCCTGTATTAATCAATTCAATGCTTTCAATTTCCCCAACCTCCCAACTCTTGCCAACTAACATTTTTTTCCTTCAGTCCTCTATGCTGTTCCAGTGGCATTAGCCTAATTCCACATCTCCTCGTTCTCCTATACACAGCCACATCCAAGGCTCCTTTCATCACAGTCCCAATGTTAGTGATCCACAGAAAGCTGTCAATATCAAGTCTGAAAACAGGAGCAGTTTACTCATACTGACTGCAGTTATTGTTGCCAGACTGAATTGATAAGTATATTAGAAGACAGCTTTTTTTTTTTAGCTGAGTTCACCTGGACACTGAACATGACTGCATGTTGTGTACACCTGGACCTGCACAGCTGGTTGCCAACACCAGTTTTGCTGTTCATAGAATGCTTCATGATATAAGACACTCGGATCAGAATTCTTTTTGGATATCATGATATCGATTTTTTTTAATTGAAAAAATAGAAAATAAAATAAGAAAGGTAACTCTTGCTGCCATGACAGACAATTACATGCCCATAACCCCAATCAAATGCTGAATATGGCAGCACATTTTATCATTTGCTTCTTCATTCTGCTGCTATGGCTGTGTGCATGTGTCAGATGCAGACCATGGGTAAACTTGGAACATCCTTTATTGAGGATGTCTCTTTCTTTGTTCTCTTTGGGTTGTCTGCATTTATGCAAGGCAAACAAGAGTCATAAGCACCATTTGTATGGAATTATGGATATGGAATTTTCTTATCATGGAAGCAGGAGTTACTCTTCTTGATTTTTGTTGACTGTAACGGTAGTGATTATTGTGGATTGATTATAGTGCTTAGTGGGGCAAAAAAAGGAGGGGGTGGGGGAATAAAGAATAAGAAAAAAGAAAACAAACAACCTTAATGGATGGTGATGGTGATGATAGTAGTTATGTGTGGGTAGTTGTATGTGGGGGTGGGGGCAATATTAACAAAATCAGATGTAGGGGGGAACAAATGAATAGAAAAAAAAAAATAATAGTAATAAAAAAAAGATAATAATAGTAATAAATGAAAATTATAAAGAATTTTTTAATTGAAAAAAACAGAAAAAATAGAAAATAAAAAAAATAAAAAATTAAAAAACAAAAGCATAAAATGAAATAAATAAATTGAATAAGATAAAATAAATAAATAAATTGAATAAATAAATCTTAAAAAGATACAATAAAGATACAAATGAGAATAAAATAAAATAAGATAAATGGAGGGTGGCTGCAACTTCCGTATTTAGTGGGTAGTGGGGGTGGTGTGTGTGTATGTATGTGTGTGTGTTGGTGGAAGATTCTGCCGACTGGTGTTGAAGTGGTGGGTATGTATATTTGTGTTACTGTTGGATGTTGATGCCTTGGGGCTGTAGCATACCAAGGTTAGCAATGAGATGGGTCTCTTGTGCTGTATGTTCAAAGCTTTCACTCTGTGATTGCCAAACAGCTCAGGAGTAAAGCTGTCGAGAGATCTCTTTGAAGAAGGTATTGTGTGCTGTGGGACTATCATTCCCTGTCGAAGAGAAGCTTCCATCTATGATCTATATTTAAAGACACAAAAACATTTGCAAAAGGACCCAGAGGGCAGTTTAGATGGATAATTTAGGCAAGATGATTTGTTCTTTTTACAATGGTTAGACAACAAACCTGTAAGTTTTCTGTCTACCATTCATAAGAGGGCAACAAAATCTCGGATTACAAGACAGGAGGAAGCTGAACGGTCAGTTCTGCCCTGTTCATGTGCGTCAGCCACTTCTTGTACATGATTATGATCAGTTTATGGGAGGAGTTGACAAAAGCGATCATCTAATTGGCAAATTATGAAACATTGAAAAAAAACAAATAAGTGGTGGAAAACCTTGTTTTTTTCAATTTTTGGACATTGCTCGGGTCAACAATTTTATTATGTTCAAAGATATGGCTGAAAAAAAAATCCAGATGTTACAGAATTGTAATGCCATAAAAGCTACAGTCAGTTAGATTTTACTCTACAATTGATAAGAGAGATTGGGGGTGCAAGTGGAAAACCAGTTAGTGCCTTTGTATGGAACAAAAAAATCTGCACTACCCCTACCACCACCTGTTCTGTCATTCCTATTTGGGCTGAAGAGAAATGCAGTTGTAAACTTTGCTACAACAAATTCAAAAAGGAGAGGAAGATTTTTACCATGTGTGAAACTTGTAATACTGATTACTGTTTCAAAAAAGAATCTGCTTGCTGGATGCACACTGTTTCAAAAAAGAATCTGCTTGCTGGATGCACACACATGAACAGGTGTCGGCTGTACTCACTCCTAGACAGGAAGCGCTTAAGAACATAAAACTGAGCCTTGTCAGTAGTGGTTTGGTTGAAAACCTGTTAGAATTGTCTGGTGTTGTTTGGTTGAAAATTGAATTAATTAAACTGTTTGTTTGCCCTTTTTCTTGCTTATTCACCATAACATGTATATCTGTATTTCTGAATATTGTCAGATGTAAATGACTTTACAGCTCTTTCACTTGTTTTAGCACTGATACCTGGAATACACAGACTGAGTAATATGCTGCAAATCAGTGTTACATTATGTGAACATGTGGTGTTTGTAATCTACTGTGCTGTCAAAGCAAAAATGCACAGTTAAATGTATTTTCATAATCAAACATATTTTGTGAGCAAAAAAAAAGTTGTTTATTTTTGCTATTATTTGTGTGCTTACTATTAGTTTCATACAGTTCATATATTTCCCTTTATTTTCATGCATAGTATGCCTGTGTCTTGGAGTAACATCAAGGGTGCACGGTGGCCTGAAAGATATTAGTGTTTTCGCTGTGGCTAAAAATTGCAAAAAAAATGACAAAATAGATTTTTGTTTGCCTGGAATGCACAAATATGTAATATGCCACCGATTTGTTTTGAATCATGTGAAAATGATGTGTCTGCATAATGAAGTGCTTTTTAACAAAAAATATTCAATAAGAAAAAAAAAATCTTCATAATGAAAGGAAAAAGCATGAAAAACATTTTTGAAAAAAAAAAATTGCATATATTGTACAATTTCTGTCTTCTATTGTTGTTATTTGCATGTTGGGTGTTAATTTCAGAATTTGTATTCATTTTGAGTTATTTTGGTGTATAATATGCCTATGTTCTGTAGTAATAACTGTGCTTATGGGTGCCTTAAACTGATTAGGGCTCTGCATAGCTAAAGAATAGCTAAAATATTGTGAACTGTTGAGAGTTAAGCAGCATTCATTTAGAGTTAGGAGCATGTGATTGTCTTACCATAGAAACAGGAGCTGTCCTTTTTGTTTGTGTTTTCTTTTCTTCATACGTACCTGTCCAAACAAATGCCTTATCTTTACTAGGCTCAGAACACACCATATATCAGGATTCTCATAATGTTAGTAGTAACATTCCTGTTTACTGTGTTACTTGCCTTGAAGTCCAGAAAATATGATGAAGGGATGTTGATCCTTTTCCAAAGACAGTGACAGACATTGAGCACACTGTGCTGCTCTGTCTGAGAGCAGATGCGCACCAGATGGAGTCATGAATTTGACAGCTTTTTGCCATGTTGACTCAAACCATTTTTTTTTTCAAAGTTTACATACCATTTGAAAAGAAAATGAATTGTTTTAATGATGAAAATGGCTGCAGAGAAAATAGTTTTTGAGCTGTAGATTTTTTCTTTCAAATGATTTGAAAGTAAACATATATTTTTTGAGGTGTTAGTTAGCCCTTACGTGGATAACAATGCACTTTCCTGTATTCATTCTGCAGGCTTTGTGGTTCCCTCTACTGGAGGCTATCATGGCTCCTCAGCGAAAATTGAAAGGAGACGTCACAGACAAGAGCGGTCTGGAACGTCAGTACCTTCCTCTTACCAGTTTGTTATTGCAAGATTTGTGAAATGTTTCATGTGTTTCCCAGCTGATCCATACTTTATGATCAGCTTGAGTAGTATCCTGGTTGCAGTAGTTTACTAAAACGGTTGATGCTGTAAACTCAGCAAACATGTAGGGAAGGGGTTGAAGCAGGAGGGGAATATTTCACCTTTTTTTCAGCCTTCATATTTGACATTTCAGTACTTGCAGAATTTAACCCTTTCACCGCCAGATGTTCTAATTAATTTGCATGAATCCCCATCGCCAGCCATTTAAAAAAACACCTCTTTATTTCATACCAGCGTATGTGAAATGCGGATATCTCTGGAACTAAACAACCAATTTACATGCTATTTTTTGTAAAATGGAGGAGATACACTGTATTTTTATTTTATTATAATATATTAGTAATGGTTAGTCAACAACAATTTCAAATTTTTAGTAATTTCAAGTGTAAAAAAAAAAGCCAAAAAAAAAAAAAATGAATGTTATCTTTCTTCTCAACATTAAAAAGAAGAAAGCATGCCAACAAACTCACAACAAGGGAGGAGAGAAACCCCACTCACAAATGAAGACCAGAAAGTATGGTATATCTAACAGAAAAATGGAAGAAACAGCCATAAATCCAAATACTCCCATAGCAGGGAACACACACACACACACACACACACACACACACACACACACACACATTCTTATGCCTAACTGGTACACATGAAAGAAAGAAAAAGGGAAACACACACACACACACACACGCACACACACACACACACACACACACACACACACACTGACTCTCACACACACACACACGCACACGCACGCACGCACGCACGCATGCGTGCATGCGTGTGCGCATGTGTGTGTGTGTTTGTGTGTGTGTGTGTGTGTGCGCACACGTGCGTGCGTTCGTGTATGTGTAAGAATTCAAGCGCTTCTGAACAGACACACTTGTTCCGGCAAGCGAAGGATGGTGAATCTGTCTGGCACTTGACGCCACTAATAACCTTTGCAGAAAATAGCTCACAGGGTGTTGTGGACAGAGACAATTCCGCTTTTCTCGGTTTAAGCTCCACGCGGAGAGCGCGAGAAGCAACCGTTTCGGCCCTTATCTCCTGACACTCTAGGGTGTCAGATACAAGACCGCTCACAGACCCGGGCTTGTTGGGTGCACACAATTTGTTTCTTCTGCTTTTCTGTCTCACGCTTTGGAAGACTTTGACTCAAGCGACTCAATGTAGCAGTAAGAACTGCCGTGGTATAGGTTAAGGGCGGTGTCACAGAGTATTTCCAGTTGAAAAATGTGTTCCAAAGAAGCATAACAAAACTTACAGCAACAGCACGTAACAGTAAAAATCCACACTTCAGAATGCCACTTTCAAGTAGTGGCACTGCACCGCCAATTGCCAGCCTGGTGCACAAAATTGTCAGTGAGGTACAACTGGATTTGGGTCACTATTTGGTTTTCTATCATAAATTCTGCAAACCAAGTTGTTGAGGCTGTCAGAAAGAAAGTTTTTAACATATAGGAATTTAAAACAGTTTCACCTGCCATATAATTTCCAAGTGACTCATAGTCGTGTGCCTACCAGCAATGGTACTGTTTGATTCCTGATATCTGAGAAACATATTTCACCAATTTAGGGCATGTTGAGAAATTAGAGCTGAAGCGATATAGCTTCAAAATCTGTTTCTTAGAAAAGTATGTTAGATGAGAAATGATGCTGCATGCTTGTTTTGACATGAAACATGTTTTTCAAATTCCAGTTGACATATGCCTATGGGTTTTATGCATACAGAAATGCAACAGAATTTATCATTCATTTAGAAAACATTGATAGGATGATACTTGAACAGGCAATGCTTGAAGAATGTTTGGACTTTATAGGGGTGTATTATGCTGGATAAATATGCAAATGTGTTCTAATTTGTGGCAGATTTCAAGGACATGACTCACCATGTGCTGAACAGCATGATGGGCTACATTGCTCCTCCAGACATGCTGCAGAAAATCATGCAGGTGAGTGCATTCTGATGTTAGTGTGTACATATTAGGTGTTTAGGGCGTGAAGGGTGCTTTTGTTAACTGTTTGTGTGTTTTGTGGTGCACACATGTATCTAGGTTTGCATGAATGTGTATTACATAGTTGAGATGGGTGAGGGAGAGAGAGTGTCTTTATGTGTATGTATATTTGTGTGTGTGTTGGAGAAAAAAATGTGTGTGCGTGCTTGTGCAAAAGAGGGAACGTGTGTGTGCGTGTGTGTGTGTGTGTGTGTGTGTAAGAGAGATGAAGAAAAGAAGCAAATGCATGCGTATCTGGGTATTGTTAACCCTTACACTGGTTATTTAACAACATACTATTAAGTATGTTGTCTGGTGAATTTCCAGAAGGAAAGATTGAAAAGAATAGTTACGTTCGTATAATATGTATAACTTTTCAACGGTTAGTATTTGAACATGACATGCAGAATAAAAATTGTTAGTGATTAAATAAAGAATAATGTAAAACAGAACTGGTTTGCTTGTGAGTGTTTGATTAGGTGCTTACCTGTCCAGAATGTGAAAAGAACAGGTCATGGGTCTTAGGGTCCTTTTAAATCCTTTAAAGTCCTTATATTTAGAATTCTTCAGAAGAGGCCTTTAAAGTACTTTAATTTGACCAAGAGGTCCTTTGATATTTTGTCAAGGGCCTTTAAAATGCAATTTGGTCAGTTAAAGTCTTTTAATTTTGCGATACAAAAGAATATTTTCGGTTGCGGAAAAGAAAAAAGAACTTAGGTATGAAATCAAAAGATTGGCATTTCTGTCGGGTCGTGCAAACAGACGATACTTCTTGCAGCCAGTTTCCTCGCAAGTCTCGCAACGATACTTCCAGGCGTCATCTTGCATCGTTCACACGTGTTTACCTGCTGAAAATTTAAGCCCAGTTTTTTGTACACAGTGCTGGGCAAATGTTCTTTTCAAGATTGTTGGCTGAGAGACAAGGATTACAAGGACCGGGTGCGGAAAGTTCTGAGCGACAAGCATGTACTGATGTAGCGCGCTGTGCGTTTTGCGATTGTTCTGTAAACATCGCCTCAATGGGAGAATCCATGCTAAAGCAACATGCAAAGAGCATGAAGCATCAGAAGAAAGAAAACAGAATCAAAGTGACAGTAGATGCAGTGTTGCTGATTTTTTCGCTGGTGGTTCAACGCAGCCCAAGAGTCATAATGATTCACAGCCAACTGGACAACCTGAACCGACACATGTTTCAGCGTCCACTTAAAGCACGTCTGATGAGAGACCTGTGTGTGTGTGTTTGGTGTGTCAGACCTGTGTACCTCTACAGAATCATGAATAGTTTCCACGGAAATAATCTGTTGATTATGGTCCTACTGTCATACAATCTCGAACCATGGAGAGGGGGAGGGGAGGGGGGTGGACAAACAAAAAAGAAAAAGAAGAGAGTGGATAGCGACAGCCCAGGCAAGGGAAGTAAACAGAGTAGATAAGCTTGTTCTGATTATGCATGCTGGTTCCATCCCTTTCACACACACACAAACACACACACACACACCACACACACACACACTTACTTGCTCGCTCGCACGCACGCACGCACGCATGCACGCACGCATGCACACACGCACACACACACACACACACACTACAGAGCAAGGCAACCATCATGACTAAGTGTGTAAAGCCTGCCATGGTGGAAGGGTAAGGGATAGGACAACATACAAGGGGAAGGGGGAAACTGAAAGGGATAGTTGGTGGATCCAGAATATGCAGTGGCTGTGACTACTGACAGTTGAGCTCCAAAACTATGACTCGGGTCGCCTTGACTACTGAAAGGTTAAGTGAGGGATAAACAGGTCTGGTGCGTGTAAGTGTGCGTGGGTGCTTGCGTGAGTGTGTGTGTGTGAGGAAGAGATCCACACCCTCAAGAGGAGAAAGACAGCCACTGAAAAGGATGCCAAACAGTTGCTGTTTGAAGCTGATGCACAATGCCTCAAAGCCCAGCAGCAAAGCAGCTTGAGGCTCTTAGGACAAAGCAATGAACTGCGTAGTTCTGATAATAAACAAGAAACAGTGACCCTCTTAGAGAAGGAACTTGTCAACAAACAAGAAGAGCTGAAGCAAATGTGAAAAACACAGACAGTAGAAGATATTCCGGCAGGTCCTGTTTTATTTTGGTAGGGTCCTTTTATTTGTCCTTTTAAGTCCTTTTTTTGGTTCATAAGGGATACCTGGGATGCATGCAGGTGAAAACAGGTGGCACATCCTGCCTGTCATTCTCAAGAGCTTGTTCACAAATAATCCAGTCTATGATGTTCCACTGTATCCAGAAATAAGTTACAGCATTTTCCAAAGAAAAGTCAGTGTTGATTATACCAGTCTTCCATGCAGGTAATCCAGGTAAGAATGAATGAGGTACAGTTCAGTATTCACATTGAAATCACATGCTGATAATACAAAAAACACCCCAAAATGGTCACTATCAACAAATGTCATTGTTAGCCCACACTGTCGTCATTTATGTTTGAAAGGTTTAGGATCATCTGGAAGCGCTGCACTGAGGGTTTTTTCCCCGCTGAATGGCATGTTGAAACTCCCCTCACCCTTAGGCACTCATCCAGTCATTGTCTGTGCCATTCTCAAAATCACAATTACATGTTCCTTGATCTAAATCAAAACTATCACCCACCACACCCAGTTCATTCAAAATGTCCATAACTTTCTCTTCACATGCTTTTTCCGCAACAAATTCAGCAAAAACATCTTCAAACAAGTTTCTAATTCTATCACATTGTCTATTGGGCGCCGCTATTGTTGTTTGCCAGATGAGTCACGCTATGCATTACAAGCTGCCACTAACTATAAACCAAGCTAAAATGCTGAAAATCCATGTTCCGGGGCTAGTTCAGTCATTCATGCAAATTAGTTTGTCACTGAGCCGTAGTTTCGTATCTGAGTGTGTCAAAACTAGGCTCGCAAGTCTCGCCCTATAGCGTGATTTATGTCGCAACAACCAGTCAAGGGACATAACATCGTGACGTGACTTGTGTTGCGACAACCAGCGTAAGGGTTAAGAGATCTCTTGTCTTGAAATACTTCGGCATTTAAATGAGTGTGTGTATGCATATTTCCAATTTTTCTCATTTAATACCCTTCACCCCTCAGCCTTTCCCTGCCACCTATCCATGCTATACAGTTGAAATAGCTCTGTGCGATTGTCATTCCAACAGGATCCGGCCTACAACACAGGCAAATTTGGAGAGATCAAGGAACTGATCATTGGCATGCTGGAGAACTATAACTATGAAGAGGTAGGTGACAAATGATGAAAAAGGTAGGATAGAATGGGATAGGTACGGTAGTTTTCTGTCAATTATGAAACTGTTAGTGTTTAACTGTGCGAGTGTAAAGTTAAGTCTGTTTCTGTTGCAGGGGATTAAAGAATAGGTCTGATGGGATAGGGGACTTACATGGGGGTGGGTGTGTGTGTTATCAAATGTTAATGCAAGCAGTAATTTTATTCGTACCAGAGTAGCATACTTGTTATTAAATGGATATTGATATCATTCCTTACCTAAACAACCTGGCCAACACAGATCAGTGTATATTTGGCAAGGAAATGAAGCGCAAAGTCTCTGAACACAGTGTATACAGTAGTCATAGATTGTCAGCTATAAAAAAAATGACATCAAAACATTTCATTCATGCACACACCACAGCCTCAGTAAATCACATATATCATGCCACATCTTGCATAGATGAGACAACCAAACAAACCTTATGATTCCAGACCAACACACAACTCCCGCCCATAACAGTTTAACAACTACATCATCTGCCAGGTTTTTGTTCCTCTCAAACTTTTGAACATTGTGTTCTACTCCTAGCCATAGCAGTTTTTTAGTAGATTACTTTGCCTGTTATCAAATTGACCTATCCTGCAAATATGTGTTGTGTTTGAAGGAGAGGGCATGAATGTCATGTGCAAAAGACGTTACAAATTTATGACATCATTTGTTCTTGGTAGGTTAAAACATCGTCTTTGACAGCCATTTGTGGTGGTGGTGATTGTGTGTTCCTGTAATTATGTTAGAATGTTGTACAACCATCTGTTGATAAATTTGAAGACAGTTTATGTGATTCTTGACTTGTTCCAGACACTGATGGCTACCTGTAAAAATCTGCTGTACCATGACCTGTACGTTCACCTGCGCAGTCTGACAGGGGCTGCTAACAGAGGTTTTGTCCCACGCACTGATAGCTGCAATCTGTGCAATGCTGACTTCACCCAGCCTACTCCTACTGTTGACCTGGATGGTGTTATAGTTTTCAGGTGTTTAAGAGTTGTTGGTGTCTGTTTGGTGTCTGCCTCTTTGTGTGTTTCATTGGTGTGTCTGTTTATGTGGTATGAATAACCCAGTGGGATATACATACCCTCATTAGAGAGTAACCACTGCTGCAGCTGTATATTATTGTTAACAGATATGACAGAAATGTTTTTATGTCAATCCTTTTAACACAAGTATTTTAATATGCATCAAGAGATGAATACATGTACTGCTCCAAGTGACTTCAGTCTCTGGAGACAATAGAGTTGCACCATGGTCAGTTCAAAGACATGTTGCAGCACATGCTTTGACTATGCAGCCCAGTTCTGGAACAGCAGATCTTGCTGCCATGAGAAGTTTATCTTATTATGGTGGTGCTGACACTGTCCTATGGTGTCTGCACTCTTTTTCCTGGCCCTACTAGTTCCTCTTCTACTCACTCCTGCATATAGAAAATGATTTACTGGAATCAGTTTTGAGTGTGTGTTTTACCAGCAGCGAAACTTTAGATATAGAATGTTGATTATGGCCACACTTGCAGAAGAAGAACCTGGAAGGGGGGGGGGGGCGGGGTCCCCCAGTATACCAGATTCTACCAAGCTATCAACCCTGATAAGGCTTTTACATTTGGCTGGGATTTTAACCATGTCCTGCAACATTGTATTTTCTGTGACAGATGCGGCCACTGCTACCACGAGCCTTGCCTGCGTGCTGTGGGTTCCATCCATGTGCTGGAAGGGGAGGAAACCTTTGTGTGCTACCTGTGCAGCAACGCCAAGCGGTCGGGGGGCCGACTGACCAGCACCCGCTTTCACCGCTCCCTGTCCAACCCCAGCCAGGCCCTGTCCTCCACAAAACCCAGTCGAAATCAAGGGAAAGAGGTCCGTTTCTGGTTGGCTGGTTCCTTTGTGTTTAGTCTGTTCATTGTAATAGATTTTAGACTGAATGAAGTTGAATATTAGTGTAGGATCATTAGATCAGTAGTTATCTTAGAAGACAACATCAAAGTACTCATATTTATGCACAACACGCACACGCACACACACACACACACACACACACACACACACACACACACACTGTGAGAATGGGGGTGGGGAGTTACACGACGAGAGAGAGTCTTACCAGAAACAGCTAATTGATCTTTGTAAATGATGACAGGCTTGTATTTGAACATTTTGAGAGATTAAAATGTTTTAGAAATGAAGTAATGTTCAGCTTTTCCTGTACTTACCTATCCAAACTAATACCTTATTCCTGCATCAATGTGTTTGGTAATTAGGATGCTTTAACAATAAATCAGGGAAGAAAGGGCTAAATCCTGACCCTCAGTATGGTACTATATTACATCAGTACACCACGGAAATACATTTTCAGCTAGTTCCTCAAGTAAAAACTGTGTTAAGTTTGTTGCTCTACCAGATGTCACTGGATCTCAACCATGTAATGGCCTCGTTTTGTTTGTTTTTCTACTAAATGTTGCCAGATTTGCATACTGTTTCATGTACTGCTTGTTTTCTTATAAGATATCTCCATATCTTTACAATGTAACAGCCACATTCAGCTTGTTTTTCTATCAGATGGCTCTGGATTCCCACCAAGTGAGAGCCATGTTTTGTTTTGTTTTTCTATAAGATGTTAACATACCTCTGTAATGTAATAGCCATGTTTTGTTTGTTTCTCTATCAAATATTGTTGGATCTCCATAATATTACAGCCATGTCTTGTATGTTTTTCCACCATATATCGCTAGGCCTCCACCATGTGGCAGCCCAGTTTTGTTTCTTTCTCCACCAGATGTCGTTAGATCCCACCATGTAATAGCCATGTTTTGCTAGTTATTCTGCCTGATGTCCTGCCTAGTCATGACCATATTTTGTTTGTTTTTCTACCAGATGTCACTAGATCCTCACCATGTATCAGCCTTTGAGAGCATGCGCAGAGCAATGAAAAGTCCATCCAGGGTGAGTATTCCCGCTGTTTGTGGATTTTTGTATTCAACTCTGTGTGTGTGTGTGTATGTGTGTACATGCAAGCATGTATGAGTATGTGTGTGCGTATGTGAGTGAGACATGAAAAGGATTATGCTAAAGAATGGATATATACTTGATATAATATTCACCATGTGAATAGAAAAGTTAAAATATTTTCTTAGATATCTTGTTTGTTCATTTAAGTCCAGAGGTCATTTGTTTTTATCATTTGTGTCTTCTTTTCCCCAGATGGCAATATTGGCAGAACTGGCAAAACCTGAAAAAGCTTCTGGATACCGCAAACCTCACAGTATGTTCCAGAATGAGAGTTTTTCTTTGCGATTAGGACCTCCTCCACCCATGGAGCTTGGCTGAACTGATGCACTGAAGACAAAGTGGATCTAGTTTGGACAATGCTGACTGCAAGAGTGGATGTAGACTGCGAAGAATACAGACATTTTTGGAGAAGTGTGTTGACCAGCGTAAACACGCTCATGTGCATATGTGTGTGTGAAGGAGAGTGTACGTGTGGATATGAACTAGTTAATATCTATGTGTATCTGAATGTGTATCTGAGAGTTAGCGACATTCTTTGTATCTGACAATATATGTATAAGTGTGTGTGCATGTGTAGATTTACACGTTTACATGGAAAAGTGAGAGAGATGGGGTAACTATGTATATATCACACATGTTTGCATACATCTGTAAGCTTTTGACAGAGTTTCTGCTCAAAAAGAATATCAAAACGTGCACACTGACACAGATTCATTTTGAAATGTATTCCTTTTCAGAACTCGAAAACTAAGGAAAAAAAAACAACAAGAAGAAGTCCCTGTCCTTTTTTGATATTTTTGGCGCCATCTGCTTTGCCAACCTTTTTCTTCAGCGTTTCAATAGCAGCTTTTAGCAGCATTAACCTTTACCAGCCGAGTCGTTCAAAAGTGGACGACATGATTTCTCTCCCTTGAGCCGAGTCGCCCAAGTCCGGATAACGGACAGACAGCAGTACAGTCTGCCGTGTCGTGCACAATGAGACGACGGGAACATAAAAAATTCCTACACTTTCCATGAAATGATCCAAGGGAAATAAGCTCTGTAACTAGTCTTGGGGATGTTGGAGCGAGTTGTAGACCATACTTTCAGTGGCCAATTGTTAACTTGGCTGACCCCAGGAGCTTTGAAACAAAGGAACTGGTGGCACCGGCACGCCGCGCGCGGCACATATTTCCTGTGCCAGAAAAAATGTCGGTCAGGCGAAGGGATGGTAGCGATTTCTCGCTCAGTGAAGCGCTTGAAATCGTATTACAAAGCGGATCTGGTGATGAGGGGAGTGATAGAGAGATAGAAAACTTTGAAAGAGAATAGGAAAGTGAATTGTTTGAAGATGCAGCCATCCCTTCATCTTCCGATTTGGTGTTGTAAAAGAACGGAATAGAATGCAAACAAAGCCTTTTTTCTACTTTTCAGACATGTTTTTCAACGCACAGTCGCGTGTACACATTGAAAGTAAATATTTTGAAATTACTATGTTCGATTAGTTGAGTGTTTGTTGTTTCCTGTGATACCTAACACAAGACCGTCAGTTGTTGTCTAGCTACCGTAAAAATAAATTGGAAAGTGGCCAAATATGTGCGTCAGCAGGGAATGAGCGCTGTGCGCGAGCATGCGGCAGCAGGAAATCGTGCCGCCGTGCCGCTCTCGGCTGGATAGTATTAATATCACTCTTTGTTATGTCAGCAGTTATGAAAAATAAATCTTGTTACTCACATAAAACTAAATCTGCTCAAGACCAAGAATTATACTTAGTTTGTTATGTTGCTTACTGTCTGTCACAAATATAAAATTGTGTCCATTTTTGTCATGTTTTCTCTGATGACAAAAGTAACAGTTCTGTTTGTTTCAAGATTGGTTTTTGCTTCCTTTTTCTTTTGGGGGCATTCTTTTTTAATCCACTACGCCCAGTTAGACTACTAGTTTGAACTAGTTTGCTCATAGACTAGTAACACAGCAAGCAAATGGTATGTGTATCCCTTGGAGGATATTCAAAGTCTGTTGTGTAAAATGGGGAAAAACAATTCCTTGATGTTTTGCCACATTATGCAGTTCTTGAAAGACCTGTAACTTTCCCATTGATGGACAATGTGTCCCAAATAAGTGTGGGAGACTGCTGTTTGGGGAATGATTTGCCATTAAGTCACAAGCACAAAAGAATGCTGAGAAAATGGCAACAGAATTTTTGAATACATGGGAAAATTGAAAGCTAGATATTTGATTTGAGTCTTGAGGAAGCAACAGTTGTGCATACCCCCCCCCCCCCCCCCCCCCCCCCCCCTCTCTCACTCTCTCTGGTAAAGTTCACTTTTCATATAATCATAAGCAGTATGACCTTGGAGACTTTTTTTTCTCAGTAAAATGAACTGCTTTGTACAGTAACTAATGTAGGAAGTGTGCAGATACCCTGTGGATGTCATTGACTTTCATACCTTTTTTCTTCAAATGGTGATTCACTAGAGAGTTGGATTATTTGCGTAAGTCGCTTTATAAATTGATGATTATGTCAAATTAGAATTGGATTAACCCTCTGAGTGCCCCATGACGGACATCTCTGTCATGTTTCTGTGTGCAGAAGTAGCACCCCGTGACGGACATCTCCGTCATCGTCATTGCTAGAATGTTCCTAACCTCACCTTTAGACCAGGAAGTCCCAACATAAACCAGTCAGAAAGTTTGATATGTCTGCTTGAATTATTCATAAGCTATGAGCTCCAATTCTGTCATGTAATGGTCTGTTCATCACCTTTTTATCACCACCCTGCTCTTGTTTACATGCGTGTGAGAAGTTGAGTTCAATATGGCTGACGACAAACCTCAACCTAGCCCCAACTGAGTAAAAAGACTCTGTAAATCGAAGGAGTTTGGTGAGTGTGTGACAACGAACGTGGATGAACTTCTACAAGTCATTGAGGATGAAGATTTAGTGCTTGTTGTAACACTAACTTGCCAGATGATTCGTTTCATGAAGAACATGATGAAACTGAGGTGCTGAAAACTGAGGTGATGCAGGCCTTGGACGCTGTCCATGTTTGCCCATGTTAGTCATTTTGACATCAACAGCGAGGAGAGAGCAAAGTTGGAGGCAAAATATTGGTGTTGCTGACCCAGATTTTGAGCGAGGCACTGACCATTCGAGTGGTTCATCCACAGAAGGGGAAAAAGGAAAGACCTGCCATAGCTTTCATCGTCTGCTAACGCTGACTGGGCCTACATGTGAGCCATGTTGCGTGGGGCACACCTGACACGCAGCCAGTGGAGGGAGAGAGTTGAGGTGAGAGATTGACGGTCATTGTACTGTGTTTTGAACTGTGTATGCTGTTACTTTTATAGGGGCCCAGAAGAGACTGGACTGAAAATAGTGGGCATGGCAAGGGGTGTGTCTGTGTGTGTATGTGCATGTGTGTGTATGTCTGCATGTGTGTGTGTGTGTAAGTGAGAGAGTGAGTGAACAGTGTATTAGCTTGTGTGTCTGTGTATGTCAGAGAGTGCATGATTGTGTGTGTGAACAATTGTGTATGTGTGTGTGTGTGTGTGAACAGTGTGTGTGTGTGTGTAAAAGCGGCAAATATCGTACAATAATTATCTCAACAGGTGTGAGAAGAGGAAGAGGCGGAGGAAGAGGAGTTCTGCTGGGAAGAGGGAGAGGTGTGCTGGATCATCCCCTTGTACAGCCAAACATGTCCCAGCCAGACATACCAACTTTCACAGAACCTGGCCTCAAGACACCAGTTGAAGGGGAAAGACCTATATATTATAACAGGCTTTTCTAGACAAACTGATGGATCACTTCAAAACTAAAACTGATCATTATGCAGAGCAGGTCCTAGCAGTGTCCCACCTGGTCAGCAACTCAGAGGCTGTAGGA
>CM031596.1:81432340-81439840 GCA_018398815.1 Conus ventricosus | reverse complement strand
CCTTCCTTTCTGCTGTGCTGCCCTCCTCCCTCTGCTCCTTCCCTTTCCTGCTGGTGCTGCCCTCCTGCCTGCTCCTCCCTCTGCTCCTTCCCTTTCCTGCTGGTGCTGCTCCTCCTGCCTCCTGCTCCTTCCCTTTCCTGCTGGTGCTGCTCCTCCTCCTGCTCCTCCCTCTGCTCCTTCCCTTCTGCTGGTGCTCCTCCTCTCTCCCCTCTGTCTTCCTTCCTGCTGCTGCTGCTCCTCCTCCTGCTCCTCCTCCCCTCTGCTCCTTCCCTTTCCTGCTGGTGCTGCTCCTCCTCCTCTCCTCCCTCTGCTCCTTCCCTTTCCTGCTGGTGCTGCTCTCTCTCCTCCCTGCTCCTTCCCTCCTCCTGCTCTCCCTCCCTCTCTGCCTCCCTTTCCTGCTGGTGCTGCTCCTCCTCCCTCCTCCCTCTGCTCCTTCCCTTTCCTGCTGGTGCTGCTCCTCCTCCTGCTCCTCCCTCTGCTCCTTCCCTTTCCTGCTGGTCTGCTTCCTGCTCCTCCCTTCCTCTTGCTCCTCCTCCCTCTGCTCCTTCCCTTTCCTGCTGGTGCTGCTCCCTCCTCCTCCTCTCTCTCTTCCCTTCCTGCTGTGCTGCTCCTCCTCCTGCTCCTCCCTCTGCTCCTTCCCTTTCCTGCTGGTGCTGCTCCTCCTCCTCTGTCCTCCTTTCCTTGTGCGCTCCTCCGTCCCTCTGCTCCTTCCCTTTCCTGCTGGTGCTGCTCCTCCCCTCCTGCTCCTCCCTTCTGCTCTCCTCCCTCGCCCCTTTCCTGCTGGTGCTGCTCCTCCTCCCTCTGCTCCTTCCTTTCCTGCTGCTCTCTCCTCCTGTCTTCTGCTGCCTCCCTGCCTCTCCCTCTGCTCCTTCCTTTCCTGCTGGTGCTGCTGCTCCTCCTGCTCCTCTCCTCCTTTCCTGCTGGCTGCTGCTCCTCCCCTCCCTGCTCCTCCTTTCCTCTGGTGCTGCTCCTCCTCCTCTGCTCCTTCCTTCCCGCTGGTGCTGCTCCTCCTCCTGCTCCTCCCTCTGCTCCTTCCCTTTCCTGCTGGCCTGCTGCCCCCCTCCTTCCTTCTGCTGCCTTCCCTCCTCCCCCTGCTCCTTCCCTTTCCTGCTGGTGCTGCTCCTCCTCCTGCCTCCTCCCTCTGCTCCTTCCCTTTCCTGCTGGTGCTGCTTGCTCCTCCTCCCTGCTTCCTCCTGCCTCTTCCCTCCTTCCCTTTCCTGCTGGTGCCTGCTCCTCCTCCCTCTGCTCCTTCCCTTTCCTGCTGTGCTGCCCTCCCTGCTCCTCCTTTCCTGCTCCTCCTCTCCTCTGCTCCTTCCCTTTCCTGCTGGTGCCTCCCTGCTCCTCCCTTTCCTGCCTCCCTCTGCTCTCCTCTGCTCCTTCCTTTCCTGCTGGTGCTGTGCTCCTCCCCTCCTCTGCTCCTCCCTTTCCTGCTGTGCTCTCTGCTCCTCCTCCTCTGCTCCTTCCCATTTCCTGCTGGTGCTGCTGCTGCTCTTCCTCCTCCTCTGCTCCTCCCCTTTCCTGCTGCTGCTGCTCCTGCTCCTCCTCCCTCTGCTCCTTCCCTTTCCTGCTGCTGCTCCTCCTGCTCTTCCTCCCTCTGCTCCTTCCCTGGCTCTGAATTGTCTCCAGATTTGAAAATGGTTATCAGTATTGCAAATTTGAACTGAGCGGGGAAGTGAGATTTATCAACGCATAAATCATAAATATAGGTAAGAATTTCACATATAACAGGTGCTATAGTTTCAGAATTTTTTCCATTAATCCCCACAAGTCCGCGACTTCCTGTCTGCTTTGCTAGGTAAACATTACTAACTGTCATGGGCGGAACTGGTGGAGCTGAACGAATGTTCTTAGCATTGCAAAAGTTTTTAGTTTTTGTATGTTCACTTGATCCCGTATTCTTTACTTTGACAATGTGTTCTGCAATTGTTGTAAAGTGTTTGTTGGGTTCATTTTGTGTTATGCTGGTTTTAGGGCTTTATTTGATTGTAAAGTTTTATTCGTAAATTCATTTATTGCTATCAATATGGACTTCGAGTTTTGTTTGTTGGATACGAGTTCACGAAAAAAAAATTCATTTTTGCTGCACGTTTGAGTAAACTGATTTTATTACGTTGCTTTTTATATCCATCCGACTTCCGTTCTACTTAAAACAGATCGTCGCGTAAGAAACAAGTAGCTTGTATTTTATCAGTCATCCACTTCGGTTGAGCACTATGTTTTACTCTACACATTTTGAATGGCGCATGCTTGTCATAAACAGAACTAAACGTGTGTAGCCAGAACTCTAGCGCTTTCTCTTGATCAGTGTAATTATAAGCAAATTTGAGAGGGGAATTCATGAGATCAGTAAGAAAATTATCTTCCTGGAATTGTCCAAAAGATCTATAAGTGATATGTTTGCGGCCGGTTTTATGACTTTTGATTTCCCTTCTTTTTCACGTAATGCATACTTGAAAGTGATAGCTGCATTCATTCAAAGGCACACATTTCTCAATGGCAGTATGTGGTTCAGAGAGATAGATGTGGTCGATTAATGTTTTGCTAGTGGGCGTTACTCGGGTGGACACGTCTGTAATTTAGGATAAGTTGTACGAAGTAGTCCTATCTGACCATTATTTTGGCATTTCAATAATTCAATGTGGAAATCACCTAAAAGTTTTAGTTCTGTGGCATCGAGCGATGCTGCATCCATCATGGCCGTAAACTTGTCCATCCAATCAGCATTTTCTGCTGGGTTTAAGTAAACAAATGATGATTTTGATGGGTTTTGTTCTCTTCAGTCTGATAAATATCGAAACTGCTTCAACTGCAAAAACGTTCAAGTTCATAAAAACGTCGAGCATTGAATGTTTCATGGATGTAAATTAATACGCATCTTGATTCAGTTGAGTCAAATAATGAAAAGAGTTTGTCTTGATTATACAACATAGTGGTACCTCATGTGCAAATTTTTGCATTCAGATGTCCAATGCGTGGCCCATTTTTCTGTGGCCACGCAGAGGAAGATTGCACAATTTGTGCAACTAAAACGAATATAGTTAGGATACACTTAAAATGCAAACACAAAGATGTCCGTATAGACACAACACAACAATTTTTAATGCAAATGGGTAATGAATATGAAAAAAAAGCAAAAGTTAAATTTACAAACAACAATGAAACAACAGAAAAAACAACAATAATGTTCAATGCAAACAGATAATGAATATGAAAAACGAGCTGAACTGAAATTTTAAAAAAAGTTATGTAACACACCTGTGACAAGTTTCCCTGAAGCTTTATCTACATCACACGAGGTTTCTTTGCGTGCTCACGCATCATTTAGGAGCAATATAGACTATGATATAAAAACGGAGAGAGAGAGAGAGAGAGGACTTCTCAGTCAGATATAATTTGATTAAAGAAAATTGTTACAGTCACCAAACCTGCTTTCTGATGCAAAATATCCACAATTGAATTTTTTGTACTTGCAATTTTTTTTTTTAATTTTCATGTGCTGCGTCGGCACCAGGTCCATGATGATAGGAGTCACTTTAATCCATTTCTTTCTTCAACATACAGACGGCTTTCTTTTCTTCATGTCAGCATTTCTACCCCCGAACTGAGAGTGGGGGGGGGGGGGGGGGGGTGACAAGGAGAGTCGAGGTACATATCTACGTCTCTCTGCCAACACACAACAATCTCCCCTACAGATGATTTTCTATAACTACGGCTTGTGTGTTATCCATGTAGCTTGAACATCGTCTACAAAGAGCTTTTTCATCATGGATGCGCGTTTAGAGGGTATGGGGGTGGGGGTGGGGGGGGGGGGGGCAGGCATGTAGTATGGCCACTGCCAGAAACCAGGAGGTGTGTGAGAGGGGGAAAGGGGGAGAGTCCATTGAATGAAATGTAGGAAACATTCTCCCAGATGGCATGTAACAGTGACGTCCATTGTCACGTGATAGTGGCGAGTGTTTTGTACTAGCCTAGATGGGTAGAGGGGTGGTCGGGATCTAGGATGATAGCTTGATAGGGGCGGAATATCACCTAAATCCGTGTGGATGATAGGAGAACGGAGGGAGGGGTGATGTTCAGTTGAATGAGGAACAAGAGAGGGACGGTTATCAGGCGGAGGGATGAATGGAGAGGTTCGATCATACGAGGAAGGGTGGGGAGCACAGTGGCTCAGATGGTTGGTTTGCGCCTGGGGGAAGGGGTTTCTGTTGTGTAGTAATGGAGACGGGTGCTTAATACCACTTGTTGGTTTCCTGACACTGCCTTCAGCAGGCGGCCCTCTCCTTCTCCCGGTGTCATGCTCGACGTGCTGAGCGAACGAGCCTTCTGTAATGCGGGCTGTTCTGTTGTTGGAGGGGTGAACAGCATCACTGTTTAAACCCATTCTCGGTGCTCCGCTAGCTGTGGTGAAAACGTTCGAATTGTCTCTGCGCTTGACCCTCACGTTTTCACATGCCAGTTGCAAGCTGTTGTTACTAGCACGTATTAGAGCATTCCATAGGTGGCGGCCCCTCCCCAGGAATAATACCAAATACTTGTACTGATCCTTTTGGGTAAATGTGTTCGCACTGAGAGAGAAGCTGTGACCATCTCTCAGTACTGATGTTGATTGCTGTTTGCAGTCGTTCAAGCTTACATGAAATACAACATGTCGAATTGTCTGTATGGGCATTTGGCAACTTTGCAACTGTATGAGTTGGGTAAGTATCAGACCACTGACACTGACTTTTTGCTGTTTGTGATGAGGAGGGATGGAGGGAAAGAGGTCCACACCTTTGATGACAGTCTCATAGCATAATAACAGTCGGTTGAAACTTAAATTTCACGTGTTGTATAATAGATATGTATTTTTAGCGGTTTTTTTCCAGACCAACCTGTACCCCCATTGTTTACTGGTACAAATCTGATGGGATGGGACATGCAAAATCCACAGTAGAACACATTGTAGTCAGACCTTTTAGTGCATATTTGCACAGGTATGAAGATACCTGTGGCAAAGGACATACCTCCAGCGTGGCATCTGTTTTTGCTGAGACACAAATGCTTTTTTGTATTGGATCTGTTTGTGTTGATTTTTTTCAAGGGCATTGTCCAGTGAAAATTGCTGTCGGGGGCCATGGAGCGTGTAGTTGGCCCCATGGCTGTAGGTCCTGGTGTGGCACTGCATGGGATCAATTAGAAAGTTTCAGCCATGTCCAGTGCCAAAGCTAGGTTCTATAAGTAGCCATAGCTTGCGCATTAGGCGCCAGCCACGGCCCATGTGTTAAACGTCAGGCACATGATGTTTGGTGAATGTCCTGGGTGGAACAGAGAGAGAGAGAGAGAGAGAAAGTCAGCTGAAGAGTCACAACACAGAGACGTTGACGTGATGATAAGCCAGCTTTCCCAGCTGGCCCAGAGCTGGGACGCTCGCGCAAGACACACCCAGGCACACACTAATCAGAGGCACTTGCAAGCACCCATTGTTCACAGGCAAGAGAGGTCCCGATGGGAGGAGGTGGGGTCCACTGTTGGAATTGTGGACAGTGGCTGGATGAAGATCACAAGATGCCAGGGACGTCACAGGTCCTGTGCTGAATCTAGTACTGATTGCTGGGCTGAGACGACGGAATGGAGTCTGCAATTGAACTAAGTGGCCAGCTGAACACTTATACTGGGCTTTGGTCACAGCGTGGCGTCAGGGCTTAGCCACCACCATGTGTGGAACACACACACACACACACACACACACACACACACACACACACACACAGAGACAGACAGACAGAAGCAGAGAGACAGAGATAGAGAGAGACACACAGAGAGAGAACTCGATGAATATAGATCAAATGTATGTAAAGTAGGACTGCTTTCCCCTTGCCCTCCCTCCCACATCGTCACCAGACTGATTCTATCGTAGGGTCGTATGGTCATGCACGGTGGAGGGACAGCAAAACAGTCCTATTGCAGGGATGGATACGTACCACCACCAACGGCAGAACTTGACTCCCCCCCCCCCCCCCCACCACCACCCACCACCCACCCCATTCGAGTGCTTGCTAATGTATTTCATTGTCGCAAGTTGTGCGGACTTTGCATTTCCATGAAGTGTCCTCAATTGTATGGGAAAGAAGTTGGTCGGCATCCAGAATCTAATCTATGGGTTACCAGACCGTAATCAGCGTACATAATTACTTCATTATTGCCTTCCTGAGGCGTGTTTAGAGTCTGGTACACCCTTCTCTTGTGTTTGCAGATCATGTTTCATTTTCAGTGAGTCGACAGGTTATTAAGGAAAGCATAAGGGAAAAATCGGATGGGGCTGTAGATATAGTTTCTTAAAAGTGAGTGATATTACCTTTTTATTGACGTGACCTTCTTCGTGAAAAAAGTCAGCAGTAAAACTCAAAGTATGACGTTGTACGACAGAGTCAAGTGTGAATGGAATTTTCACAACAAACAATTTCTGTTGAAGTCTCAATGAAAAAAAACCAGCTTGTGAATACTCTCTCTCTCTCTCTCTCTCTCTCTCTCTCTCTCTCTCTCTCTCTCTCTCAATGCCAGAACTGCAAATGTTTCAAAGGATTTTGGAGAAAATATCTTAGATTTTGGAAAACAGCATTCTAGCGGCCCATTATACACTGACAGAAATTCTGAGGATAAAAAACTTAATAATTATGGCAAAATGTTGCTTGATATATGTACAAGTCTATACTTATGTATTTTGAATGGTATGTGTGAGGGCGACCAGGAAGGTCGCTACACGTACGCATCTGAAAGTGGAAATAGTGTTAATGATTATTTTTTAATGTCAAGGAATATGTTTGCTAGTGTTTCTGACATCTGTGTACTTCATGTATATGAACGTATTGAGTGTGATCATATGCCTGTTGTTCTGACCATTAATGTTAACAATAATTGATTAAATCAACCCAAAGACAAGAATATTAACAATTTTGTGGAGAAGTTTGTTTGGAATGAAAATTATAAAGATCACTTTACAGACATGATGTGTTCATCTGAGATCCAGCAGAAAGTCGAAATGGCTATCAGACTAATTGATGTAAATGTAAATGAAGCGCTCAGTACTTTTAATTCGTGTTTAAAAGATGCTGCAAGATGTATGACAATGCGGATAAATGTAAATAGTCGTAGGGAATGTGATGATTGGTATGACACTGAGTGTCGCCAAAGTAAAAGGAACGCTAGAAGATTACTGAGTGAGTCAAATTGTAGTAAACGGTCAACGGATCGAGTTTTGTATTGTAATGCTAGGCGGGAATACAAACAACTGAAAACGAAAGAAAGGGATTTTAACAGAGCATTGTTAGAAAAATTAGTAGCGTCTGTAAACTCTCAGAAAGATTTCTGGAACACAGTTCAGAAGATTAGAGGTGGTAAGAAACAACCTTTAAATAATATTACTTTGGAGAGCTGGTTGAACATTTTAAAGGACTGCTTGAAAGAAATGAAGATGTTGGTAATTTATTAGCACAAGAGAATGTAAATATGTTTGTTCAAGCT
>CM031596.1:81420373-81431340 GCA_018398815.1 Conus ventricosus | reverse complement strand
CAGCCATGCAAGCGTTTTACTAGCACGTATTAGAGCATTCCATAGGTGGCGGCCCCTCCCCAGGAATAATACCAAATACTTGTACTGATCCTTTTGGTAAATGTGTTCGCACTGAGAGAGAAGCTGTGACCATCTCTCAGTACTGATGTTGATTGCTGTATTTGCAGTCGTTCAAGCTTACATGAAATACAACATGTCGAATTGTCTGTATGGGCATTTGGCAACTTTGCAACTGTATGAGTTGGGTAAGTATCAGACCACTGACACTGACTTTTTGCTGTTTGTGATGAGGAGGGATGGAGGGAAAGAGGTCCACACCTTTGATGACAGTCTCATAGCATAATAACAGTCGGTTGAAACTTAAATTTCACGTGTTGTATAATAGATATGTATTTTTAGCGGTTTTTTTCCAGACCAACCTGTACCCCCATTGTTTACTGGTACAAATCTGATGGGATGGGACATGCAAAATCCACAGTAGAACACATTGTAGTCAGACCTTTTAGTGCATATTTGCACAGTATGAAGATACCTGTGGCAAAGGACATACCTCCAGCGTGGCATCTGTTTTTGCTGAGACACAAATGCTTTTTTGTATTGGATCTGTTTGTGTTGATTTTTTTCAAGGGCATTGTCCAGTGAAAATTGCTGTCGGGGGGCCATGGAGCGTGTAGTTGGCCCCATGGCTGTAGGTCCTGGTGTGGCACTGCATGGGATCAATTAGAAAGTTTCAGCCATGTCCAGTGCCAAAGCTAGGTTCTATAAGTAGCCATAGCTTGCGCATTAGGCGCCAGCCACGGCCCATGTGTTAAACGTCAGGCACATGATGTTTGGTGAATGTCCTGGGTGGAACAGAGAGAGAGAGAGAGAGAGAAAGTCAGCTGAAGAGTCACAACACAGAGACGTTGACGTGATGATAAGCCAGCTTTCCCAGCTGGCCCAGAGCTGGGACGCTCGCGCAAGACACACCCAGGCACACACTAATCAGAGGCACTTGCAAGCACCCATTGTTCACAGGCAAGAGAGGTCCCGATGGGAGGAGGTGGGTCCACTGTTGGAATTGTGGACAGTGGCTGGATGAAGATCACAAGAATGCCAGGGACGTCACAGGTCCTGTGCTGAATCTAGTACTGATTGCTGGGCTGAGACGACGGAATGGAGTCTGCAATTGAACTAAGTGGCCAGCTGAACACTTATACTGGGCTTTGGTCACAGCGTGGCGTCAGGGCTTAGCCACCACCATGTGTGGAACACACACACACACACACACACACACACACACACACACACACACACACACAGAGACAGACAGACAGAAGCAGAAGAGACAGAGATAGAGAGAGACACACAGAGAGAGAACTCGATGAATATAGATCAAATGTATGTAAAGTAGGACTGCTTTCCCCTTGCCCTCCCTCCCACATCGTCACCAGACTGATTCTATCGTAGGGTCGTATGGTCATGCACGGTGGAGGGACAGCAAAACAGTCCTATTGCAGGGATGGATACGTACCACCACCAACGCAGAACTTGACTCCCCCCCCCCCCCCACCACCCACCCACCACCCACCCCCATTCGAGTGCTTGCTAATGTATTTCATTGTCGCAAGTTGTGCGGACTTTGCATTTCCATGAAGTGTCCTCAATTGTATGGGAAAGAAGTTGGTCGGCATCCAGAATCTAATCTATGGGTTACCAGACCGTAATCAGCGTACATAATTACTTCATTATTGCCTTCCTGAGGCGTGTTTAGAGTCTGGTACACCCTTCTCTTGTGTTTGCAGATCATGTTTCATTTTCAGTGAGTCGACAGGTTATTAAGGAAAGCATAAGGGAAAAATCGGATGGGGCTGTAGATATAGTTTCTTAAAAGTGAGTGATATTACCTTTTTATTGACGTGACCTTCTTCGTGAAAAAAGTCAGCAGTAAAACTCAAAGTATGACGTTGTACGACAGAGTCAAGTGTGAATGGAATTTTCACAACAAACAATTTCTGTTGAAGTCTCAATGAAAAAAAACCAGCTTGTGAATACTCTCTCTCTCTCTCTCTCTCTCTCTCTCTCTCTCTCTCTCTCTCTCTCTCTCAATGCCAGAACTGCAAATGTTTCAAAGGATTTTGGAGAAAATATCTTAGATTTTGGAAAACAGCATTCTAGCGGCCCATTATACACTGACAGAAATTCTGAGGATAAAAAACTTAATAATTATGGCAAAATGTTGCTTGATATATGTACAAGTCTATACTTATGTATTTTGAATGGTATGTGTGAGGGCGACCAGGAAGGTCGCTACACGTACGCATCTGAAAGTGGAAATAGTGTTAATGATTATTTTTTAATGTCAAGGAATATGTTTGCTAGTGTTTCTGACATCTGTGTACTTCATGTATATGAACGTATTGAGTGTGATCATATGCCTGTTGTTCTGACCATTAATGTTAACAATAATTGATTAAATCAACCCAAGACAAGAATATTAACAATTTTGTGGAGAAGTTTGTTTGGAATGAAAATTATAAAGATCACTTTACAGACATGATGTGTTCATCTGAGATCCAGCAGAAAGTCGAAATGGCTATCAGACTAATTGATGTAAATGTAAATGAAGCGCTCAGTACTTTTAATTCGTGTTTAAAAGATGCTGCAAGATGTATGACAATGCGGATAAATGTAAATAGTCGTAGGAATGTGATGATTGGTATGACACTGAGTGTCGCCAAAGTAAAAGGAACGCTAGAAGATTACTGAGTGAGTCAAATTGTAGTAAACGGTCAACGGATCGAGTTTTGTATTGTAATGCTAGGCGGGAATACAAACAACTGAAAACGAAAGAAAGGGATTTTAACAGAGCATTGTTAAAAATTAGTAGCGTCTGTAAACTCTCAGAAAGATTTCTGGAACACAGTTCAGAAGATTAGAGGTGGTAAGAAACAACCTTTAAATAATATTACTTTGGAGAGCTGGTTTGAACATTTTAAAGGACTGCTTGAAAGAAATGAAGATGTTGGTAATTTATTAGCACAAGAGAATGTAAATATGTTTGTTCAAGCTCACCCATGTGATTCTGCCCGAAAACCCCCTTTTTCACATACAAATCACGTCCATCACATATCAGTTTTGGCCAAAATTAACACCTGTTTTAAACAAAATTAACACCTCAAAACCTCTAAAAATTGACGAAATTAGCAAATTGAAACGGGGTTTCCGTGCAGAATAACATGGGTGATCGTGAACAAACATATTCACATTCTCTCCCGGGGCATAAAATGAACTAAAAGGGTTGACAGTCATACTCCAGACTGCAGACCGCAAAATCGATTTGGTGCAATGTGGCACAGGTCTAGTCATCGCGCGATGGGCTGAGTGTCGCGCGATGCACGTTAACCAATTGGCAGGGAGGTATGACATCATTTCTACGGGGTTTGTTAGCAATAAGGTAGGGCTGCCGTCATTTTACATTTGAGAGGCGTGCTGTATAGACGTGCGCGAGTGTGCTAGCATTTCTTTAGAATCAGAGAGAGCTTGTGTTGGTTAAAACATGGCGAGTCAGGGCAGTGATGTTTCAATGCGTTCTGTTAGCGCTGGAAGTGACACTTATACCACTCAAGAAATGTGTGAACTGTTGTTATCTTCGCAAGGAAAACTTTCTGATCAACAGACCAATCTTGTGGAAAAATACATTGTTTATCATGAGGCCATGACAAACTTTTTGAAAAAGAAATTGAGTGGCGAGCCTTGTTCTCCTCCCTTAAAGCCAAAAGGAAGCATTTCGTTTTTGTTCCTCAGCAAAAAACGGAACTATCAGTTGAAGATCTTGATAAATATTTGAAAACACGGCTTTGTGAGCTGCCTTCAAAGCCATTTGATAAAACCAAAACCTTTGAAAGTATTCAAGAAATGACTCCATTTTTACACAGTGCTTGTTACTCAGTGAAAGATAGTGAAAAGAAATCTCTTTCTCAGGCTCTTTTTTTAGGGCACTGGCTTCAGAAAGCAAAGACAATTTTGAAACAGTCAAAAACAAAAAAACTGGGAGTCCTATCTGAAAGAAGATTTGCTGGTTGAGCCAACTCGCGTAAGAAGACTATTGAAGTGTCATTTTGTTTCTATTCTTATCCAAAATTTCACAAACTCGCGATTTCTTTCAATGAGTTATACAGCAAACGAAAACTCATTCTGAAATACATGCAATCCAACCCCAACTTTAAAGCATTCTGGCATGATACACATGACGTGCTTGAACCTGCGTGGCAGGAGTAATTGAGTCACTTCCACTAGCCCGGCCGCCAGAAAGCGCCCAACAAAACTGGGCCAATCGGCAGCTTCTGCCGATTGACCTACAAAGCCCACCTCTACCCCACCTGCTGGAGCTGCGCCAACACCCCCCTCACCTCTAAAGGCTGTCTATTGAGACGGCCGCCGAGAGAGACCTTTGAAAGAGATCCTGTGATTATTGATTCAGGACTCTGATAAGTGCTTTGGCGGCTGTCTCGAATTTACGTCGCTTAAGTGCAACCCACAAAAAGCCCTCGTCACACTCCCCTGCAAGCACCTCCCCATCTATGTGTGTGTGTTTGTTGTTTGTGTGCGTGTCCGTGCGTGTTTGTGTGTGTGTGTGTGAGAGAGAGAGAGAGGGGGAAGGTGGGGGCAGACAGACAGACAAAGAAGTAAACAGACAGACAGACAGAGATGTGGGAGTGAATGAGGGGGAGAGATGTGGGAGTGAATAAGGGAGAGAGAAACCGATTAATTAATTTTTTAATTTATAATTTTATTCTGGTTTAAAAATGAAGCCCGAAGAAGTTAGAAAGCTTATTAATATACTTCACACGTTAAATTGGAAGGGCCAAAGAGAAAGGTTAAGGAGCAGGTTTGAAACATCAATTACTGATCTTTTTATTCACATAAATATACAAACAAACGTGAAGAAGGCCATCAGTGAAATACAAGATTCTTGGCCTCAACCAGCCATAAAATTGTTTGCCATATTAGTTGATTATATGGCTTCTCAAGATGTTAATCTGACCGTTTCTACTTGTCCTTCAGGGGTAAACTATTTGCTTTAATAAAGATTAGGTTTTACGATTAGAAAAGACTATAAATAACAGTTGAATTACAATTATTTTTTTATTTATTTTAGATTAAAAATGGCTACCGAACTTAGTGCATCTGATTTAAAGAATTGTAATGAACTATTTAACGAGACAATGAAAGCGTTAAACATTGATTTTAGTGAATCTGGGTTTGAGAATGATGTAAACAATATAATAAAAGATCATAGTGAACTATTTAAAGAAGCAACCAAAGTGATGAACATTGACTGTAGTGATTCAGAAAAAGCTAAAATTTTGGGCGGGTGTTATTGTACGATTAACGTGTCTTGAAGTGTTGCAACGCTTGGGCGAAGAATAAAAAGCGTGTTTTATTTACTTTTATATACATTTTATTTTTTTAATCTACGTAAATATTTTGAGTTAAAAAATGAGCCTCACAAGTAAATTCGAGGATGGAAAACTATATACGATGGAAGAAATATTTGACAGCAGTGAACAATTAAGCAATATGTTTAGTGAAGTAGACATGAATATTATTAACCCTACAAACGTTCATGAAAGTGTGGCACATGCTATCTCTAAAATCCCAGAGTCTCTTCAACGCGAACCGCCAGTAAAAGTGTTGTTGGCCGTTCTGATTGATTATATAACGCCCGATGATAGTAATATGGACTTTCTGGGTTTCAACAAGGCAGAAAGAAGTAATTAGCTATCACGACTTTAACTCTAACTGGGCTGATTACATGCTTACACAGTTTAACCATGCAAGTGAGGAGGCAAAGTTAAGGGTTCTGGCTGGTCTGAAGGGACAGTCCTTGAAATCAAATTGAGACAAACAAAGTTCTATCCTATAGTTGGCAATTCTTACCTTCCTCTTCCAAAAGAGTTAGTTTTAAAACGAGCAGTCTTAAACATAAAAAATTCTGACAACATGTGTTTTATGTGGTGTGTTTTAGCACATTTACATCCCGTTAAAAAGAACGCAGAAAGAGTTTCCAATTATGAAGCATACAAAACAAGAGCTGAACTTTGATAACATAACCTTTCCAGTGAGTATAGAAAGTATATCTCAGTTTGAAGAGCAAAACAAACCAATCACGGTAAACATATACACAGGGTCTGTAGAAGTTGATATAGTGCCTCTAAGGTTTCTCTCCCAACGCACCTACTTTAGGCGAATTACTTGACAAACATGTAGACTTAATCCTGTTTGCAGATAGTACAAAGAGTCATTATGTATTAATCAGAACAATAAGCAGACTTATGGCCTATACTACAAAGCATCCAGCTAAACAGGAGCTTTGTAGAAGGTGTTTGGTCAGAATCCCAACTTTTGAAGCAGCTGCCAGTCATAGAACTCATTGTAAAAGTTTTGTAGACTGTGAAACCAAACTCCTCACACCTAAACCGGGTCTAAAGTTAGTTTTAAAAATTTACACAAAATGCAAATGAGCCCATACGCGGTTTATGCTGACTTTGAATCGCTCTTACCGCAGTACTACGGACCACAACAGCAAGAACAAAAAACAACCTTATTAACCCACCATCAGATCTGTTCTTATGCGTTTATTGTTGTTAGGTCAACGGTCAACACACGACACCCGAGATTTACAGAGGCCCCCAAAGCAGCCAGCAGATTTTTAGAGCAGATGAAACAACTTCGCAATCAGCTGTCCAACCAACTAAATCTTTCAGACATTGTTATGACTCCTGAAGACCAAGAACGCTATGACGCATCTACACACTGTTGGATTTGCAATAAAGAATTATTAGGCAGCGCAGTAAGAGACCACGATCACATTACTGGAAAGTTTAGAGGGCCGCACACAACAATTGTAATCTTCAACTTAAGGTTGATCCTAAGACATGGAAACTGCCTATCTTCTTTCATAACTTACGAGGCTACGATTCTCATTTATCATGCAAGCAGTGACTTCTGAATATAAGAGGGTTACCTGCATTGCACAATCTTCAGAAAAGTACATGACTTTTACATTATGACTCAGCCCAACATCTGATGGCTAGTTTGGATAAGTTAGCAGGATCTTTACAAGACTTTCCAATCACTAAACAATACTTTGATCCATCTTTGGTGCTAAAGGAGTCTATCCTTATGAATACATGAACTCGTGGGACACGTTTGATGAAGACTCGCTTCCTCCTAAAGGCGCTTTCTTTTCTAGTCTTAGAGGCAAGACATAACTGACTCTGAATATGAATACGCTCAGAAAGCCTGGACAGAATTACACTGTGAAAACAATGGGTGACTATCATGATCAATATTTATTGGGTGACGTGTGTTTATTAGCAGACGTCTTTCAGAATTACAGATCTACATGCATGAAACATTACAACTTAGACTCCTCACATTACATCTCTGCCCCAGGACTTTCTTGGGACGCTTTCTTAAAGTCTACAAACATCCAGATTGACTTAATATCTGATCTACCCACACTTCAGATGATTGAAGATGGGGTTTAGGGGAGGTATTAGCATGGCCTCACATCCTTACTGTAAAGCCAACAACAAGTATTTAGATGATTATGATCCCACTAAACCGCCCAACTATCTAATGTACTTAGACGCCAACAATCTGTATGGATGGGCCATGAGTCAACCGCTTCCACTGAGAAACTTTACAATGATAAAAGACCCTCATAATGTTAATACTGTGTTAAGTATGTTGTTACAGCTTCCGCCTGATAATTCAATGGGACTAATCTTAGAAGTAGACTTAGAATACCCGTATGAACTACACGATCTCCACAACGATTATCCCCTAGCCGCAGAAAGGTTAAAAATGAGTCCTATCGAACCGCCTAAACTTGTGCCTAATCTTCGACACAAGACTAAATATGTGTGCCATTACAGACTCCTACAGTTTTACTTAAGACAACGGATTAAAGCTGACAGCTGCTCATAGAATCATAGCTTTTGATCAAGAGCCCTTTATGAGGCCATACATCAAGAAGAATACTGATCTTAGAACCCAAGCCACTGACGCTTCAGAAAAGACTTCTTTAAACTGATGAACAACAGCTGTTTTGGCAAAACCATGGAAAATCCACACAAACGCAAAGATGTTAAATTAGTTACAAAAGAAAACCAAGCAATTAAGTTTGCCTCTAAACCCAACTATCAAGACTTTAGAAGATTTAACGACAGCCTGGTTGGCATTATGATGAAGAAAAAGGATGTTAAGTTGGACAAGCCGGTGTTTATCGGCTTTACTGTATTAGAGTTGTCAAAGCTATTAATGTTAGAATTTTTGTACGACTACTTTAACCGCTGTACCCAGAAGCAAGAGTTCTTTACACAGACACTGACTCTTTTATTCTAGACGTCCCAACTGAAGACTTTTACAAGGATTTAGAAACAGAAGTGGCTAAAGGGGCTGATGGTGGTACGACACATGTGACTATCCAAAAGACAGTCCTTTACATTCAACTGTGAACAAGAAAGTAATTGGGAAGATGAAGGATGAACTTAATGGGACAGTTATCAAAGAATATGTTGGCTTGCGATCAAAGATGTACAGCGTTGCTAGGCCAGACTTCTGTAATGAAGAAGGCTAAAGGCATAAGTAAAGAAGTTGTCAAAAAAAATATAACTCACGATAACTACAAGCAAGCTCTCTTTGAAAACAAAGTATTTCATCACACAAATGTTAATCTGCGCTCTACTCTTCATCAAGTAAACACAACTGCTGTTAACAAGAAATCACTAGTCTCTAACAATAACAAGAGAATTACGTCAGTTCTGAGCTTTCATATGCTGTAGGGCATTGGAGAACTTTAAAAGATTAACTTGACAGACTTGGCTTGTACTTAACTTAAGAACCTAACTAGTACTTACTTAAGAACCTAACTAGTACTTAAACTAGAACTTATAAATTTTTGCGCTTAACTTGTAATTTACTTGCACTTAACTTAAAAAGTACTTTTGATAACTAACTTAACTTGTACTTATTTAGTTCTTAACTTGTACTTTATCTAGTTCTTAACTTGTACTTTATCTAGTTCTTAAAAACTATTCCATAGAAAATGGGTCTACAGCAGGAGGTTGCACTTTTTTTGCAGAAGTTGGTTCTTCTTCTTTTACTGTGGGGGTTTGCGGCTTTGTTGTTAGGTATGGTGTTAGGTATTTGTATGCTAAAAAAACCACCCCCAGCAACAACAGCAGCTCCCAATACATAATGATACATCTTATCGTTTGATTGTGTTGTTGTTAATTGGGTTGTTGTTGTGGAGATGCTGTATTACTATCTAACAATTTTTGTTTGCTGATGGTTTGCTTTTTGCAGTCTGTTCCATTCAGCTAGTTTACGCCCCGCCTCAACACGTCCAGGACTTTTAGACTTAGTAACATTACTCACCTGTGGTACATTCACTTGTGGTACATTCTGCTCCTGCAGAGGGCCCTGTGGCGTCTTCTTCTCCTGATCGCTCATTTTTTTTATTGCGATTAAATTTAATATGATCAAAATTAATATGATTAAAAGTAATTAATCCCATGATGAATGGCATAACATAGTCCCAAATCTGTAATACATGTCACATGCAAGAGTTTCTAGGGACTTGTTTAAAACCGGATCTTGTGATAAGTCGTATTTTAAATCTTCTTCTGAATCAACTGGCGCCATCTTACTTACTAACTTAGCATATAGACTAATCATTGTCTGACCCACTGATCTAACCATTTGTGATCCTAGCTGTGCTTCGTACCTAGCGTAGTACTTCTCAACGTCTGAAGTAGACAGTTGTTGAATCTGTTCAATACTTAGTTCAGTGCCTAAATACTGTTTAGTTTTTCCACACGCAGCTAGAGAGTATAATCTTTTTATGGCAGTGGTCTACGGAGTAGTCTGCTTGCTCCTCACACTTTAATAGTTCGTCACAATCCATTTTTAAAAGCAATAAAAAATAATATAATACTTTTAAAACCATGAGTTTAACGCTGGTTAATTATGCAGTGCCTATCGTTGGTGTTATAGTTTATTCAACCCTTGCAAAAAGTTTGTTAGGAATAAAACCGCCCAACATGGGGAAGATAGAAGATTCGCCAAAACTAGTTGCAACCTTATTTTTAGCTTTAACAACAAAAGATTATATGATTAAAAAGCACATAGACAGTCTTTCGTATTATGATTATTTTAATTATTTTTTTAGTTAAAAAAGATGAGTGAAAAAAAGATTATCAATACGATTTACCACTCTGCTGTAATTAGCGGTCTTAGTATAGGCTATAGCGTGCTAGCAAAAAACATGTTTAAAATGAAGCCGGCGGATCTAGGAAGGTTAGACATTGAGGACGTTGTTAAGGTTATAGTTGTAATTACTGCAGGGATTGCCTCAAAAGATTTTCTTGTTACACAGGGGATTATCCCAGAAAATGTTAGTTCATAGAAAAATTAATTCATAAGAAAATATTGATTTATAAAAAGATGGCGGGAGTAGTTATGATGGTAGGAGGAGCTATTGTTAATGCTTTAGCCTTCTCTGGAAGCAATTATATGTTTAGTAAATTGCGGTCCGATGAAGAGAGAGAACGGCATAACAAGGCAATGGAAAATTTAGCCAAGGCAAGAGACGCTTACGAGAAAAGGCGAATTGCTCACTTAGACTTTATTAATAAAAAGTTAAGAGAACAGGGTCATGCAGAGTGTGACATTCATTCATAAGCTCGGTTCATTTTCTTTAAGAAAATGACACAATCGATACATGACGTCTATTCGCTCTGCGCTGGATAATATTTCTATGTCCAAACGACAAACTAATTGTTAGTTTTGCTTCACGGCAGTACGTTTATAATTTCAAGCGTCATGCAGACTTGCATTTGTATTAATAATAAAATGATTTACAATTGTAGGGCATCGAAAACCGTCGTACTGACCAATCGCGACTGCCAATGTCT
>CM031596.1:81390659-81417869 GCA_018398815.1 Conus ventricosus | reverse complement strand
CAGACCATGTTTGGGCCGCTCTACCAACTGAGCTATCCCCCCCCCACCCCTCTTCCTTCTCTGATGTAAAGTATCTCCTATCTTCCCTCACCTCGCTAGTTACGCTACTTTGTTCAGATTTGGATCAGTGCTACACACTTTTCCTAACACAAATTTCACACTCCACTTGGTCAGTGTCAAACGTCACATGTATTTGTTGGCACCTCAGAAACAAAAGGCCCGGGCTGACATCGCATTCGTCACCCCACCCCTCCCACCATTCCTGAAACTGAAAAGTTATGGTAAATGTAAACAGATTAAAGATCTGTCTAGTCTCTAAGTCAGAGTACAACCCTTTCAGAGGCTCAAGTGGAGATTTGCGTGATACCTAATTGTCACTTACTCAATTTAGATATAAAGACGACGAAGAAGAAAGGCAGTAACGATTACACTATTGATCTGTATGGTGATAGCAATTGTCACAATCATCATCACCATTCTGTTTTCACTATAACCCACAACAACTGTTGACACCCCTGCTGCTGTGGATAAGCGGAAGGAAGTTTACCTTCGTCCATGCACGCCCTGTACAGGTCCTTGGCTTTCCTGACGTAGCTCCTGTCGGTGACGGGGTTGTAAGGGGTTTCCAGAAGACCTGCTCACAAAGCATTGCATGGTCTGTTAAAGTACTGACTGACTGAAACCAATTTATTGTTAAAGTACACACACACACACACACACACACACACACACACACACACATACACACAACACGCACACACACACACACACACGCACACACACACACACACGCACACACACAGAGAATGTAAATATGTTTGTGCAAGCTCACCCATGTGATTCTGCCCAAAAAACCCCCCTTTTTCACATACAAATCACGTTCATCACATATCAGTTTTGGCCAAAATTAACACCCGTTTTCCAAAAATATTAACACCTCAAAACCTCTAAAAAATTGACGAAATTAGCAAATTGAAACGGGGGTTTCCGTGCAGAATAACATGGGTGATCGTGAACAAACATATTTACATTCTCTCCCGGGGCATAAAATGAACTAAAAGGGGTTGACAGTCATATCCAGACTGCAGACCGCAAAATCGATTTGGTGCAATGCGGCACAGGTCTAGTCATCGCGCGATGGGCTGAGTGTCGCGCGATGCACGTTAACCAATCGGCAGGAAGGTATGACATCATTTCTACGGGGTTTGTTAGCAACAAGGTAGGGCTGCCGTCATTTTACATTTGAGAGGCGTGCTGTATAGACGTGCGCGAGTGTGCTAGCATTTCTTTAGAATCAGAGAGAGCTTGTGTTGGTTAAAACATGGCAAGTCAGGGCAGTGATGTTTCAATGCCTTCTGTTAGCGCTGGAAGTGACACTAATACCACTCAAGAAATGTGTGAACTGTTGTTATCTTCGCAGGAAAACTTTCTGATCAACAGACCAAATCTTGGGAAAAATACATTGTTTATCATGAGGCCATGACAAACTTTTTGAAAAAGAATTGAGTGGCGAGCCTTGTTCTCCCCCCTTAAAGCCAAAAGGAAGCATTTCTTTTTTGTTCCCTCAGCAAAAACGGAACTATCATTTGAAGATCTTGAAAAAATTATTGAAAAACGGTTTTGTAGCTGCCTTCAAAGCCTTTTGAAAAAAAACCAAAACCCTTTAAAAGTTTAAAGAAATGACTCCATTTTTACAGTGCTTTTTATCAGTGAAAGATAGTGAAAAAATTTCTTTCTCGGTCTTTTTTTGGGGCACGGGCTTCAGAAAGCAAAGGAAAATTTTTTGAAAAGTCAAAAACAAAAAATGGGTCCATCGAAAAAAGTTTTGGGGTTTGGGCCCAACTCGCGTAAAAAGATTTTTGAAGTGTCTTTTGTTTCTTTTTATCCAACATTTCAAAATCCGATTTCTTTCAATGAGTTATACAGCAAACAAAAAATCATTCTAAAAATCTTGCAACCCAACCCCAACTTTAAGCATTCGGGCATGATAACGAGTGCTTGAACCTGGTGGCAGGGAGTAATTGGCACTTCCATAGCCGGCCGCCAAAAAGCGCCAACAAAAACTGGGCCAAATCGGCAGCTTCTCCCGATTGCCTCCCAAACCCCCAAATTACCCCACCTGTGGAGCTGCGCAACCCCCCTACTCTAAAGGTGTTTTTGAGGGGCCCCGCCGAGGGCCTTTGAAAGAGATCTGTGATTATTGTTTTGGACTTGTAAGTGTTTTGGGGGGCTGCTCGAATTTACGTGCTTAAGTGCACCAAAAAAACCCCTGTCACACCCCCCTGCAAGCATCCCCATTATTGGTGTGGGTTTTGGTTGTTTGTGTGGTTGGTGTCCGTGCGTGTTTTGTGTGTGGTGTGTTTGTGTGGAGAGAGAGGGGGAAGGGGGGGGAGAAGACGACAAAGAAGTAAACAGACAGCAGACAGGTGTGGGAGTGAATGAGGGGGAGAGATGTGGGAGTGATAAGGGAGGAGAAAACTATTAATTAATTTTTTTAATTTAAATTTTTATTCTGGTTTAAAAAATGAAGCCCAGAAGTTAAAAAGTTTTTAAAATATACTTCACACTTTTTTTAAAGGGAAGGGCAAAAGAGAAAGGTTAAGGGCGGTTTGAAACTCAATTATGATCTTTTTTTACATAAATAACAAACAAACGTGAAGAAGGCATCGTGAATACAAGATTCTGGCCTCAACCCCCATAAAATTGTTTGCATTTTTTTGTTAATGGCTTCTAAAGATTTTAATCTGCCTTTCTCTTGTCCTTAGGGGAACTATTTGTTTTAATAAGATTAGGTTTTCGTTTTGAAAACACTTTAAAAACATTTGAATTACAATTATTTTTTTATTTATTTTAGTTTAAAAAAGGTCCCGAATTAGTGCATCTGTTTTAAAAGAATTGTAATTAAAAATTTTTAAAACGAGCAATGAAAGCGTTAAACATTGATTTTGGGAAATTGGGTTTGGGGAATGATGAAAACAATAAAATAAAAGTCATAGTGAACTTTTTAAAAAGAAGCAACCAAAGTGATGAACTTATGTAGTGTTTCAGAAAAAGCAAAAAAATATTGGGGGGGTTTATTGTACGTTTAAAAGTGTTTTGAAGTTTGCAAGTTTGGGTGAAAAATAAAAAGGTGTTTTTTTACTTTTTTTTACATTTATTTTTTTAATCTAGTAAATATTTTGAGTTAAAAAATGGCCCCCAAAGTAAATTCGAGGATGGAAAACTTAAAAGATGGGAGATTAGGAATAATTTTTTGAACTTCCGCAATGACATTACAAAAAAGCACAAGACAAGACACGATGCATTTAACCACGGGTCTTATCAGGCGAAAAAAATAAATACATTTAAATTTTGGGGGGACAGTAAAAAATACGAAAAAACGAAAAAAAGAATAAAAAAGACTTACCCGTTATTGCCCTAAAGGGCGGAAAGCATGAGGCCAGGGGGATTAGGGGGAGAGGAAACAGAGGGGGGGGGGGGGGGGTGTTTGCGTGGGGAGGTGGGTGTGTGTGATAATAGGGTTGGTGTCTAGTTTTTGGGTGGTGTGGTATCTTTGTGATGGTTGTGGTAAGGGTGGTAGATTAAAAAAAAAAAAAAAAGGTTTTGTGTGGTGTTTTGGGGGGGGGGGGGGGGGGGGTTTTAAGGGGAAAGGTTTAAAACAAAATTAAGATTAAATGATGGGGGGTTGCGTACTACTGTATGAAGTGGTGAAGGGGTGTGGTGGTGGTGTATGAAAGTGTTTGTTTTGTGTGTTGTTGGTAGGGGTTTGCAACTGATGGGAAGGGGTGGGTATGTGTTTTTGGGTTTATGTTGGGATTTTGAGTTTGGGGGGTGTAGTGTGCCCATTTTGGGAAAGAGTGGGATTCTTGAGTTGTGCGTTCAAAGCTGTCACTCTGTGATCCCAGAGTGCCAAAAATTTTGACTGGGGTGTTGTGTTGGGTGGGGTTTGAAGTGTAGGGCGACGGGTTTGGGTCGGTGGTGGCGTATCAGCGGTGTTCGCGATGCGTGTTTTGTGTGCGTGCGTTCCCCTTGTGTTTGCCCACAGGGCGGGTTGGTTTATAAGTTGCGGCTCTGAATGAAAATGTTGTTTGACTGGAAGGAGTTTTTGGGGCCTGAAAGTGGGTTGGTTTGGTGGGGGGCAGTTTTGAGTTGGGTTGGGCAGGGGTGAGTACTGGTGGTGTAGCTGTGGTTTGTTCAAACTGGTCCCCACGAGGGGTCTTTGGGTTTTTTTTCCGTTTGAATGTGATCATGGGTTTGGTATGGAAGGGGGGGGTTTTTGGTTAGTACAATGTGCCATTGGATTTGGGCCCTACAGAGGGGGAGGGTGTGGGGGGGTGGTAGGGGAGGTGGCTGGGGGGTTTTTGTTTTGGGTTTGGATGCTGGGGTCCAGAGCAATGTTCTGGATACAGCTATGGTGGGCGGAGTGCTGCTTTGTGATGGAACTGGGGTATCCGCGGTTGGTGAAGATTTGGACTTTTGGTGTTGTATGTGAAGCTTCCTCGCTGGGCAGAGTCTGCGAAGCGGGAAAATTGTGAGTTGGGGCTGTTTTTAGGTGGGGTTGTGGGAGGGAGTGTTAGGTATCATGTGCGTCGGGGGGTTTGTGAAAATGGAGGTTTTGAGTAGTGTTGGGTGGCATTTTCTTCATTGCCGTGGGTGGGTGGTTTGGGTCTGGGGGTGTGCTCGGCGCGGAGGGTGGTTTTTTCTCGCCGGTGGGCTTGCAGTCATGAAAAAAGGGCTGGACACCATGGGGGTGCTTTTTTAAAAGGGTTATGAGTTGTCCTGCGTTGATTTGCCTCTGTTCGGAGCATTTTATCCCCTTGTATCTTAATGGAGTGTCCTGGCGTCCCTGCCCCCTCGTCAAACAGGAAGGCCCCCAGGGTGGTACGGGGTGCTCTAAGGCAGGGGGAAGACAGTGCTTCTCGGGGTCCCCCGCCCTTCGGGTGTTTCTTTTCTTTTTTTAGGGAGAGGGTGATGTTAGGAAGTTGACGACTGCGAAAGGTGTTGGAAAGTCGGATAGATGGATGGGTCTGGGCAAAGTTGAGAATTGAGGGGTTGTTTTATACGATGGAAGAAATATTTGACGCAGTGAACAATTAGCATTTTGTTTTTGTGAAGTGCATTTAATATTTTAAACCTACAAACGTTATGAAAGTGTGGCACTGCTTCTCTAAAAACCCGAGTCTCTTAACGCGAAAGCCAGTAAAAGTGTTGTTGGGCCCTTCTGATTGATTATTAAAAAGGAGATGTTTATGGAAATTGGGGGTTTTAACAAACGGAAAAAAGTAATTAGCTATCCGACTTTAACTTAAATGGGTTTAATTTCTTACAAGTTTAACCCTGCAAGTGAGGGGCAAAAATTTTTGGGGGTTTGGTGGTTGAAGGGACAGTCCTTGAATAAAATTTAACAAAAAAGTTTATCCCTTTGTTTGGGAAATTTTACCTTCCTCTTCCAAAAAAGGTTAGTTTTAAAAACGAGCAGTCTTAAAAATAAAAAAAATTTGACAAAATGTGTTTTATGTGGTGTGTTTAGCACATTTACTCCTGTTAAAAAGAAGCAGAAAGAGTTTCAATTTTTGAAACATACAAACAAGAGCGGAAATTTGATAAAAATAACCTTTCAGTGGTTTGAAAGTATATTCAGTTTAAGACAAAAAAAAACCAATTTACGGTAAACGTATTAAAAATGGTTGAGAAGCTGATTTTGGCCCCTAAGGGTTTCTCCCAAGCCCTCTTTAGGCGATTATTGACAAACATGTAGACTTTAATCCCGTTTGCAGATGTACAAAGGTCATTATGTATTAATCAGAACATAAGCGACTTTGGCCTATACTACAAAAAATCCGCTAAACAGGGATTTGTAAAGGTGTTTTGGGCGAATCCCAACTATAGAAGCAGCTGCCGTCTTGAACTCATTTTAAAAAATTTTGTAGACTGTGAAACCAAACTCCTCACACCTAAACGGGGTCAAAGTTGTTTTAAAATTACCAAAATGCAAATGGCCATTTTCCGGTTTTTGTGACTTTGAATCGTCTTTCCGCGTCTAACCACAAGCAAGAAAAAAAAACAACCTTATTAACCCCCCATCAGATCTGTTTTATGGTTTATTTTTGTTAGGTAAAACGGTTTTAACACCGCACCGAAAATTTTCAGGGCCCCAATCAGCCAGCATTTTTGAGCAGATGAAACAACTTCGCAACAGCTGCCAAACCAATAAATCTTTCGACTTTTTTTTTGACTCCCGAAAACCCGAAAGCTATGACGCATTTCCCACGTTTGGGTTTTGCAATAAGAATTATTAGGCAGGCCCCTAAAAGACCCCGATTCACATTTTGGAAAGTTGAGGGGGCCGCACCAAAATTGTAATTTCAATTAAGGTTTACCCCCCCGACTGGGGAAACTGCCCATCTTCTTTATAACTTACGGGGCTACGATTTTTTTTTTCATGCAAAACAGTGATTTTGAATTAAGAGGGGTTCCGCATTTCACAATCTTGAAAAGTACTGACTTTTACTCTTGACTCTTTATCCTTTTATGATCGCCCAAAATCTGATGGCTGTTGGATAAATTAGCGGATCTTTAAAGACTTTCCAATCACTAAACAATACTTTGAACCTCTTTGGGCGTTAAAAAGGGTTTTCCTTATGAAAAATGAACTCGTGGGAAGGTTTTTGAAAAATACTTCCCCCCTAAAAGGGGCTTTCTTTTTAGTCTTAGAGGCAAAGCATAAATGATCTGAATATGAATCGTCGAAAGCCTGGACAGAAAATTCCTGGAAAAAATGGGTGCTATCGATCAAAATTTTGGGACTTGGTTTATTAGCGACGTCTTTCGAATTTAAAATCTACAGCATGAAAATTAAATTTGACTCCCAAATTAAATCTCTGCCCGGCTTTTTGGGCGCTTTTTAAAATTACAAACATCCAGATTTCTTAATATTGATTACCACACTTTGGGAACTGAGATGGGTTGAGGGGAGGGGTTTCTTTGGGCCCATTTCCTTTCTGTAAGCCAACAAAAGTATTTAGACGATTAGATCCCCCTAAACCCCCCAAATATTATGTACTTAGAGCCAACAATCTGTATGGGTGGGCATGAGTCAACCGCTTCCACGAGAAACTTACAAAAATAAAAGACCCCCATAAAGTTAAAAAAACGTGTTAAGATGTTGTACGTTCCCCGATAAATTAATGGGACTAATTTTGAAGTAGACTTTGAAAACCCGTATGAATAAAGATTCCCACGATTTCCCCCAGCGCAAAGGTTAAAGATGAGTCCTATCGGCCGCCCAAAAATTGTGCCTAACTTGACAAAGACTAAATATGGTGCCTTACAGGGCTCTACAGTTTTATTAAGACATGGATTTAAAATGCAGCGCCTAGAATCTTGCTTTTGACAAGAACCCTTTTTGAGGCCATCTAAGAAGAAAACGATTTAGAACCCAAGCCCCTGACGCTTCGAAAAAGACTTCTTTAAATGATGAACACAGCTGTTTTGGCAAACCTTTGGGAAAAACCCAAAAAAAAGCAAAAATGTTAAATTGTTACAAAAGAAAAACCCAAACAATTAAGTTTTCCCCCTAAAACCAAATATCGACTTTAGAAGTTTAAAGACAGCCTGGTTGGCTTATGATGAAAAAAAAAAGGATTTAAGTTGGGGCAAGTCGGTGTTTATCGGCTTTCTGTATTAGAGTTGTCAAAGTTTATTTTAGAATTTTTGTCGATATTTAAACCGCTGTACCCCGAAGCAAGAGTTTTTTAACGACCTGACTCTTTTATTTGGTCCCCAAATGAAGCTTTTACAAGGATTTTGAACGAAGAGCTAAAGGGGCTGATGGGTGGTACGCACATTGACTATCCAAAAGGCGTCCTTTTTCATTAATGTAAACAAGAAAAAAGATTGGAAGTGAAGGAATGCTTAAAAGGGTGCCGGGACAGTTATCAAAGAATATGTTGGTTTGCGGTCGAGTGTATACGTTTCAGCCCGATTCTGTAAGAAAAAGGCTAAAGGTTAAGTAAAAAAGTTTTTTAAAAAAAATTTTAAAATCACGAACAAATCAAGCGGCTTCTTTGAAAAACAAAGTATTTCTCAACAAATGTTAATCTGCGCTTACTCTTCACAGTAAAACACAATGCTGTTTAAAAAGAAACACTGTCTCTAAAAAAATAACAAAAGGGAAATTTGTCGTTCTGAGTTTCATTGCTGTAGGGATTTGGGGAAATTTAAAAAATTAAATTGAAACTTGGGTTTTATTAATTAAGAAAATAACTATACTTTTAAGACTTAACAAGAAATTAACTTAAGAACCCAACTGTATTACTTAAAAACCCAATAGTACTTAAAATAGAACTTATAATTTTTTGCGCTTAAAATTTAATTTATTTCACTTAAAATTAAAAAGTACTTTTGTAATAACTTAACTTGTACTTTTTTTAGTTCTAACTTGTACTTTTCTGTTTTTTACTTGTACTTTTCTAGTTCTTAAAAAACTTCCCTAGAAAATGGGGTCTACGAGGGTTTCACTTTTTTTTTCGAAGGCGGTTTTTCTTTTTTCTGTGGGGGCTTTGGGGTTTTTGTTCCGTTCAGTGCCCCCAAATATACAAACAAGGTTTCCCCCGGTGCCTGGGAATTCATGTTTTGGGGGGGGGTCATTAAAATTAACAAAAAAATTCAGTCGGGAAATAAAAAGATAGAAAAATGAAATTTTTATCTTTTTAAAGGAAATTGAATGAAGATTTGAATTGGGTTTTCTTTGTTTTATTTTGATAAAAAAAATTTTTTTAGTTTTTTTTGATTTGGAAGTTTTTTTGCCCGATCAAAAAATGTATGTACCACTCCAACGAACACACGCAAAAAAAAGTTTGAAAAATAAAGTTTGTATTGTAAACCCTACACCTGTAATGAAAGTAAAACGTTTGGAAAGTTAAAAGACGTCACACTCTTTTGCGACTGCCCTCCACGACCACCCCCCCCCTCTCCCCCCCCCCTTGCGGACTTCAACCCTCCTTTCCCCCCTTTTTCCCCCACCTTTCCCTCCCCCGTGTCACGCCGCAAGCAAGCCGCGCCCCCCCTTCGCGTGCCAGACTATCCCAACCCGGCCCCGGACGCAGTTGCAGGAAACCCGAGGCTGGCTCGTTGACAAGTCAGCTGAAACACCTGAGGTCACAGAGCCCTACTCAAAAATGACGATATGGTCGGAATTCCCCACTATATCATTCCCCTTATGCTGAGTTGTCGTTGAATAAAAGATTAGGGGTTTTTGTCAAAAAATCAGCGAGCCTGCCCAGCTGTGTAAATACTTTGATTTGGTCGCTGGGTTTGTGAAGGTTGCGTCGCATCTTTCAAGCGAGACCGAAGTGTGGTGGTCATCAGTCGTGTGAGAATAATGGGTTTTCCCCCTCAGTGTTTGGTCATTTTAATTTTTTTAAGACTAAGACATTAAGGCTTGTACGCAAATTTTTGAGCCGTTGTAAAAATAGAAGAATGAAATTTCAAAAAAAAGCATGACGTCGGGGGAAGCCTAGGCACGGGAAAAAAGCATTTTTATTCCGCGTCGCTGACCGACTAAGGCCCTCAACGGGTTAAGTATGGTTTTGGTTTTTGTATGCAAAAAAAACCACCCCCACAAACAGCGCTCCAATACATAAAATAACTTATTTTTGATTGTGATTGTGCTTTTAATTGTGTTGTTGTTGGCGGTGGGATGTTGTATTACTATCTAACAATTTTTGTTTTGCGTTTGGGTTTTTGTTTTTTTGCAGTCTGTTCCATTCAGCTAGTTTACGCCCGCCCAACCCGTCAGGCTTTTGATTTTAATTTTACTCATTGTGGACATTCATTTGGGGTACTTTCTGCTCCTGCGGAGGGCCCCCTTGGCGTCTTCTTCCCCTGTCCCCTCTTTTTTTTTTTTTTGCGATTAAATTTAATTGATCAAAATTAATTGATTAAAAGAAATTAATCCCATGGATGGGGTAACATAGCCCAAAAATTCTGTAAAAATGTCACTGCAAGGTTTTGGGGACTTGTTTAAAAACCGGTTCTGGTTTTGTGTATTTTAAATTTCTTCTAAAATCAAGGGCCCTTTACTTCTACTTAGCTTTGTAATCTTGTTGCCCCACTGTTAAAACCCTTTTTGACCCTAGCTGTGCTTGTACCACGTAGTACTTTTCATGTCTGAGGGGACAGTTTTTGGGTTGTTCATACTTGTTCGTGAAAATATGTTTAGTTTTTCCGCAGCACCCAGAGGTATAATCTTTTTTATGGCAGGGTCTGGATTTATTCCTTGCTCCTCCACTTTAATGTCGTCAAAATCCTTTTTTTAAAAGCAAAAAAAAAAATTTAATACTTTTAAAACCCATGGTTTAACGCTGGTTATTTATGCTCCCATAGTTGGTGTTATAGTTATTCAACCCCTTTCCCAAAAAGTTGTTTGGAATAAAACCCCCCCCAACATGGGGAAAAGGTTTAAAGATTTGCCAAAAATAGTTGCAAACCCTTTTTTTTAGCTTTAAAAACAAAAAAATTTTTGTTAAAAGCCCTAGACAGTCTTTCGTATTATGATTATTTTAATTTTTTTTTAGTTAATAAAAAAATGAGTGAAAAAAGATTATCAATACGATTTACCACTTGCTGTAATTAGTGGTCTTAGTATAGGCTTAGCGTGTAGCAAAAAACTGTTTAAAATAAGCGGCGGATTAGGTTAGACATTGAGGACGTTGTTTGGTTTTGTTGTAAAATTTCTGCGGGTTGCCCCCAAAAGATTTTCTTTTACCAGGGGATTTCCCCGAATTTTTTAGTTCATAGAAAAATTAATTTTTAAGAAAATTTGATTTTTTAAAAAAGATGGGGGAGTAGTTTGATGGTAGGGGAGCTTTGTTAAGCCTTGGCCTTTTCTGGAAGCAATTATATGTTTAGTAAATTGCGGTCGATGAAGAGAGAGAAGTCAAACAAGGCAATGGAAAATTTTTCTAAAGGGAAGAGACCTTCGAGAAAAGACGAATTGCTCCTTAGACTTTATTTTAAAAAGTTAAGGAAACAGGGCATGAGAGCCACATTTACGGGCGTTGTGAGGCAAGAAAGGATTCTTAGGACAGGAAAGAGTTTCTAAAACGCCCGCCAAAAGTCGACTTTTTTGAACCATTAGGAACTGAAAATACAGAAAATTTGGTTTTTTTGTGGGTGTATGGGAGCAATCTATATTTTGCACAAACAATCAAAAAAAAAAATTTAAAAAAACAATTTAAAACAGTCCCTTTTTTGGACAAACGAAGTCAAAAAAATTTTTTTTCCAAGGGGTTTTGGAAAAGGGAAAGATGCTATTGAAAAACGGTAAAAACTGTGAGTGTTGAATCAGGCGAAAAATGGCCTTTTTAAACAGGCAAATTTTTAAATATACTTGCCTGCCCCAAAAAAAAAAATAAGGCCCAATTTTGTTAACTCAGTTCAAATGCACCCCCCAATGGCTTGGTATTACGAAAAGTTGAAGAAAAAAGTTTAAATATGTTTGAATTTTTTGGGACATGGATTCAAAGTATAAAGACTGCCGAGCTTTAAAGGATTAAAAGCTCCATAATGCTGGGCTGTGTCTTTCCAACAATTATACATGCGAAGGTCCATTAATAGGATCCTAGGTGATCCAGGTTGATGAGGGAAAGAGTTTAAAAGGCTCTGTAACCTGCTGTTGTTAAATCTTCATGTTACAGTTAAGATGAGGGATCAGGGAAACCATCGATCACAAGCACTAGTAGAAATACTTCTTTAACCCGTTGAGCGCCTTTAGTCAGTCAGCTCTGACGCGGAAATAAAAGTGCTTTCATGTGACTAAGGGCAGTCCTGACGTCATGCATTTTTCTTTGAGTTTTCATTCGTTAATATTTCATATCAAATCGGTACTCAACTAGAGTTTGCGTAGAAAGCCTTATATGTTCTGTAGTCTGAAAAATAATATGTTAATGGACCACAGTGAGGGGAAAGCCCATTTTCTTATCCACTGACTGGGTGGACTAGCCAGCATCTTCGTGTATCGCTTGCTAAGATGGCGGCGCAACTTCGTTTCCGAAGCGACCAGCGTCCAAGTCAACGTATTTACCACAGATGAGCTGGCTCTGCTGATGATTTTTGACAAACACAATAATCTTTTATTCATACGACTAACTCGAGAATGAAGGTGAGATGTTGATAAGGTGGTGGGAATTGCCGACCAATCGTCAGGTATTGAGTAGGGCTACTGTGACCTCAGTGTGCGTTCAGCTGGTACAGCTCGTCGACCGAGCAGCCTAGTGTTGTTCTATTGCTCTCGTGCTGGTGTACCAGTGATGTGAAATCAGTGCGAGAGGGGATCGTGGCATGCTAGCGGAGTGAATCGGTTGCAGACGAAAGGTAAGGGGAAGGATGAGGAGTCGAAAGAAGTGGGTGATGTTGAGCAAGGGGGTGTCGTGTGGGGGTAGGGGGGGGGGGGCGTGGTCGTGGACTGGTCAGTCTGCAATCGAGTGTGAGCGTTCTTGCTAGAACTTCCAAAACTGTTTTACTTGCATTTAAAAGGTTGGTAGTGTGACAATACAAACTTTATTTTCAAACTTTTTTGCTGTGTGTTTTGTTTGGCTGTGGTAAATAATATGTTTTGATGTGCAAAAATTCTATCCAAATCTACTAGCCTAAATAATTTTGTATTATCAAAATTTAAACAAACGAAGCCCAGATTCAAAATCTTCATTCATTTTCCTTCAAAAATGATTATAGATTTTTTTTTATTTCTTTTGTTGGTTTCTGAGCTAGTAATTTTTTATGTTAATTTATGACCCCCAAATCATGAGATTTCCAGGCACCTGGGGAACACCTTTGTTTGTACTCTTGTTGAGGCACCTGAACGGGTTAATAAGGAATCTATGCTGAAAGCCTGTTTACATCTATATCACAGGAATAATGGACACTACGAAAGTACCACATACGAGTACAGAGGAACCGCAACACAGAATGGGTTAGGAGATTGGCCTGCAGTCCTTATCGTGCCATGAAACAATGAAGAATTTTAAAGCAAAAGGCCTTAAACCAGTTAACGCAAAAATTAAATGTCAGATATAAAAAATTAGATTACTGAAGATGTGCTGGGGGCTCAAAAAATCTTAACGTTTGGACTAAAAGTAAGATACTTGTATGCTCCTGGAGAGGCAGACGGGCGATATGTTAGAATTAAGAGCCACAGATCCTATAGGAGCGTAGATGTGTATGTATGAAGTTGAAAGAATTATGAAAACAGACCCTCCGTGTATTATTTAAGCAGAGACTCTTTCTTCTAGCGGTGCTACTTCGTCTCATTAAGGCCCGCCCCTAAAAGATCGTTTGTTCGTGATGAGCTGCAAAGTTTCCCGCCATACACAGTGAGTTACAAAAAAAAATAGTATTTGTTTAAACATTTTTTTTTGTTAAAGTTATTTTTTTTTTGACCTCTTTGGTTTAACCGATCTTGTGCTTTGTTTTTCCTATGTTCTGTTTATTTGCATCAGTGTCTACCTTGTCGTGAAGTATACGTCTGTCATCCACTCCTTTTGGAAGTTCATTTTTGTCGTCTTTATTCATCTCCGTCAGCCATAAGCTTCTGAAATTCTGTCGTAATGTTTTCATCCTGTAATGTTTTAGCTTATTCTTAATATTAATGAGCAAAGTTTTGCTGAGCTAGCGGCACATATAGCAAGTGTGCTTTTGTAAATTTAGGAGTTAATTTTTTAAAACAAGCCATTACAACCATAGAACATGGCGCTAACCTACCAGTGACCTCCTAATGCTAAAAGAGGATGCTGCACCAACCCCAGTAGCTAAAACAGCTTTGCCAGGACCTGCATCTATTACGCTAGCTACAGCTGATGGAGCCTGTATTTACATATAAGAAAGAGTATTTAAAGCATTTAGCATTTTCTTTCTAGGTTACTATATACTTATCCCAAGTCGCTTTCTATTTCCTTTTGAAGTTCAGTTATTTGCTGCGAACCTAAACTGTTGAACTCCATTTTTAAATAAGATTATTTTTTAAATTATTCTTATACATATCTTCTTAGTAATCATTCTGGCTGCACTTCTTCACAGAGTTTTAAATAGCTATTCAAATCAACTTACTTAATGAAAATAATGTAAAGTAATGTTAGTAGTCTTTGTCATAAATGATAGTAACCTGTCGGATGATGCAAGGGGTGTTTATTTCATCTCCCGTTTTTAGTAATAACAATAACGAGCTTAAAAGGGGCATCTAAGTTTTCAGCCTTTTTTTGTATGCCTCTATTAATCGCATGTTCTGGCAATAATAGTATGCTCCCTTCCCTCGGAGTAATAAATAAGGCGAAATATCATGTCATTTGCCGAGGCAAGTGATTCTAATTTGTGGTACGGTAAAATTCTAAGCTACGGTGTCACCACCCACTTCAGCTAAGGGACTTCTTTCTCTGTAGACATATTCAGAACATCGTTTAGTTATTTCAAATCTGCTTTTTCTGTGTGTTCTGGAACAAGGCTAACAATAATGGGCCCTTCATTAAGGCTTTCCTATTCTTGTTTGTTCTTATCATAGTATAACATTGGGGCTTCGTTAGCTTCAAACTTTTTAATTCCAGTCAAGTTTCAGGAAGAAGCAAACGCCCAAGCATTTTCTCTTTTATGAGAGTTTGTATTCACATTTTGCAAAATATCGTGTCCTCTTTAAATTTCTTATCTCTTTAGGCAGGATGCGGATGCGTTTTTTGTCTTGAATTTCTGTTCTGTTTGTAAGCCCCATCTCTGTGTTTTCAAATCCATAACATTTCCTGGCTCACTCCTATTAGATCAAAACTCAGTTTGTGTCTGCTAGGTCTTTTTGCTCTTCTGCTGTGCATTTAGGAGCTAGCTCCATTTAATTCTGGACCAATAGACATTCTTTTTATATATATAAAAAAATATACTATCAAAAATTGTTATAAGCAATCTATAATAAAACAATCGACAATAAACAATCGATTGAACTGGAGAGTGTCAGGTCTCGTAAGCTTGATGAGCATGCCTTAGATTCTTTTCCTTAAACTGTTCCTTTATTTTTTTTAGCTCATCTTTGGTCATTATTATATAATTTTCACTTAAAACATTCATTATGAACTTTCTTTGTTCCTTTATGTGTAAAAATAATACACAAGATTTTAACTGTGATCGAATGTCTTTTAAAACAGCATTGTATTTTTGTGTTAAGAGCCATCTGAAACTAAGGCGTGGGCGCACTAAAGGATAGACTTTTGACAGAGTTTTTCTTTTTTTTTCAATGTCTCGTTCAGCTGAAAGTCATCAATAATGAAACAGTGTTTCAGTCCTCAAATAGTTATAGTAATGTTCTAAACAGTCGATAAGTTTGTCGCTAGGATCAACTAAAAATATATTCTCGTCTGTCCAAATTAAACTTCTTTCTTTGATAGACTGTTGTGGCTTAATGGTTGTGCTGAATTTATAACAATGTGCATCGTATTGAAACATGGTATATTGTTGATATCAAATAAGTACGAAGACAGTTTTCCACACTCAGTAATCCGCAGATAAAGTGATCAGGGCGGTTCTTTAGGCAGATACTTCAAAGCTATTCCATACTGTTTTTAGTAGAAATATTTCAGTCTGCGATTTTTTAATAAGCGCCGGTCTTTTAGTCTGTTTTCTTCATGTTTAACTGATCATCAAACCATAAAAATGTGCATTTTTATTGGAGGTCTCCGTCTGCTTTCTGCGGAAATATGTATTTCTTTTTATACATCTTGCCCTATTTTCTTTCTCCTCTTCCAAAAATACCTGTTGTCAAATGTAGATCTAAATCCAGCCTCAGCCCATATTTAGTTATTATGTAGTCTTCGAGCCTTACATCATAAAGGCGAGTTTTGTATCATACACGATCTTACTGCAGGTATCTCTTTGCCTACGCCGGCAAACAAATTTCTTATTTCATCAAAGTGTTGGTGTGGTAAAATCCGTGCCATGTATACATCTGATCAGACTTGCCATGTATTAACACAGTCAACCTTATCAAGTTTTGGATTATAAAAACGTTCTGATTCTCTATGATAAGGAGTTGCTACTTCAGTAATCAAGAACAAAAGTCTTTTAAAGAATTCGAGACTGATTTTAGATGTATGTTCCAAGAGAGTGTCTCGACTTGTTTTTTTTTTTTCTGTAATGGGTTGCATAACCATTTCATAATAAATAACCGTTTTTATTTTGTTTACTGGGTTAAGATTGGTTCTGGCAGTCGGGTTAGTAACCACATTCAAAAACTCAAGAGAATATGTCGCTAAACTGTGTATTTTGCGAAAGGATCTTAAGGACAGAACAACAGAATACGCTAGGAATAAATGTCAGATCAAAAAAACTAAGTTTTTCTTTCAGGTGCGCCTTGGTAATATGGCATATGCGTCTTTAACAACTCAAAATATAGAGGGATGCCAAAATCTGTTTGCCATACGCTTCTGCCTCTACTGCATCATCTTTAACATCAGTCTTTGCATCCTCCCGCTTTAAGCCTGTGCTTGAGACCGTTTTGTTGGCTTGCTATTCCCTGAATAAACTTCTCTTTCTTTCTTTTTTAGGCAGGCCATATGGCCTCGAACTAGAGGGCATAATAAATATCTGCCTCTCTTAGTACAAAGACTTCTACGCCCTCCTGTTTAATTGCTATACGATTAACGACTTGCTCTGCCTATTTAGCAACAACATCAGTTGCATTCGGATCTGCCGATGTATTTTCTATTTTGGAATGGATTGTTTAGCTGTGATCGGCTTTATAAACATCGTACCGCGCCAAGGTTCAGGGAACTTGACTGTTAAAGCTTGTCAGGCTGAACTGTTGATGGAGTATTTACACTAATTAACAGTCGGGCATTATACATTTACGCGTGGGGTTCCTTCTCATTTCTGTATGATCGAGATCAACATCCGTATGAGTTCATTTTTTATAAATCACAAAAGAATATAAATAAAAAAAATGATCGAAGATTATGACGCGATTGATCCTGGTGGTGGAGAAGAAGAAGATGAAAGAACTAGTCCCCCTCATTGCAAGAAGAGCTTGAAGAAGCAGCAAGGCCCTTTGAGTGTAAAAGGGCCTAAAGGAGAAGGTTTCTTCACTCCTTTAAAGCTCGTCAAAGAACTAGAAGGAGTAGTTCTTCACTCCCGAAAGCCCGTAAAGAACTATTGCCGAGAAGAATTTCAATCGTTTTCTATAAATAGATAGACGGAGCTACCAGAAGTAGTTGACCCTAACATTTTGAGGAAGATGGTGGGCATTTTGTATATATAAGCACCGGTGCAGCGACGACCGACGTAAAAGTTTCTTCAACGCAAAACCCAAACAAGTTTTTATAAACTAAGCACAATTAGGCGAAAAAACTCCTTTGCTAGGCGAACACTTAAACCTTTTAGAGTTAGAGCCGAAAAGTCGTTAGTCTTTTACACAGAACTGCTTTGGGCATAGAGGTTGCCAACACAATCTTAAAATACAAAACATCCTCTTCATAGATTTAACTCTAAGAAGCAGATGAATCAATTAAAAGAGCAGAAGAATAATAAGCAGAATTGAAACAAGTTTTAAGGAGGAGAGCAGTTAAAAACATTGACGATTCTCCATTGCACTATGCGCTGTAAATCCTGGGCTTAATGAGGCTTACGAACTTATATGGAGGCGAAACTAACAAACAATTTGGCCAAAAACTTGGCGAGCTTGGGATAGAGAAATTGAAGAAAGAAGAAAAAAAGTAACTGATGTGGCTGATGATAACATTTAGGGCATATGAAGGAAAAGGCTGAATTCAGACAGAAATACAGGATTTAATGCTACAAAGGTTCCAGCTAGGTTAGATTAGTGATGTTACTTACAGAGCGCAACTAGCATCCACAAACAAGCGAGTAGAGAAACTATAAACAGAATACTTTATTTTGAAAATACTACGCTAGCAGGAATGATTAAGGACTCTGTTCAGGGAAACAGGGGGATTAAATAGTTAGTTATATGAACGCTGTTAGGGTTTGCTATCTCTACACTCGTTTATGCTTTAAAAGGCAGTGCGCCATCAGGGCCTGGTAAAGCTTCCACACCTCGCCCCTGGTAAAAGTTTGGGATTTAGAAATACAATTTGCATCATATAGCAAAACTTATTATCGAAGTTAGCCGCTAAGCGCTTGATGCTCATGCCTGGCATAATAGGCAGCTGTTGTTAGTTGGGTTTTTGTCTACTATAGGGCAAAGTTGCTGGTTACTATGGTTGGACCTTATGTGGAGTTAGGTGTGCTATCTGCTGATTATTTTTAGTGAAATAAAGTACAGCTAATCTGTAAATAAGTTAAATAACACAAAAGGCTGTCTGTCTTTTCGCTAGTGTGGCTGTCAGTGTGAGGGTAGATCAAACATGTGTGGTAATGCTTTCTGGGTGCTTTCTGGCTGTGGGCGCTTATAACTGGTGTGGTGGATCGCTTCTGGGGGTGTTTATTACGGTTTGCTTTCTTCAGGGGTAGGTACTTTCTTTAAAATGGATGGAGCGGGCTCTTGTGTTTAGTATTTATTGGGCCCTAAGTCTTGGTCGTCTCCAGCATGAGGATTCATTGTTATAATTCTGGTATCATGCCAATCTGTAGTCTAAGGTAAGAGGTTGCATGTATATCCATGACCTACCAACGAAGTAATCCTTTGACCTAGCATGTGCAAGAAAGTCTTGAACATTTGTATGCTGGAAGGCAAATCAATCAAGCAGAGTTAATAGCATCTTCTAAAATTAGCTAGAAATTGTTTTCGGGATCAAGCCTGTAGATTGATCTAACTATGCTAGACTTGGTCTGTGCTGCGCTCCTATTGGACACCAATCGTATGTCATGGAGTCATTAAAGTCTTTGCTTCCTGGCATTTGTTAGGCCTTTACTTTTATTAAGATAACTGTTGTCCAGGTTTAGGGTGTTTTTGTTCATGGACCCCAAATCTATCTTGTTGCGTTTGGTGAAAAGAGGTGTGGCTGGGCCAGTAGTCATAATGTATATTTATCTACGTTCACCCCACAATTACAAATGTGCCTAACCATGGTTTGCGCGTCTAACTTTTGTTTTTAAAATACAGTTGAAGGTTTAATGTTAAATTCGTTGGCCAAATTCTTTCATATGCTTTATTGTCATTTGGGGCTGTTAAATGGATATTAAAAATACGCGTTGTCGTTAGGAGAGGGGCACTTGTAGTTCAGTTAGTTATTCGCCTGTACTGGGAATAAACATGAAAGTTTTATACTGACCTTACTAAGAATGGGGTGGTTTAAATGGTTTTGCATATGAAACACAGCAGCCAGTAGTTGCCGCAGTAAACGGCAAAATTTAACTGATTCTGGAAAAAAAGCCATAGGGTGGGATGACCATGCTGATGGCACTCTGTCGCTCTTTATTGGCGGATTTAAATATCTAGTTAGCGGGTTTACAAGTCTAACTTGGAAGCCGTATAATTCGTCTACTGCAATGGTTAAATTGCTGAAGTCCAAAGATTTGGGGTTATAAAACGCTCCTACATCGTAAGTAACATGTTCAATATATTGAAAAGCTACCATTTTTAAATTAGTTTTTTTAAATAGTTTTTAAATAGTTATAAAAAAGATGTACGTCTATATAACCAAACAAACGAGCGGTGTTCTTAACACACCCAATTGAAAATAGGCGAGGTAATTATAGGATTGCCCTTAAAGAAGTTGGTTTTAAAGTAAAATGGATTAACATATCTGAAAAAGATAAGAATAACTGGGTGGATGTTAAGGACGAACAAGGCAATCTATTAAAACATTTAAAATACCCGATGGCTACTACAACTTTTGTTCTTTAAAGGTCTACTTTAGAGGTTTTCGATAATTGGTCAGCTTATGCAGAAATATGAAATGTTTGATAAATTGCTAAAATAAACATCCGATTCGCTCCCGATCACACGAAATCGATCCGCGAAAGTGGGCATTTTCACCTGTAATCAAGAAAACGGGAGGTAATCAACGAAATCTTGGCATGGCTTAACTGCTCTTGGATGTGACGTCACATGATGGTCAGCGACGGCGACAGAAAGCGATTCTGATGGTTCTTGCACATCTCGCTCGGTATTTAATTTATCATGTAAAAGCACTGACTATGATTGCGACAGCCAATGTGACTCTGGGAAAGTTTCTGCAAGGCCTGTATCTTATCAGTTTGAACGCTAAGTTCTTTTTACCACGTCAGTTCAGTTCCAGCTGGACGCCCGAACACAGCATTCCGAAGGCGTACGGACTTTACCGAAGTCTCGAGGGAGGCTACCGACTGACTTCTTGATGCGATCACGCGTGGACGGCGAGCGGAGATTCTCCTTCCTCAAGCCTTAACGTGTTCGTTCAATTTAACAAGTGTGATCTGTCCATAGATATGAACAGAATAAACGTGCGACTATCGTACTCATCTGTACGAGCTTACCACTCCGCCTTCAAAGTATATGCGCACAATGCAGACGAAGTTTTTGATCCACTCGAACGGGCTCGGCAATTGTCGTAATAGCTCGTTTCCGCGGTCCAGCTGGAACTGACGTGGTAAATAGAACTTTAGCTGCCCGCATGGTTGCACGAACCGAATCCACTTCTTTCGAGTATCTGGATCAGATGGAAATGTGGTGCAAAGAATATCCGTCTCCTGCTGAGCTGCTGCACTCGCCTGCAGCACAATATCTGCCACCCCCTCGTGACTTTTTAGGCTGTGGGGGATCGCAACTCGTGTTGATTTCACTTGGCGTTGGCTTGTTGTGTAGGTCGCGGCTGAAGGCCAGTCCATCAAATGACGTCACGGTTTTCGGTCTACCGCGCGGGGTTTGAACAGGTGTGCAAAAGTCGTTTTTTATCTATTAAATTCTTCCGGAGATTTTTTTTGAAAAAATGAATACCATACTGTAGTTATATGACATGTAGACCTGTTTTTAACAAATTATCGAAAATCTCTAAAGTAGACCTTTAAGAGAAGTATTTAGCAATTTTAACATTAAGTTAAAAATTAATGAGGCAAATCTTATAATTACTAAAATTTTCCAGAACTTAAAGAAGGGAGTACGTTTTTCCTAGAAGCCTTGCTCGAATTTTAGGCTTTTATGACAGTGGTGAAACATATCATATTAAAACACATATGCACTTAAAAAGCGGTCTTTATGAGTATGTAGGCAGTAGACCAGCCGATTTTCTCATGTACCCGATGTTGTATGTCTATTTAGAAGAGTTAAAAACAGACCGCAATTTATTTATGGGGCAGCCCTCTACAGTTCTACGAGCACTGCCGAAAATTAAGGCCAGGGTTTTGCGATTATCAGTTATACAGGTTTGGTGGAGACAACCAATTTAAAGAATTAATTGGCTTAGATATAAACTCATTAAATATAAAAATAACTAACCAAGACGGAAGACTAGTTGTTTGTTCTAATTTATTAATAGTGCTGGAAGTAAAAGAGCATACTGTAAACCCGTAATTTTTATGTGTCTGGAGAGAATGTAAATATGTTTGTTCACGATCACCCATGTTATTCTGCACGGAAACACCCGTTTCAATGTACTAATTTCGTCAATTTTTAGAGGTTTTTTGTGTGTTAATTTTGTTTAAAAACAGGTGTTAATTTTGGCCAAAACTGATATGTGATGGACGTGATTTGTATGTGAAAAGGGGGGTTTTCGGCAGAATCACATGGGCGAGCTTGAACAAACATATTTACATTCTCTCTCTCTCTCACACACACACACACACACACACACACACACACACACACACACACACACACACACACACTCACTCACTCACTCACTTTTGCACGCACCCACACATCTACATACTTATAAAATTTTCAACGTTTTTTAAAAATGTACATAATTTTATCCTCGGCGAAGCAAAATCAACAAATCAGAAGAAATGTATTCTTTTCGTGTGTAAGGCTTTTTCAACTGCAACATGTTATTTTATATACGTACCCGATTTAGCGTACCTAGTCTGACAAAATGTTGTCATTACACTTATTCTCTAATAACATCTGTGTGTGTGTGTGTGTGTGTGTTGTGTGTGTGTGTGTGTGTGTGTGTGTGGTCTGTCTGTCTGTCTGTCTGTCTGTCTGTCTGTCTGTCTTTCTTCTCTCTCTCTCTCTCTTCTCCTCTCTCTCTCTCTCTTCTCTCTCTCTCCCTCTCCGAAATGCGTCTCTGCCATGCGGTCAGCATCTCTGCTGTACAATTCGACTAATGTTTGCAAACTGAGATCTCAATGCTTCGGCGAGTCATCGTTTCTTGAAGTGAGTAGTTGTTTACCACCAGATCCCTTACCAAGTGGATTAGGGCAAGGGGTGAGTATGGGGTAAGCTTTCTCCTTTTTGTCCTGGGCCTGCTCTTCTTCTTCTGCGTACGCAGGCTGATACTCCTGCGGACACTCCCTGTATAGACGGGCAGGTATCTGCTCAATAAAGGAAGTGGAGTTTTGTGTGTATGGCCATTTTTTTTATCCCGCCATTAAGGCAACCATACTCCATCTTCGGGAAGGTGCATGCTATGTGTAATGTGTCATCCGTACCAATGGCCAAACTGGCCTTCTCTTCCGAAAGTTGGTGGTGGGATTTTAGTGTGTGCTAGATGTTATGCGTGCGTTCACACACGGAACCTCGGTTTATAGTCTCATTCGAAGGACTGTATTGGAAATGGGAGTCAGAACCAATGTTAACTCCGAGGGAAAATCCCCTGTACCGAAACGGCCCGGCGGAGATTCGAACCCGCAACCCTTGGATTACGAGTCCGGCGCTCTACCATCTGAGCTATTCCGCCCCCCCCCCCCCCCCCCCCCCGCCCCCGGGCCTGCTCAAAGGTTAAGAGATGGGCAGACCGAGACGTCACACAGGTTAACCTGGGAAACAGAGTGCTAGTTTCGACACCATGCTAGACCACCATGCCAGAGTCGTGTTTCGTGTAATGTGTCATAAGAAACCACATACTGCAGGTTTTGACAAACAATGATTCTCTCTCTCTCTCTCTCTCTCTTCTCTCTCTCTCTCTCTCTCTCTCTCTTTTTTCTCTCTCTCTCTCTTTATGATGATATTGATAGTGATATCGTAATAATAACAAGAAGAAGAACAGGAGGAAGAACAAGAACTGTTGAAGGAGGGGGGGGGGGGGGGGGGGGGGGGGGGGGGGGGGGGGGGGGGGGGAAGAAACAGAAGAAGAAGGACGAGAACAAGAAGAAAAGGACAATAACACCGAACAGTGCAATGCTACTGCCGACATTTAAGGGGCTGCAACTCATTGGCTTTGTGTGTATGTGTGTGTGTGTGGGGCGGGGGAGGGGGGGGGGGGGGGGGGGGAGTGATGATGATGAATTTCCTTGTTTATTCGTGACTATTTTGGGAATACCTGTATCAAACTGAGCCTTAGGGGCAGACATGGGCAGAATGGTCTTCGAAAAGTTTTGCGGGTTTTGACATTTCAAGTGTATGTTTCCTCCTATCGCTCTCTCTCTCTCTCTCTCTCTCTCTTCTCTCTCTCTCCTCTCTCTCTCTCTCTCTAAGTTTGTTTATATATTATATTACTATAGGGCCTATATGTAACGTTTCACTTAATAATTTGTGCTGCCTAGGTCAATGTCACCATTGAATCGTGTACATTATTTGAATTATTGGAACGCTTTATGGGCGTCCTTGCTTAAAAGCAATAAACTCGTTGACTCGTTGACTTTTCTCTTCTCTATCTCTGTCTCATCTTGTCTCTTCTCTCTCTCGTCTCTTCTCTCTCTCTCTCTCTCTCTCTCCTCTCTCACACACGCACGCACGCACGCACGTACCACACACACACGCACGCACGCACGCACGCACGCACGCACGCACGCACGCACGCACGCACACACACACACCATACTACACACACACACACATACAAACAGACATGCGCGCGCGTACAATCAAACCTATTCACACAAGCGCATGAACAGACAAAAAAAACCCACAAAAAACCTCTTTGCACTGAAAAGCGAAGACTGCATCAGAAGGAATGGACACGGTTTTTTTAACATACAGAAACCTTGAAATGGGAAAGTGGGGAACTTGGAGACGGGAGAGACAGTGGGAGAGGGGGTAGGGACTGCACAAGCGTAAGCATCCAAGCAACCTGTGACCTTTTCGTCATGGTCAGAGCTATCAGACTGGCTTGGTCGTTTCACTTCAGAATAGCAAACACACACACACACACACACACACACACACACACACACACACACACACACACATACACACAAAGGTTTAGAGAAGACTGTAGACATGACACTTCCTTTGTCACTCCATGAAAACTACAGGTTGCTAGAAACAACAGCATGGAAAAAAATTAGCAGACGTTCCGATGAAAAGACCCTTAACACAAATACAGCTGCAGCTCCATTGGAAATTGTATCAAGAAAGTTGTCAAACGCACCGTTATATTATTCTAGACTTGTAACTTCCCTTTTTTCCCCGCCTAAAAATTAACGCTTTAAAAACAAAATTTTCCAAAAATGTATATTGCCTGTGTGGTGCACAAATCACACTTAATCACATTTTATTCCATAGTAAAAGTCTCCGAGGTTTTCTACCTGATTCAGTCACAGCAAAGAATGTTTCGGAAGAAAACATAGAAGATTTATTATATGATACAAAGGTTTTACTACAAATTGCTGAATCCCTAATTCACACACCCATCAGGTCATTCCTGTAGATTTTTTTTTTCTTCCAATGTAAATTAGTGGTGAGGGACACATCCATCCACCCACGTTCCTGTATTTTGCATTTTGTTTGTTATATATATGTATCTTTAACATTTCCTCTTTACTGTTAATGCAGTGTTCACAGTTTTACATTACCTCACACATTTACACTCTCACACGCTCACAGACAGAATGCACTCACTCACGCACACTTTGGTCTAATATCACTTATGGTGAAAAGACGTAAAAACAAAGAACGAACGAACGAACACAAATACACACACACAAACAAACACACGCGCGCGCGCGCGCACGCGCGCCGCGCGCGCACGCACGCACGCACGCACGCACGCACGCACGCAGCACACACACACACACCACACACAACACACACAGACCAGACTTTCACACGGATGCGGTTCTGCTCTGACGCAATTTCGCCCCTGACTAAGGCGGCCGTTCGTTGGACAGACAAAACATAAGGTCCATTCACATACCTTTGAGTCGCTCCGTGATCTCTTGTTTGACTTCTTTGAAGCGGTCGTAATGGTCCTCCCCCTCGGGGATATCGTGATGGCGTATCCATTCACGGCACGAGTAGTGGTAGAAATCGAAACAGGGTCGATGGATTCGTCAAAGCCTTGTTAATGTCATCACCTGTGGAAAAGCAAAAACGTTTTCCTCACCCACGAAGGTGGTGTGGTTGTCTGTTGACACTTCAGTCCGTATCCCTCCCTCCCCCCCCTCTCTCTCTCTCTCTCTCTCTCTCTCTCTCTCTCTCTCCCTCTCTCTCTCTCCGCCTCTCTCTGTGTATTGACATAAATGATACGCATGACAACGACATATTGTAAGACCATACCTTGACCTGAAATCTTCATTGTAAGTATTAATTGATCTGTGTGTGTGTGTGTGTGTGTGTGTGTGTGGTGTGTGTATGTGTGTGTGTGTGTTGTGCGTGTGGCGTTGTGTGTGGTGTGCGTGTGGCGTGCGTGCGTGCGTGCGTGCGTGCGTGCGTGCATGCGTGGCGTGCGTAATGTGTGTGTTTGTGAGCGCGTGCGCGAGTGCGTGTGTGCGATCGAGGTGGTGTGTGCGTGGCGAGCGGTGTGCGAGCGTGCGTGCGTGCGTCATGGTGCGTGCGCGCGCGCGCGCAGCGCGGCGAGGCTGTGTGTGTGTGTGTGTGTGTGTGTGTGTGTGTCTGCTGTGGAAGCCCCTCTACTAGCTCCATGGTAGCGAGAATATCACCATAACAGAAGTGGCATGTCTCAGTTGATACCAATTATATGTCAATGCCGACGTAGGCTACATGACATGAAGGTTCGACGAAGCCAAGTGTGCAAACTATTTATTGATGTTTTGTCCTTCATTTCCTTAGTTTAGTCCCTTCAGTTTCACGTTCGATGTGTCCCTCTCTCTCCTCTTCTCTCTCTCTCTCCTCCGGCAACCATTGCACGATAAAGAGATTATACGCCACACATCCGAACTCCGAACTTCTTGTTACACCGCGCGTCACTTTCTTTCAGTTGTCACACGAACTGCCATCTTTTCTAGCTGTCGCAGCACAACACTGGCCACATCGCACCGCTCTCCTTCCCCGATCATCATACCCGAGCACTGTGGCGAAGGTGCTCTCGCGATTCATGGCTGGTGAAAATCAAACGGTTAAATCGTCTGGTTTTGAGATAACGATAAGCTTGATGGTAATATCACCAGGCTGTCCGTTTGGATGACAGCATTTCTCAGAGAGAGAGAGAAGATGAAGAGAGGAGACGAAGAAGAGAAAAGGGTGAGAGAGAGAGAGAGAGAAGAGAGAAGACAAGACAAGACAAGACAAAATTCTTTATTTACGAGGATAATAGAAAAGCACTGACGCGCTTTTTTACATCCAGTCCTCTCCCTGAGTACGGACTACAAATGCAGTGAAATGAAATGATGTAAGAAAGCAAACACGAACAAGCAAACAAGGCGGTCATGCAATCATAGTGGAACATCATATGCAAATAGAAAGAAATGGAAAAAAAGAATAGACAAACAAAAAATGAAAATAAAAATAATAAAAATGAAGGGGAAGAAGAGAGCATTATGAAAACAGACAGTAAAATGAATATGACAAAGTACGTACAGAATTTGGAACACATACACGCACGCACGCACAGAGAGAGAGAGAGAGAGAGAGAGAGAGAGAGAGAGAGTGAGAGAGAGAGGAGAGAGAGGAGAGCGAGCGAGCAAGGCAACAACATGTGATCATTTTTCATGCCGCATGAAAATACATAGAAGGTACTTGGCAAAGTGGATGTGGGGGGAGGGGGGGGGGGGGGGGGGGAGCAAAAAAAAAGAAAGAAAAGAAAGAGAGAGATAGAGAGAGAGGGTGGAAGGTAGAGGGGGAACAACAGAAATGGAAAGTAGTAGTTAAGTATAAAATACAATAATTTGAAATGGAGATGTACTAAAACGTACAACTAGCATGTATAAAAACAGACAGTAAAATGAATATGACAAAGTACGTAC
>CM031596.1:81354708-81372208 GCA_018398815.1 Conus ventricosus | reverse complement strand
GTCATTGGCCTGTCTGATGCTCTTGTCAAGAGAAACAAGAGAAAATCTCTCTCTCTCTCTCTCTCTCTCTCTCTCTCTCTCTCTCTCTCTCTCTGAAAGAGAATGACATTATAAGAGATATAGTCAGACACCCATTGTCCACTATGTTGACAAAATCCTGCCGTGGCCATTTTCATCGGTGCACTATATAACCATACCCAGCCCAGGGTGCTTGAGCTCTGTGTTGCCAGTTCCAACTGATCACAATAAAATGACCAGCTTTCTTTGGGTCTAACTCTGTCACTTTGTTCCTCCTCTGTCTCTCCGCCCTTGATCGTCAAATACTCCACCCACTACTATCACCATGTTTATCCTTTTGGCATTTGCACACACTGTGACGAGAGTTGGGGGTGGATCGGTGGGTCCTCTAGGGGAAGGACTTGCAATATTTTCTCTAATAGAGTTATGTTAAGATTTCACCTCCACTCTTAGTAGTGATGGAAGGAGCATCTTTCCGGTACTAGTGATAGAAAGAAATTCTTATTTTTCTCGGGACTGTTGCAACTATTCGAGAGTGGCTCAGGAATAATTTTCTTTCGGCTTGTACACTTAAAAGTACTTGTAGCTCCGAGAGACAGAACTGGAGGTAAGTTCAAACATTCAATACTGATTGAACAACAAAGAACTGACACAAGTTAAGTGCACTTTCACATACAAGAGTGAAACATTCAAATCAATTTCACGGAGTCAGTTCAGGCTGAGTTTTGGTTCCCACTGTTTCATCATTAAGAGAGGGAAAGTTCTGGATGAGTTGAGTTGGAGTCCACTTGGAATATCAGAACGTATCTGATGTCGGAGAGGATAGTTTATCTCTCTCTAGTTGCTGGCGACTGATCCACTTCTACGTAGGCCTGCTGCTCATGTGCTGGGCTGCGGTGTTTGTCTACTACCAGGCATGCCCAGGGTAAATATGAACCCACGTTTCTAGAAAAAACAGAACCTGTTCTGTAGTTAAGTAGCTGAGAGTCTGGCTTGTCAAGTTCACACACTTGCCCTCTGGCTTTCGGTAAATGTGTGAGATCTCAGCCAACAAAGAATTAGAATAGCATAAATATATCTGCCATAATTATCGATTTCTACTGTTGTTCAGATTTTGAGTGGAGTTTAACAAAGGGTAGGAGACAGCAATACAATGCTAAACAATGTTAGTCAAATAACTCTTTGTGACGGGTCTCCGACGCTCCCCTCGTTATTAAAATATGATTTTCATATTCAGGGATGCAGGGGGTTATCGACAGAAGTATTTACGCTTTCACAACCAAAATGCGCTCTCGCATAGGCACACGCACTCTGTCACTCACATCGGCCCGCACAAAGGTGACGGGAAACCAATAACATTTCATTGAAAATAATCAACTTTTATTCAACTTGACTCCGAGCCCCCACCCGTCACTACACAACACAACTATCTGTATCATACAACAATGTAAACAGCATACAGACAATTTCTAAATCGCATCCCCTGTCCTTCAGTTATTCTTACTTAGCCAGGAAAGACAATATTCCACTATTCTGTTTGCACACTTATAACCAAACGTCCATAACTTGCCAGCATTCCTTGGTTGATCGTCAGTTTTACTCATCCCACTGTACGACCACGAGCTGAAGCTGCCACACCGTTGTGTCCTCCCGATTGGCCAAATCCCAGTTGGGGGACACTGGCCACGTAGCTTGAGTCGCACCCTCACACCGAGTCTCCCGGACTCCACCGTACTTCGCCCTCTCCACGGAAAGGGCTCCTGTCGGCCTCTCCCACAGGTCTTCTCTGGCTGCAAACACCCCACCGTTGTCTGGCAGCTCCCTGTCTAGGCTCCAACAGGCAGACACGTCTTGCTGTCGACCGTCCCCACACGGGAGACAATTCTTCTCGTCGTCGGCTCCGAGGCTACAGCAACCTCCACTGTCTTACGTCCCCACCCAGGAGACAACGAGGCGACAGCTAACCTCTGCTTCACGCTGTATTTTCTTGAGCCCTCAGCAAGACGGGCGAGTTCACTTTCCCATAAGTGAGTCACACACTTCCTGGTTTTCCAAGCACCTTATATTCGTTCTCAAAGAAAGAGAGAACCCGAGTTTAACTGGCTCAACCAATGGAATCACTGGCACACACACATCACACGATTTGTACCAATAAATCCCCAAGTTATTTTTATTCCACCAATGGAATCACTAGTCACCTACACATACAACACACCACCACAGCTGCTAGCGACCAACATAGACTGGCACCCCAGTGGAATTGCATAACCTCCTATCAAACTCTGTTCGATATCCCCCCAAGCTACCCATGAACTAACAGCCGACCTCTCTACCAGCCCATGACTGATCTTCAATAATTTACTACCTCTATAGACAACAAGCGCAAACCACTACTCGATAGGTCCGCAAGCCTCCATTCATTCTCGAACCGGGACGACGAATGGTGATGTGTCGCTGTACTCTGCGCATGCTGACGACACCTATCCCGTGATGGTCACCTGACACGATCAGCCTTCCTTTCAGGCCCACGTTGAGAGCCAGTGAATAGCCAGTGCTCAAAGTGGACACCTTCTCTACCCAGACTGGCATTCGCCAACTCTGTGTCACTACCCTCGAACAGCGAAAACACTTCCCAGTACTCTCCCACCTTCAGCTATACGACTCGGGTAATGCCCCCCCTGGTGATCAGCCTGAAATTGCGGCACACATGAAGACCCAAGACCTGGCGCTCAACAACCGACAACTACCCTTAATTTGCCTAAAGCTCGAGGAACATTCGGCGACGTCATGACACCCCCATACTAATAATGTTGTTTCCAAATCAACATTTCCTCCAGTACGAATGTTCTCCAATTGGATAAAACAAACTCATTGCATGGGTCGACAACATACTAAACACTACCCTATCTTTCAAGACATCAGCCAATCAACATCTCTAACAGGGATAATGTACCCAATTAAAAACATAGATCAATCAATAAGCCAACATCACTCTTTGCGTCAGTCCATAACACATAGTGCAAAACATTTAACTCTAACTGGGCACCCTATATAATCAAGAAACTCTGTCCCTACGTTAGCTATCAGTATGCCCATTACATGTTAATTAAACATTCCATTCACTTCTCTAATGCACAACCCTGAATGACACAAGATCCAAATCAGGTTGTGGCCCCAGGTCACACCGATCCCCAGGAGGTCTCCCTGACAAGATCGTTCTAGGTGGTAGCTGAAGGGATGACAGACCCACACGCGCACCGCAAAGGCCCACAACAAATAAAGAGTACGATACAACACCCCCCTTTATTTTCACACCAGCAAAATAAAACCTTTCCAACACACACACCAGGACACGATCACAAACAACATTCCAACGCACACAACAGTGCACAATCACAATCAACACGTCCCAACATCCACAACTGCACTGATAAATATACATTTCACCATACGGAACGTACACAATCACAATGACAGCAGCATGCCAGCCCTGTACAAATACACAATTAAAAGAAACTTTTTTCCAGCATCGATCCCTTCTAACACCTTCGTGCGTACCACACCCCTGGCCTCTGTCGGCCTACTGGAGCACCTGTCGCACTAGGTGCTCCGAACCGGGTCGGTTCTCGCAGGCGTCGCTCAAAGCCGACAACCCTCGACAACACAAGCAGGCAGTGAGAAGGACGCGTCCTCGGGGGGAGGGGGGGGGGGGGGGGAAATCGTAGCGCATGTTACTGTTAGGCGGGTCCTGGATGGGGTCAGAGGCCGGCCAGGAAGATACAATTCGGCGGTCTCCTCTACCGTCCGCGGTCCCGACCCGAGCGTAGGCCTCGCCCAGCGCTGTGGCACCATCCCATCCGTGGTCTCAGCCAGGAGGCGTGCCTCAACCAGCACGAGGCACCAATCCATCCCGTGGTGCTCAGCCAGGGCGTTGCCGTCAACCAGCACGTGGCACCATCCATGTTCCGAGTCTCGGCCAGAGCTGCCTATCAACCGGCACGTGGCATACACCATCCAGTCACGGACTCCGGGTGAAGCCCCCGAAAGGGGGGGGGAAAAAACGTAGCTGGAGGAGAGGAGAAAGGTAGGAGAAGGCAGGAGAAGAAGAAGTACTGGCACCCCTAGTCAGTACAGTCTGCGACCCAATGCTGTCGAAATCTTAACAGCCACTACGCTATGATGGGCGATGGGGAAGTCTAACAAAACGCGACCCGTAAACCCCTCGAATCAGGAATGTGTCACTAGGTCTTCTCACAACGATTCAGTAAAAGACTGCATTAAACACAGTTATTAAACAAATTGAAGTGTCTTCACCCGTCTCTCATCCACGTTACCAGTGGCCTTTCTAGAGAATTTAACCTTCACAGCCGACCATACGCTTTAATATCCTACCACCGACACATTGCAAATAATAATTCAATGCATAATGTCCACATTACAAAATACACAAATCTCCAACCAGCCGCATCCCGAACGCAAATCATGCGTACGCAAACGCTCGCGAACATAAAACCTTACGGTCTCCTTGCACACACAAAACAGGAAAACGTGGCCGAGATAAGAGGTCCGCGAATGTGACAGGGGCGGACGAGCGAGACCACAAGTACAAAACCCGGAATCACCAGGTTTCTCTCCCATCCCCACCGACTACCGCATCACCAGATGCAAAACGAGATAGATTGTGGAATTTATGCTTAGAATGGCCAGGTTAAAGATTTGAATAAACCAATAAAATAGCAAACAATATTTCTCTTACAATTTTGAAAAACAAAAAAAATTGCGCAAAAAGGGAGAAGAATAAGCCGGCTAACAACAACAAACCAAAACAAACAAACCACGAAACTGAGCGTGACCACTAACCCGTGGTGACCCCGAAAAGGCGGTCAAAACGACTCTCCTAAAACCCTCTGTCCAGTCCCGAGAGACAGAGGCGAAATGCAAACAGAAGAAGTGATGCCCTCTCCTACAGCCCGACTGACAGCATTGAAAGTACTGACTGTACGTTCGATGATACGGTGAAGAACGCAAGACTGGAGCAGGCGCTCCCAGAGACATCTTCCGCTCGATGAAAAAGCTAACCTCCCTCAGCAACTGACGGCCAACATGCACCCTATCGTTCCAGCAGGTGAGCCAACTTCAAACAAAAGAAAAGAAGCATCAGCGACAGGTAAAAAAAGGCGAGGAGGCCGATAACCAGCAAGTTCGAGAAAGGACCGGCCACCCGTGAACCTGCAGGATGAATACAACGGTCGTGGTATTAGAGAGAGAGAGAGAGAATAGCAAACCGAAGTTGAGCTGAACTACCCCAATGGCAACCGAGCAACCACAAGCCACACTAAGACGGAATACAACGACACAGCAACGACCAATAAAACAAATAAGTAATCCGTCCACCCTAGGTGGGGCGAACGCGAAGCCTCGTGACAAAACTCGTGACAACCCCCCTTCGTTAAAACATCTGTTTCTCTGATACAGTGCAACCTTTGAACCTGACGCATTTGCACAATCCACAACAATGGAACGAACCACACCCCCTGTTGTCACAACGAGTTATGATAAAATCCAATACAAACATACACTACGATAGTATCAACAACCGAGAAATACATAATACTTACATTTACAAACAAGTAAGCGAACCTTTCAACCATGAAAGTAACAATCCAAACATTGGTGATTCACTATCGTTAACATCACTAGGAAGAAAAAAACAGTCACTACATCTGAAACCTAGACCAAAAGGGGATATACCCTGGTTGAGGGAAGTGACCCTCTAGACTGATTTTCCAAGTGCTGACTACGGGGCTCGGCTAAGGTAGGTCAAGCATCCGTAATACGAGGAACCCTAGATATTACGGAAAGGAACGCATGACGACTCATTCCACTGCCCAACCCATGAGTCGAGGACGACTGCACTGGCTGGCCCGGATCCGTCATGTACTGGAAGAGATGATTCGCCTCCACACAAACTCACGGCCGACAAGTAGGGTAAAAACTTCCTGATTCCCCACACGCCTGCTAAACACTCGGTTCAATCGTGTGGTATCTAGGCTCTGGACGTCAGTGGTTTTTTGCTCAGCATTTAAGCAAGCCGTTGGAGTCCCTTCCCCTGATCTTGTAGCTACACAGCCTCCATTCCCTCACCGCAGAGAAGCATCAGACCGCAGGACAAAAGGGAGACAAGGATCGGAAGCCAGGACTGGGCAGTATGATGGGCCGGCTTTCAAGGCGCAAAAAGCCTGTCTTTCATCTCCATCCCAAATCAGTAAGTCCAGGCTTCTTCCCCTTCGTCAGGTGCATTCAGGCAAGCAAACCCTATCAAAGTCAATGGATAAACTTCGTGTAGTATCCCGCAAGTCCATGGAATGACCGGCAATTCCCTTTTGGTACCAAGGAGGTTTGGCACCTGCAACGGTTGGTACTTTTGTCCTCCTCCAGCGGAGCAATCAACCCGCCGCAAATTATGCCCAAAAGGAAACTCGTCCTGACAACTTGATCATTTGGCAGGACGAGCCGACATCTGAATCCTCAGCGCAGTACGAAGGAATCATACCAAGAGGAGCAACGTGCGAGCTCCAATCGTACTGAGATCGGAGTAGCAGTCGTCCCAGAAATGTTTTCAGATCTGTTCGATCGAGAGGGAGAAGCAATTGTCGCATGACGCTACTGAAAAATTCTTATTTCCAGGCAGTTTTTGAGGCCAAAGCATCACGTGCCACTGGAACTGTCTCTTCAGGCGTCGTGAAAGCCGTTTTTGGAGGGTTTGTCCTCTCCTGCGCATGGCTCTGCCAGTATCCCATCGCGAGATCGAACCTAGAGAAATAGTAGCCTCGACTCAGCTTGAAGCTGATAATTTGGGCGACATCCGGCATAGGTTTCAGCAACAAAGAACCGAAGAACTTATCAGTCCGAGGACGAAACCAGACGCCGAACTCATTTTGCCATCCTTCATCTTTACCAGAAGGATGGGGATGAGTACGGAAAACTTGCACTTCAAATGACCCGCTCAACCTCAACATGGCCTGGCACTCGCTGAGCTTGAAGACAGACGCCTGAGAGTGAGCAGATTGTAACTGTTGACCCTAATTGGGTCATCGTGTAGGGTCAATGCTAAGTTGTAACATCGCCAAGGTAACTGTGCAGTGTCCGATCTGTTGAGCACGTCCGGGAACTCCATGAGTCACAAGCCTGTGCAGTGGTCATCTGTGCTGAGGAAGTTAGAACCAGAAGCAAACATCCTGCCACGACTCATCCTCGACAGAGAACGTGGGGAATTCATAGCCCCGACACGGCGTGGCCTCATCGCCACTCTCCACAACGACAGGGGTGTAAACCTGCCTGGCCTGTGTTCCGCCGCAGTCTACGCCTTCAGGAGGTTGGCTTGATACAGGCTTTCCTTCCCACGCACAACGAATCCGTTAGTCCCCAGTTCACCACCACACCGAACTGACACGACCACGAACGGACGCCTGCCAAGCCATCTGCAGCTTGTTCTCTTTTGGGAATGAGAAGCACAACCTCTCACCCGCTCAAACCACGTACAAACACTGCGTCGGACATGACACCCCTTGTATTGGTTCTTGCCGACTGCAAGTGTTGCTTGAGCAAGCTGGCAAGTGTCACGATCGGAGTAACTAGATCGACCAACAGTAGCGGCTCACCTCCTTGACAGAAGGTTCCTCCATCATCGTGGGTCCCACATCTGCTTCAGATTTTGTGGTCCTCGCACTGTTCTGACCATACAGGAGTTTCAAATGGGGAAAACCTGCATGCTTTCCTGTGAACTCCCTGTAGGCGAACTGTAACAGACAGGAATGAAGCGATCCCACGCCGAGGCTTTTGCTTCTTGCACAAAGGCGACGCAACATCATGCGTCAACGTTCCCTTATGAAACGCCTCGACAATGCGCATTGGCCTCGCATGAAAGGGTGACGTTGTTTCTCCTCCCTATGTGAATATTGAGGCAAGTGTTAACCTCCTGCTGACATCGGACAGAAACTGGTCCCCAGGTCCGAAAGGATCTTCTTGCCACGACCAGTGCGCGTCCATAGGCTTCCAGAGAGCTTCAGCTACAGTAGGGCGTCAATATCCCTAGCGGGGGACAGCACACTGGTACCAGCGTATCGCAGTAGTCCACCACTAACAAGATGTAGCGGTGGCCGCGATCATAGATGCTTAATGGGACCCACCAGGAGTCGAACCCCGACCTTGCTGAATGACGCGTTTCCCCAACGAAAAAAACAACCAGAGCATGACCCCTAAGTAAACACGCTTCAAGCGACCCTTAGTGCCGTTGTCCCCGTTGCAGACATCGCAACTGCGCAAGTACTGCCTAACCTCGCATGTTCATCCCTGGCCGAAGAATCCCATGTCCTACTCGCTCGAGAGTCCGCTTGGAGCCCATATGACGCTGCCGATAGGTGAATCGTGGGGCCTGCGGCTGCTGGAGACAACTCTCATCATCTCAAGCTTGGGGAACAACAAGCTGCTTTGCCACACACATCTCCTGAGTGAAACCCTAAAGAGGATCCCCAAGGGGAGCTTGAAGGCTCACCTTTGGCGCTCTATCAGAGCAGTCGACCTAAGTAACCAGTTTGTCCGTCGGCGTATGGACATCCAAGTCCCTGCCTGAAGACGACCAAGGTAATCGAGAGGATCGCCCTGGCCAGATCCACGTCAGAGATCGCTGGAGAACAGGACGCAAATTCCTGTTCCTGCTTGCTTAGCCTTTGGCGCGTGTGTGACTCCACACACGCCTGTGTACGGGGCAGATCCGTAACACGGACTGACTGCGTCTCGTCAGTGCAAATGGTGACAGTATTCCCTATGAGAAGGGAAACATAGTCGCATACCACGCGATGGCCCATTACTTTCGCCACAGAAGTAGAGGGTGGAGATAGGGAATAATTACAGAGAGGAACGGGTGAAGTAAAACCAGCCTGCCAACACCGCACCACAATCATAACTACGCCCCGCGGGCTCAGAGGAAACCAAATTCTTATCCACAAAGCGAGCGTTGATGCTCCCCGAATCCCTGAGGGTGTCGACCAAGGACGGAACCAACAACAGAGAGAGAACACAGGGCACTCTGAAATCACCAGATAAGCTGGGATGGAACCCCACGTTAGCCGAGGCACGAGGACGTGGGAAAGGACCAGCCCCAGACGACTACCAGTGGACTTTAGGACAATCTTTCCTAATGTCCATGACGACCACAAAGAAAACACAGTCGAGCGCTGAAACCCTGATGAACTCCGTGCCTTGTTCACCCCGCATACAGTTGGCGGCGGCCTTATTGCCCACTAAATCCTGGGAGGGCTACCTCTCCTGTATCTGGGGATCCCCAATGAAGCCCTGACGAGCTTCACAAACACCTCAGCGGGTGAATCGCAGGCCGCTGAAATCCTGAGGTGCGGTCCTCGCGCTATCCGGATCCTCAACTCTGGGTACACAGTGTTGTGGTGAGTCAGTTCAATGAGGATCAGACCTCCAGCTCCAACTTACCAACTGACGCCAGTAGCCCTACGTTTTGCGCAGCCTACACCAAAAACTGCACGAAGGTCCTCGTCATTATTAGCTTCTTCATGACCCGGGAACATCCTCCTTACGTCTCTGGGGTAAGGGGAAACGCTTACGCATGCAACTGCATGTCTGCATAAGAGACGCCCTTCAATTTGAGTGAGCACACACTCCCTTGCAGCCCAATAATCCAGAAAACTGCCATAGCCTTTTGTTCCACAGACAATTGGTATGAACTAGCTAACCTTATCAGAAATGCTCAAGGAACATATCAATGTCCTCACTAGTCTGGAAACATCTGTAAGCGTTTTAACTTCGGGCCTCTAACTCTATCACCTGCCTGTGATAACCCCTCTGACTTACAGATGCGGGAACCTGCTAAAAAAGCTTGATTTCCATCTCTTCCCTACGCAGAGCCTCCATCCTGTCTATTCTTCCCTACGGAGATCATTCCGTCTGTCAGTCTCCTCTGCGCAGAAGCCTCCATCCTATCTACTCTTCGCCTATGGAGCCTGCCTCTTCCTACGAAGGGCCTCCTGCCTACAGCCTCTTCACTACGCGTAGGGCTTCCGCCTGACAAACCTCTTCCTCCGTTGGGACCTCCTCCGCCCGTCACTGTCGCTCTATAAACATCAGGACGGAAGTGATTCCTGGCGGGTACACCACTCCCGACACGGGAGGAATGACCCGGTGCTGACCCTTCCCTAGGGTCTCGACCGTTGCCCAGATAAGGAAAGATCTTCTGGTGCATGCTCCTTACTAGGGGAAGCCTGAGAGAGGAGAAGGTTTCGGTCTCTTTCCTGCGACCCACAGAACCCACAGTTGCTTCGCAAATATCTCTAGACAGCTTCCCGGAGCGAGAAATTGCCTGATCGGGGTCTCGACAGAAACCCCCCAGCGTAGAGGTATAATAGTACCCTCTGGAACTACCGTGCTACAGCCCTGAGGAATAAGTAAAGTGACCGAAGTCGAAGTAACTGGTTACACTAATAGTAGGGACTACAGTAAACAGTTTGATACCCTTCTTCTCGACGCAGAAGTGCCGTCGCAATAACCACACCAAGCGCCGGACGTTGCCATTGACAACACAATCCTCCGGGTGGGGATTTCAAGGGAAGAACCCAATTCCACTAAAAAAAAAAAATAAATATTTAGGGGCGTGTGTATATTGGTTAATGTGTGTGTGAGCGTGTTGCGACAATTCCGGCGCTCCCCCTCGGGCAACACCCCGCGCTTCTACAGCAGTGCAACAGTGCGGTGGGGCTCACCGAAAAAAAAAAAAAAAAAAACGATGCTCCGACTGCCCCACTCTGCAACTCGCGCGCTCCACAGTACAGGCAACAGTAGCGTGGGGCCTGGGCGGAAAAAACAAACAAACTGGCAGACGGAATCCGAGAGAGGGAAAAATAAAAAACACTAACGTCCGATACAACCCCCTGTACTTCCAATAACCCTAAAAAAAAACCAAAGAACTGCTAACTACAAACAGAATGCAGACTGTACGGCAAAGAAGGGCAAGACTTACGCCTGCATCTGCGTGATGTAACCGGTCGGAAAGAAGTCTGGACGCGGTCGGACTCCCCTCGTCCTCGACTCGATCCCCCAGTCACACCGGATGTGCCTCTCAGGCCACCAAAAGACTCCCCTTCACGCTAGAGTCACTCCAGCCTACCACTCCACGAACAAACCACGACAAACTGACTAAACATATACAAAACAGACAAAACTAAAACAGGTACTTCTTCGAAACGAGAAGAGAGACAGCAAGCCCCTCACATCCCGGACGAGCCCACACAATTGACACGACCGACCCTGGAGAGCTTCCTGACAAAGTATCGGTCTAGGTGGGAGAAGGGAGTGACTGAGAACCTCACACGGCACCCGCAAGAGACCACACAATAAAATTTAACGATACAACACCCAGTTATACACACCATCAAAATCAACATTCCAACACACACACCATGCAACGCTCACAATCAAGCATTCCAATGGCGGCGCACACAACATCACAATCACAATCAAGCACTCCAACACGCCACAACCTGCCACGATTATAACTATAACATTTCACCATACGACACGACACCATCACAATGTACAGCATTTCCAGCACATGTAACATATACACAATTATAAAGACACTTTCCACATCCGATCCCTATCTAACACCTCTGGCGGTGCGATCCACCACCCCTGCCTCTGTCAGGCCTGCCTGGGGAGCACCTCTGTCGCACTAGGCGTGTGCACCGAACCGAGTCCGAGTTCTCGCACGCGGAGAGTCGCTCAATAGCCGGACACCCTCGACACACAGAGCAGGCAGTGCAGAGCGCGTCCCGTGGGGGGGGGGGGGAAACGTATCGCTGCTTACTGGCGACCTGGGGGGGGGGGGGGGGGGACGGGGTCAGGGCCGCCACCAAGACGTGCGGGAGCCTCCTCTCCCATCGCGCGGACCGACCCGGAGCAGGGCCTCGACCGGTGCGTGGCAACCACCAGGCCGTGTCTCAGCCAGAGCGTGGCCTCAACCGAACACGAGGCGACCATCCAGTCCGTGGTCCTCAAAGCGCATGGCGTGCCAATCAACCACACGGGCACCCATCCAGTCCGTGGTCACAGCCAGACGTTGGGCCTCAACCAGCACGTGGCACCATCCACGTCCGTACTCCGGTGAAGCCCCCCCGAAAGGGGGGGGGGGGGGGGGGGGTGGGGGGGTGGTGGGTAAACGTAAGCTAGGAGAGAAGAGGAGAAAGGAGGGAATGAAGAAGGAAGATGGAAGGAAGAAGGGTACGTGTAGAACCCCGCTGTCATACAGACAGACCCGGCTGTCAAATCTTAACACCACTCCAAATTTTTTTTGCTTTTAAGGATGAAATTTATAGATGCATTACCCAAATGTGCAATGTAGTAAAAACTTGGGTGCGATGTTGTGCTAAACTGACACACTATACAAATTGTGCATGGGATAAGCTTTGCTATTGCATGTGAAGGCCTGGTATATTGGCAAAACAAAAAACAAAAAAAAAACACAAACCCGTTAATCTGCATCAAGGGGTTCAATAGCTTCAACAGCACTTCTTTTGAGTTGTTTACTAAGTTATCTGACACCTTTGTGTAGCCAATTGTTTAGCATAGTTTTGAGGTATGGAACTGGGTAAGGCTGTAATTAATTGGGAATCTGGTCACATATTTGCCCAAAGAGTTTCTTACGCATACGCAGACGAATTCGTAATGATCTCTTTACATGACGAGACAAAACATTGGCACATTTTGTTTCCACCAAGCATTCGCTGTTGGTGAAGTTAGATGACAACAGAATATTAGCAAAAAGTAAGAAATGCTGTTACATTCAGATGCCAGAGGTGATCAAAGTGGATATCTTAAATAAGACTTGTTTGGTTCAATATGGATTTTGTTTTGTTCGGTTAAATCAAAGTACTGATCGTATTTTCGACTTATCCACATTTTTCGACAGAGTAGCTCACTGACAAAAAAGGTTGCGGTCTTATTAAAAGTTTGATAGTAAGAAACATTTGAGATCGGCTCCGAAAAAATCAAGACATCGTATATCAGAATTAATAGTCCATCAATAGTTACAGATCTTTAAACGACAGCAAAAGTGGTCGTCATTGTGCAGAAAAACAGGAGAAAATTTTTTCCACATTTGTTCTTTGCTGTCAAACTCTCAAGGATATTCTTGAACAGGTTGTTTGCCCTAAAAATTAAAAGACACTTCCTTCTCAAACTGTCATTGTTAATGTCTTCAAATTCCACCGAAATTGTTCCAGTTTTCTGCATATTTTTGTGTTAAGCATTTCAACTATGAGGAGCAGTAACGTTATGAAAGAAACAATACTGTACATTCTGATTAAGTGTGTAATTTGCCTCTTTCTACTTATTTAGTTTTTGTGCATTGTGTTGTATTCAAGTAATTTGTTATAAGGGGCCAAGGCAGGTATATGAAGAAAACTTCTGAATCTGAACCTCGGGCTCTGCAGAAAAACAGTCACCATGCAATGGCTGCGGCATAATACCACCATGCACCAGGTTGACCAAATCCTGTCTTTGCTGTAGTTTTAAAGATGCAATCAAAAACATCACGCTTAGCGCTGCAGTTCTGGGTCAACAGCTTGAAACTAATCTTGATAAATGACCTGCTTCTTGGTCATTGACTCTTTCGTTTGCTTCCCTCACCCCTTCACTCTCCGCATCTGGTCCTCATCTTCTCCTCCTCCTTCTCTCTCTCTCTCTCTCTCTCTCTCTCTCTCTCTCTCTCTCTCTCTCTCCTCTCTCTCTGGGGACATGAGGCGGGTGTTCAACTTGTGAAGTCGCGTATCGAGTGCTCTGACAATTAACTGATACTTTTGAGTAATTAAGAGCGACTAAGGTCTTCAGAGACAGACTTTGTGAAGTGTAATGCGCTAGGACCTGTGGGTTCCAGGCAACATGTGGCTGATCTTTTGCTAGTGTTTCCAGCGTTTCATGTTGAAACGGGCATGACAAAAGTCAAACGCTACATGTCATCATGTTGAGACTGGAGTGAAAATGTGACGGTGCTGTGTTGGACTGCTCCTCTCCTATTTGTTCTGGGTGAGTTTACTTCGATGTAGTGACGTGAGAGCAGTCCAGGTCCTAAGCCCTCCCAATCCAGGACCGCACCAGGCAAAGCGACTGAGCACGCCAGTGGAGGAGCAGCCAGTAGTTGGGCCAGTATGGAAAACCCGGCCATCCTCACGACAGAAAGGAACCTTCGCTGTTTTACATTATGGGCAAGCTGAACTCTATGTAGTGTAAGTTCGACGCGAAGCTCGACGATGTCAGACGGGATATGCACGCCCTTCATGAGGATTAAAATTGCCATGCAGGAGGAGCTGAAGGGGCTACGGGAGGAGGTCGCCAATCTACAGAGGCAGAACCATGACTTGACCAAGAAGATGGAGGAGGTTGAGAAGAAAACCGATGACCTTGAGGGAAGATTCAAGTGGAACAATCTCATCTTCTATGGACTACCACGTTGGGAAAACGAGATTCCTGTGGAGTGCGAAAATGTGTTGAAGGACCTCTTTACAAATAAATTAGATTTGTCTCAGGGTGTTGAATTTGATAGGGTACGTCGATTGAACAATAGGCTGGACTCTACTGTGATTGTACAAGCAAAAATGTTTACTGTTTACGTATTTTAAAAACTGAGGTTGATGTTATTGTGTGCGGTGACTTGAATAGTAGAGTCTCAAATTTTTTTTTGTCCTTTTGAGAATAGCATGTCTGCATACATTGGTCAACATAAAAGTGGGTCACTGCATGTTCAAAATTCAGATGTTGTCCTGAATAATTATGGAAAATTACTGTTTAACATGTGTACTGCTTTGAAACTGTATTTAAAATGGTGTGTGTAAGGGAGACCTTCAAGATCGCTACACATACATATCGGATAGCGGTAGCAGTGTCAGTGACTATTTTTGATGTCCTATGATTTGCTTTCTATGATTTCTGGTGGTTGTGAGATGTATATGTCAGAGAGAATCGATTTGACCACAGCATTTAGAACTGAAGATCACTTCCCCATGCCATAACTATGAATCATCACAGATAAACAGCAGGTGCTGTATAATTGAATAAATTGTGTCTGGAGCGAAGCTCAAGCTGATTTGTTTAAAAAAGTCATTCTTTCCGATGAAATGCGAGTGCGCCTGCAAGAGGCAGTAAGACTGGGTGTATTAACATTAAAGATGCATTAAATGTGTTTAATTGTCGTATAAAGAGGCTGCAGAATGCACGAAGAAACAGGTTTGTATTGGAAAATGTCAAAAGAAGACGACTGGTATGGAATGCAGAGTTAACCAAAGAAGTGCTCGTAACTTATTAAAGATATTTCGACGTTCTTTGTCAATACCGTCTCGTGTGGCCTAAAGAAAAGAAAAACAAGATAATGAAGCTTTATTGACAGAAGTAGATAATTTTGTAAATAATCAAAATGATTTTGGGACTATGTTCACAAAATTTCGAGAAGAAGAAAACAACATGTAAGGATATTAAGTCTAGAAACATGGTTTTGTCATTTCAGAAATCTGCCGAAAGAAACGCTGGTTCTCATAATGATCTGAAAAATGAAACTTACATCGTAACAATCTAAATCATCCCATTTCCAAAGAAGAAGTTCTAGTTGCTTTAAGAATGATAAAATCTCGCAAAACTGCAGAACCAGACGGAATAGTAGGTGAACTAATAAAAACTGGTTGCCAGTCAAACTAGCTTGTGGGTGTTTTAGTTAAATTCTTTAACTCCTCAAGGGGTATATCCAGATATTTGTTCGAATCTATTGTTATCCCATTGTATTAAAATAGGAGATGCAAACAATCCTAATCATTACAGAACAACCTCGCTGTGTAATATTTGTAGGAGACTGTAAAGTGCTATGATTAACAGATTACAGGAGTGGGTGGATGAAAATAGTACTACTGGAGAATATCAAAATTATTCTGCTGTTTCACATGTTCACATTGATGGCATTTATACAGAAACAATTTTGTTTAAATCGTAAAATTGTATGTTGCATTCATTGACTTTGAGAAGGCGTTTGATTCAGTTAATAGAACTTTGCTGTGGCCTATCCTGCTTAAAAATGGTATTCCTGGGAAACGTTGTAAATGTGTTATAAGTATGTATGATGTGTTAAGGCAGAGTGCGATCTGGTGCTGCTTTAACAGAGCATGTAAATTGTACTTCTAATGTGAAAGAGTGCGATGTTTGTAGTCCTATTCTGTTCTCTTTATTCATTTATGAATTAACACAGGAAGTTCTACGTTGTGGAAGGCACGGTGCAAAGTTTATACATGATGGTTTGGAGATTTTCATCCTTCTTTTGCCTGCCGATGTAGCCTTGGTATCAGAAACAGTAACTGGGCGACAAACCAAGTTAAATACTTTACAAAGAGTTGCTGCTTCATCAGAATTAAACGCTAACATGGCAAAAGCAAACCAATTGTTATTAAAAAGAGTAGATATCTTGCAGCGAGAGACAGATGGACATATAATGGTTGTATAATGCCTGCTGTTAATGTATATCTAGGAATATATTTCTCAACTCATTTGAGTTTTGCCTTTGTTTGCAGGGATTTAGCAAGTAAAGCTAAAGTTGTGTTACTGTTTATACTAAAGAAATTGTCGTTGCTAAATAATGACTCCTTACCTTGTTTTTGAAGGTATTTGATGCCAAGTTCAACCTATGGTACAGTGTGGCGCCGAAATATGGGGCTTGATGCTGCTGCTATTGTACATTGTAAGAGTTCCATCTTTTTGCTTGAAGAAATTCCTTGGAGTATCATTGCAACGTCGAATGATTTGGTATATGGTGAACAGCTAGATTTTCAACATATTTGAATCCCGCCGTTAAATGTGTTCGATTCTGGCTTAAAGTTATTCAGATGCAGGATTAAAATTATCATACAAAGCATATCGAATAACGATAGACTTACATGACGGAGGAAAGAAAAACTGGATGAACTAATGTGGAAATGAAACTGTGAATATGGTTTCGAATTTGTATGGATGAACCAAGGTGTTGGTAATGTGGATGTTTTTGTATCAAGGTATTCGAGAAAGACTCGTTGACTGCTGTTGGCAAAATTGGAATTCTCATGTGCAGAACAGTGACACATTTGAATTATACAGAACGTATAACCATTTCCGATGTTTACCTGTCTACATGTCAATGAAAATAGACAAACATATGAAACGCATTATAACTAAGTTTTCGATTTGGTGTATCTGATTTTTTTTACTCACTATTTCTGTTACAGACAGTCGTATACCAGAAATCTTATCTGTCCTTTATGTCAAAATACGAAAGGAGATGAAGTTCATTTTGTTTTGGTTTGTCCAGTATGAAAAGATCTTAGAGAGCAATTCATCCCACCAAAGTATTTCAATAATCATTGCCTTTTCAGATTAACCCTGTCAGTGTCGT
>CM031596.1:81332208-81352208 GCA_018398815.1 Conus ventricosus | reverse complement strand
TAGGAAGTCCGAGGACCATGGAGAATGCGTCCGTGGGACGAGGCGTTGTCGCTGAAGGACCGGACAGGAGGTAGGGTCATCCAGCGAAGACCGTGCGCTCATCACACCCTGCGGCCCCAAGAGCGCAGGCTTCGGGTGAAACCCCGGGAGGAGAGAACACGGAAGGAACTGGAAGGAAAGAAGAAAGCCCGTGGGTCGAGGCGTTGTCGCTGAAGGTCCCGGACAGGGGTTAGGACCAGCCAGCAAGGTCCACGTACTCCTCACACTGCGTGGCCCCCAACAGCGCAAGCCTCGGGTGACGCCCTGGGGAGGAGAGAAAACGGAAGGAACTGGAAGGAAAGAAGAAAGAGGGTACTGGAACCCCGCAGTCAGTACGGTCTGAAATTTGCTGCTTAATCTAACAGCCACTCGCATGGTGGGCGAGGGGAGGTGTTTGCTGAATACATTAGTAACACCAACTCAACCAGACCTGAGCATAACACAGTAAACAAACCAAATGGGGAATGTTCGCTAAAGGTCTCTCACACGAAGCAGGTAAGATATTGCATTAACAAACAATTTATATCTTCATCCTTCCCTCACTCACGTTCAACATTTTCCTTTCTTAGGAACTGAACTAATACAGCAACCATTGCTTTATAACTGCCACCACAATTGCAAATAATATTCAATGGCACGATTATCCCCACATTTTATAGTAACATTTCAAAATAACAATTCTCCAACCACGCATCCAAACGACTAATCACGCGTACGCACGCTCGCAAACACAAAACACTCGTTCCCCTTGCAAACACAAACAGACGGTGGCGAAGAATAAGAGACCGGCGATTGTGACAGGGGCGGTCGAGCGAGACCAAGCAAGTTCCAACCCTGAATCACCGGTTCTCCCCCATCCCACCGACTACTGCATCACCAGATGCATAAAAAGGAGAAAGACTTTTGGATATAATTTTGACTGGCCAGGTTTAAGATTGATTAACCAGAAAAAGTGGTCTCAAACAATTTCTTTTATAATTTTGAAAACAAAAGGAAATTGCGCAAAAGATAAGAATTAGCCGGCTAACATAAAAAACAACAACAACAAACAAACCACGAAACTGATGTTTACCAGCTACCATGGGTGACCCAAAAGTGGCGGGTCAAGCGACTCTCTGCCCTCTGTCCAGTCGAGAGGACAGCAGAGCAGATGCGGAAAAGAGATGACGTGATGTCCCTCCCCTACAGGCCGACTGTAGGAATGAAGGTACCGACCGTACCTTCGACGAAGTGGTGAAGAACCAGAACCGGAGCAGGCGCTCCCAGAGACATCTTCCGCTCGAGTGAAGAGAAAACCTGCCTAAACGATGGCAGCCAACATGCCACGCTACGTCACAGTGAGAATACCTCAAGCCTAAGAGGAATGATGCACGTGCGGCAGGTAAAAAGACAGGCGAGAGGCGATAGAGACAGCCAGTTCAAGCGAAAGGTACCAGCCACCCGTGAACCTGCGGATGAATTGCACGGGCAGTGGAATTAGAGAGAGAGAGAGAGAAAGTAAACCTAACCTGAGCTGAACGACATTAAGGTGCAAACGCACCACAAGCCACATTAAGGGACGGATACACGACAACAACAACGACAATAAATAATGAATAATTCCACCACCCTAGATGGGTCAATCGTCATCGGCCTCGTGACAAACTCGTGACAAACCCCCTTCTAAAAGCATCTGTTTCTCTGAGATACAGTGCTCCTTTGAACCTTGACGCATGTGCAAATTCACAACAATGGGACCGAACCCAACCCTCTGTGATCGACAGAGTACGATAAATCCAATACAAACATTCCGCGATAGAATTATTACAGGGAGATACATAATACTACATCTATCAGACAATGAAAGTAGCAATCAAAGCCGGTGGTGATTCACTACTGTTAACTGTCACTAAAGTGAAAACTGTCACTACACCTGGTACAGAGACAAAAGGGGATATAACCCTGGTTGGGGGGAAGTGTTCCTCTGACTGATTTCCCCAATGGGTGTGCTGACTACGGAGCTCGGCTGAGATAGTCAGCATCCATATTGCTAGAACCCTTGATATGGCGAAAAGTGAACGCATGACTCTGCAGTTCCACTGCCCAACCCATGAGTCGACGACTGACTGGCCGGATCCGGTCCAGGTACTGGAGAGGATGATGATCGCTCTCCAGTACAAACTCACGGCCGTACAAGTAGGGGTAAAACTTCCTGATGCCCCACACGACTGCTAGACACTCTTGTTCATATCGTGTGGTATCTAGTCTCGGCATCAGTGAGTTTTTTGCTCGCATAAGCAAGCGGTTGGAGTCCCTTCCCCTGATCTGTAGCAACACAGCCCCAATCCCCACCACAGAAGCATCAGTTCGCAGGACAAAAGGAAGACTGGGATCTGGGAGAGCCAGGACTGGGCGAGTAGTCAGGGCCATCTTCAAGGCGTCAAAAGCCTGTTGGCAACTCTCATCCCAAACCAAACGTTCTGGCTTCTTCCCTTTCGTCAAGTCAGTGAGGGGCAGGGCAACCTTTGCAAAGTCATGGATGAACTTGCGGTAGTATCCCGCAAGTCAAGGAATGACCGCAACTCCCTTTTGGTACAAGGGGGTTTGGCACCTGCAATTTTGGCCACCTTGTCTTCCTCCAGAGCAATCAAACCTCGCTGCAGATGATGCCCCAGAAAGGAAATCTCGTCCTGACCAAGCTGACATTTGGAAGGACGGGCTGACATCTGAACTTCGCGCAGACGAAGAAACAGGCGACGGAGGAGCGAGACGTGCGAGTTTCAATCTACAGAACTAAGTAGCAGGTCATCCATGAAATTGTTCAGATCTGATGTATTGAGAGGGAGGAGCAATTGTCGCATGACGCGACTGAAAATTGCTCCAGCAGTTTTGAGGCCAAAAGGCATCACGTTCCACTGGAACTGTCCTTCAGGCGTCGTGAATGCCGTTTGGGCTTATCCTCTCTGCGCATGGGTATCTGCCAGTACCCTTTGCGAGATCAAACTTGGAGAAATAGTTGGCCTGACTCAGCTGAGCGAAGATTTTGTCGACATCTGGCATAGGTTCAGCATCAAACTGGAGAACCTTATTCAACCGTCGAAAATCAACGCAGAACCTCATTTTTGCCATCCTTCTTCTTTACCAGAAGGATGGGGGATGAGTACGGAGAACTCGTACATTCAATGACCCCCAACCTTAACATGGCCTGCACCTCCTGTTGGATGACAGACGCCTGGGGAGTGAGGCAGAGGGTACTGTTTGACTCTAATTGGGGTCTCGGTAGTCAATTCCAGTGCACACTCACCCAGGGTACTGTGCAGGGGCCGATCTGTGAGCACGTCTGGAACTCCTGGCATAACTGGTGCAGTTGATCTGTCTGAGCTGAGGAGAGGTTCGAACCAAAGCAAACATCCTGCCACGACTCTTCCTCGACGAGGGGAACAGTGGAGATGTCCTGAATCACCGACACTGCATCCTCATCGCCACTCTCCACGACGACAGGGGTGTATCCTGCCTGGCACTGAGTTCGTCGCACGTACGCCTTCAGGAGGTTGGCATGATACAGGCGTTCCTTGCTCGCACGCGAATCCGATAGTCCCAGTCACCCACCTGACTGCAGACCACGAAGGGACCCTGCCAAGCAAGCTGTAACTTGTTCTTCTTTTGGGGCAGGAGAAGCAACACTCATCACCTGGCTCAAACCACCGTTCAAACATACGCCTGTCGTACAGAGCCTTGTACTTGGTTTTTGCCGACTGCAAATGTTGCTGAGCAAGCTGGCAGTGTCAGCGATGTGGTTGCGCAGATCGACCACATAACGACTCTCTCCTTGACAACAGGTTCCACATCGTCGTGGGTCCACATCTGCTTCAAGATGTTGGTGGGTCCTCGTAATGTTCTGCCATACAGGAGTTCGATGGGGAGAAGCGCATGCTTTCCTGTGGAACCTCCCTGTAGGCGAACAGTACAGCAGGGATAAAACGATCCCACTCACGAGGTTGCTCTGCACACAGGCGACGCAACATCTGTTTCAACGTCCCATTAAAGCGCTCGACAAGGCCATTGGCCTGCGCATGATAGGGTGACGTTGTCTCCTTGTGAACGTTAAGCAGAGGTGTTCACTTCCCGCATGATTTCGGACAGAAACTGGGTCCCTGGTCCGAAAGGATCTTTTGGGCACGCCCAGTGCGCGTCCATATCTGCCAGAGAGCTTCAGCAACAGTAGGGGCATCGATAGTCCTAAGCGGGACAGCCTCTGGGTATCGAGTCGCGTAGTCTACCACTACCAAGATGTAGCGGTGACCGCGATCGGATGGTGGATTAATGGGTCCCACCAGGTCGACACCAACCTTGCTGAATGGCTCCCCAACCAGTGGCACTGATCCTAGGGGAACACGCTTCAAGCGACCCTTAGGCGTTGTCCGTTGGCAGACATCGCAACTGCGGCAGTACTGCCTAACCTGAGAATTCATCCCTGGCCAGAAAAAAGTCTTGTCTTACTCGCTCGAGAGTCCGCTTTGAGCCCATATGACCTGCCATAGGTGAATCATGGGCCTGCCGGAGAACAGATTCTCTCAAGCTTTGGGGAACGACTAGCTGCTTGGCCACCCTATCTGCCTGAGTGAAAACCCTAAAGAGGATCCCCTTGTGGAGCTTGAAGCTCACCTTGGCGTTGTCGGGCAGACTGAGCGGGACGATCTACCAGTTGTCGCAGGCGTTGGACATCCAAGTCCTGGCCTGAGATGGACCATGGTAGCAGGATCAGCCCTAGCAAGAACCTCGTCAGAAATCGGCTGAAGAACGGGACGCAATTCCTGCTCCTGCTTCTTGGCTTTGGCGCATGTGGTAACTCCCACACACGCCTGTACGGGCAGATCCGTAGACACGGACTGACTGCGTCCGTCCGCAAAGGTGATAGTATTCCCTATGAGAAGGGAATACATAGGTCGCTCCACCGGGATGGCCCATACTTCGCCACAGAAGTAGGGGGTGGAGATAGAAATGAGTACAGAAGGACGGGTGGAGGTAAAACCAGCCTCCAACCCGCACACATCGTAACTGGCGCCCCGCTGAGCCTCAGGGGAAACCAAATCCTTGTCCACAAAGATCGTTGATGCTCCCGAAATCCTGATAGTGTCGACAAGGAAGAGCCAACAACAGAAAGAAACACTGGACACTCTGTACCACCAGAAGCTGGGATGGACCCCACGTTAGCGAGGCACGAGGACGCTGGAAAGGACTAGCCCCATGACTACCGGCGGCTTTAGGGCAATTCTTTCCTAATGTGGCCAGGACGACCACAAAGAAAACACAGTCGGGGTGCTGAGGTCCCTGATGAACTGCCTGCCTTGTTCGACCCGCTAGCAGTCGTCGGCGCCTTATTGCCACTAAATCCTGTGAGGGTCTTCCTGTCCGTATCTGGGCGATGCCCATAAGCTCTACGGGCTTCAGCAAACACCTCAGCGGTATGAATCACAGCTGCGAAATCCTGTGGTGCTGTCTCGCCTATACGGATCCTCAACTCTGGGGACACGGTGTTGGTAAGCTGTTCGATGAGGATCAGATCCTCAAGCTCCAGCTTAGCCAACTGACGCCAGTACCCTAGCGTTTTGCGCAGCCTATCTCCAAACTGCACGAAGGTCTCGTCGTTATTCTTTTTCATGGACCTGAACTTCCTCCTGTACGTCTCTGGGGTAAGGTGGAAACGTTTACGCAGAGCCAACTGCATGTCTGCATAAGACGCGCCTTCATTTTAGAGTGAGCACACACTCCTTGCAGTACCTGATAATCCAGAAAAAAGGTGCATGGCCTTTTGTTCCTCAGACAATTGGTACGAACTTGCAACCTTGTCAAAATGCTCCAAGAACATATCAATGTCCTCACTAGGTCTGAACTCTGGAAGCTTTAGTTTTGGGCCTCTAACTCTATCACTTGCCTGTTGATTAACCCCCTGATTTACAGATGCGGGAGTCCGCGAAAGAAGTTGTTCCATCTCTTCCCTACGTAGAGCTTCCTGTCTGGCAGCCTCCTCTCTACGCAGAGCTTCCTGTCTGGCGGCCTCTTCCCTACGCTGATCTAACTCTTCCGACAGAGGGCCTCCTGTCTGACAGCCTCTTTCCTACGCAGAGCTTCCTGTCTGGCAGTCTCCTCTCTGCGCAGAGCCTCCATCCTATCCAACTCTTCCCTACGGGAGCGTTGCCTCTTCCCTACGGAGCGTTGCCTCTTCCCTACGGAGAGCTTCTGTCTGGCAGCATCCTCCCGTCGCTGTCGCTCCAAAAACATCAGGACAGAGGCGATATCCTGAGCAGGATTCACCACTCCCGACACGGAAGGATGACCCGTTTGGCCGTCCCTTGGGTCTCGACTTTCCCATGAGGAAAGTCTCCCGGGGCATACTCCTTACGAGGGGAAGCATGGAGAAGAGAGGGTTTCGGTTTCTGTGACTCAACAGAAGCCCACAGTTGCTTCGCTATACTCTGACACTTCCGAGCGGAAGTGCCAGTCGGGGTCTCAGCAGGAAGATCCCCTAGCGAAAAAGTAGTGAAAGTACTCACTGGACTATCGGCTACAGCACTGGAATAAGTAGAAGTCACTGTAGTCGAAGTACTGGTGCTAATAGTAGGGACTACATTTTGAAGACCTTTCTTCTTCGACGCACGCGTCGCCATACCACCAGCACCAGACGTTGCCATGACAACTATATCCTACGGTTCTCAAATACAGGGGAAAGACAATTCCACTTGAAAGAAACAAATACCGCTCGGATATGTCACGTCTCTGGTGACTGACTAAGAAACAGCAAATAAAAAAATAAAAAAATGTCAACGTACAATGTCCCGGCTGCTCCCACTCTGGCAACACCGCGCTCCACAACATGAGCAACAGTGCGGTGGGGCTCACCGAAAAAAAAAATATATGTCCAGGCTGCTCCCACTCTGGCAACACCGCGCTCCACAACACGAGCAACAGTGCGGTGGGGCTCACCGACAAAAAAAAAATGACAGAAGGAATCCGGAGAAGAAAAAAAAAATGTGACACTAACGTCTGATACACCCACGGTACTCAATAACCCGGTAAAATAAAAAAACTGGTTAACTACAAAACAGGAATGGCAGACTGAGTGGCAACAGAAAGAAAAGTCTTACGGCCGTATCTGCGTGAGGCACCCGGCGGAAAGAGGTCTGGACGCGGTCGATTCCCCTTCGTCTCAACTCGACTCCCCAGTTCTGTCAGGCAACCAAAAGACTCCCTACACGCTAGAGTCACCCAGCCAACCACCCACAAACAAACACGACAAACTGACTGAACATATACAAACAGACAGAACTGGACAGGCACTCCGCGAAACGAGAGAGACAGCCAGAACCCTTCACATCCCGCACGAGCCCCCACAAATTGTCACGACCGACCTCTGGAGGTCTGCCCCGACAGGATCGGTCTAGATGGGAGTGAAGGGAGTGGCTGACCTCGCACGCCTCGCAAGAGACCACACAAGAAAGATTACGATACAATACACCATTTATTCACACCAACACACACATAGTCACAAATAAGCATTTTAACACACACAACATGCACAATCACAATTAAGCCTTTCAACACACACAACATACACATAGTCACAAACAAGCATTTCACCGCACACAACATAACCATAATCATAAATAATCATTTCCAACACCCATTCCCTTCCGTGCTTCATGTAGTTCCCCACACCTCTGTCTCTCCAAAGTCCACTGAGAGTACCGTGTCGACTCAGGTGCCCCAAACCGGGTCTGTTCCCGAACAGAGTCTTTCAATGCCGACACTCTCGACACACACACCCACCCAAATTGCACGACACAGAGCGAACCACACTGGTGACCTGGGCTGTAGGAAGTCCGAGGACCGTGGAGAACGCGTCCCGTGGGACGAGGCGTTGTCGCTGAAGGACCCGGACAGGAGGTAGGGTCATCCAGCGAAAGACCGTGCGCTCCTCACACCCTGCGGCCCCAAGAGCGCAGGCTTCGGGTGAAACCCCCGGGAGGAGAGAACACGGAAGGAACTGGAAGGAAAGAAGAAAGCCCGTGGGTCGAGGCGTTGTCGCTGAAGGTCCCGGACAGGGGTTAGGACCAGCCAGCAAGGTCCACGTACTCCTCACACTGCGTGGCCCCCAACAGCGCAAGCCTCGGGTGATGCCCCGGGAGGAGAGAAAACGGAAGGAACTGGAAGGAAAGAAGAAAGAGGGTACTGGAACCCGCAGTCAGTACGGTCTGAAATTTGCTGCTTAATCCTAACAGCCACTCGCATGGTGGGCGAGGGGAGGTGTTTGCTGAATACATTAGTAACACCAACTCAACACAGACCTGAGCATAACACAGTAAACAAACCAAATGGGGAATGTTCGCTAAAGGTCTCCTCACACGAGCAGGTAAGATATTGCATTAACAAACAATTTATATCTTCATCCTTCCCTCACTCACGTTCAACATTTTCCTTTCTTAGGAAACTGAACTAATACAGCAACCATTGCTTTATAACTGCCACCACAATTGCAAATAATAATTCAATGGCACGATTATCCCACATTTTATAGTAACATTTCAAAATAACAATTCTCCAACCACGCATCCAAACAACTAATCACGCGTACGCACGCTCGCAAACACAAAACACTCGTTCCCTTGCAAACACAAACAGACGGTGGCCGAAGAATAAGAGACCGGCGATTGTGACAGGGGCGGTCGAGCGAGACCAAGCAAGTTCCAACCCTGAATCACCCGGTTCTCCCCATCCCCACCGACTACCGCATCACCAGATGCATAAAAAGGAGAAAGACTTTTGGATATAATTTTGATGGCCAGGTTAAAGATTGAATTAACCAGAAAAAGTGGTCTCAAACAATATTTCTTTTATAATTTTGAAAACAAAAGGAAATTGCGCAAAAGATAAGAATTAGCCGGCTAACATAAAAAAAAACCAACAACAAAACAAACCACGAAACTGATGCTTACAGCTACCCGTGGGTGACCAAAAGTGGCGGGTCAAGCGACTCTCTGCCTCTGTCCAGTCGAGAGGACAGCAGAGCAGATGCGGAAAAGAGATGACGTGATGTCCTCCCCTACAGGCCGACTGTAGGAATGAAGGTACCGACCGTACCTTCGACGAAGTGGTGAAGAACCAGAACGGAGCAGGCGCTCCAGAGACATCTTCCGCTCGAGTGAAGAGAAAACCTGCCTAAAACGATGGCAGCCAACATGCACGCTACGTCACAGTGAGAATACCTCAAGCCTAAGAGGAATGATGCACGTGCGGCAGGTAAAAAAGACAGGCGAGAGGCCGATAGAGACAGCCAGTTCAGCGAAAGGTACCAGCCACCCGTGAACCTGCAGGATGAATTGCACGGGCAGTGGAATTAGAGAGAGAGAGAGAGAGAAAGTAAACCTAACCTGAGCTGAACGACATTAAGGGGCAAACGCACCACAAGCCACTTTAAGGGATGGATACACGACCAACAACAACGACATAAATAAATGAATATATTGCACACCTTGTTTGGGTTCCTATCGTCCATAGGCCTCATGGTATAATCTCGTGACACATTTGTTTTGAATATATCCGAAATACAATTTTCATCGCCACAGGAAAAAAAAAATAAAGCTAATAATTAAAAAAGGGCGGGGGGTGGGACGCCGAAAGATTGATTATTGGTATCAAAAGTCATTTATGTGATGAAAAAATATAATTATTGGAAGGCAGATCAAAAATGAATGGAATGGTGTTTTGTTAAGTTTCAAGCGCTGATTGATAGCTGAGGATGGTTTGTTTGCTTGTGATTTTTGCATGCTGATATTATTCGGCATTGCAGGATTCTATTACTTGGTTCAGACTATTGTTAGAGTAGTGATTTGGGGGTAGGATCCTTTTGGCGCTCCTTACATGTATGCATAAAATAAATAATAATATAAAAAACCCCACAAAAAAAGAATGAGAACAAAGATGTGAATCCGTAAAAACACAAAGAAAAAAACATAACACACTAACATTTAGATGATGTAACATAAAAAAATAATGCAATAAAAAGGCAATAAAAATAAATTGAATGAGGTCTAAAAATGACAAACAACAAAAAACTAACCATAAAGTAGAAAACAAAATGACAACTGTGTGAAAGCCAAAATGAATATCAAAGAAAATAATATTAAAAAAACCAGAAAACAATTAACAATAACAAAAATAAACAATTTATGATGGTGTAAAATGCTAAAAAGCTATCACATGAAATAATCATAAATGTGATGTGAAAACACAGATATAACAAGAAAATTCGTTAACAAAATAAATAAAGAATAAATATAGTAATTAAAATATTAAATAACATAAAAAAAGGTACAAATGGAAATGTAAAAAATTAAAGAAATTGTAAAAAAAATCGTGTAAAAATGAACTGAGCACTAAGATGCTATAAAATGATAAAAAAAAAAATTAATGAAAAAATAAACATACAAAATAAGAAAATGTGGAAAATACAAAAAAAATAAGTCGAAGAAAAGAAACAACAAAAAGTAATGTAATAATGTAAAAGGATAAATCTATTAAATAAATATAAAATGGGTATTAATAATCAAACCAAATGAATAAGAATGACATGTTGAGAAACATAAAATAGAATGGCGGTAATTAAAATGAATAGTATAAAAAAATATAGGATGAATAGTATCAAAGGAACAAAAGACAAAAATTTGAGATTCGGAATAAATGAATTGTGATAACGTTAAAATAACAAAAAATCTATGACAAATAAAAAACAAAAAAAAGATGCTAAAACAAAATTTATGATGAAGATAATCAAAACTTAAACAAACAAAAAAATAAAAATATAAACATAAAAATAACCATTGAAAAAAAGGATAAATAAATGAATGAAAACAAAAATAAAATGATAAAAAACAAAAAAATAAAAAAAAAGAATAATTAATATGAAAAACAACCTAAAAATGCAACAAAAATTAAAAAAAAACAAATTAAACACATAAATAATGACTATAATATGTAAAAAACATAATAGAAATAATTACAAAACAAATATGATAGAAAAATAAAAAGAAAAAGAAAACATAACTACAAAAAAAAAATGAGAAATTACGAAATCATATATGGGGAATATAATGGAAAAAATGAAATAAAAAAAATGTAATACAAAGAAGAATGATTGTACAATATGATTAAAAATAGAAATAATAACACAACTGATGAAAGAATCTAAAATGAAGAAATTCAACAATAAGATGAAAAAAAAAAAATAAGATGAGTATACAAAACAGACAGAACTGGACAGGCACTCCGCGAACGAGAGAGACAGCCAGAACCTTCACATCCGCACGAGCCCCCACAAATGTCACGACCGACTCTGGAGGTCTGCCCCGACAGGATCGGTCTAGATGGGAGTGAAGGGAGTGGCTGACCTCGCACGCCTCGCAAGAGACCACACAAGAAAGATTACGATACAATACACCATTTATTCACACCAACACACACATAGTCACAAATAAGCATTTTAACACACACAACATGCACAATCACAATTAAGCCTTTCAACACACACAACATACACATAGTCACAAACAAGCATTTCACCGCACACAACATAACCATAATCATAAATAATCATTTCCAACACCCATTCCCTTCCGTGCTTCATGTAGTTCCCCCACACCTCTGTCTCTCCAAAGTCCACTGAGAGTACCGTGTCGACTCAGGTGCCCCAAACCGGGTCTGTTCCCGAACAGAGTCTTTCAATGCCGACACTCTCGACACACACACCCACCCAAATTGCACGACACAGAGCGAACCACACTGGTGACCTGGGCTGTAGGAAGTCCGAGGACCGTGGAGAACGCGTCCCGTGGGACGAGGCGTTGTCGCTGAAGGACCCGGACAGGAGGTAGGGTCATCCAGCGAAGACCGTGCGCTCCTCACACCCTGCGGCCCCAAGAGCGCAGGCTTCGGGTGAAACCCCCGGGAGGAGAGAACACGGAAGGAACTGGAAGGAAAGAAGAAAGCCCGTGGGTCGAGGCGTTGTCGCTGAAGGTCCCGGACAGGGGTTAGGACCAGCCAGCAAGGTCCACGTACTCCTCACACTGCGTGGCCCCCAACAGCGCAAGCCTCGGGTGATGCCCCGGGAGGAGAGAAAACGGAAGGAACTGGAAGGAAAGAAGAAAGAGGGTACTGGAACCCCGCAGTCAGTACGGTCTGAAATTTGCTGCTTAATCCTAACAGCCACTCGCATGGTGGGCGAGGGGAGGTGTTTGCTGAATACATTAGTACACCAACTCAACACAGACCTGAGCATAACACAGTAAACAAACCAAATGGGGATGTTCGCTAAAGGTCTCCTCACACGAAGCAGGTAAGATATTGCATTAACAAAAATTTATATCTTCATCCTTCCCTCACTCACGTTCAACATTTTCCTTTCTTAGGAACTGAACTAATACAGCAACCATTGCTTTATAACTGCCACCACAATTGCAAATAATAATTCAATGGCACGATTATCCCCACATTTTATAGTAACATTTCAAAATAACAATTCTCCAACCACGCATCCAAACAACTAATCACGCGTACGCACGCTCGCAAACACAAAACACTCGTTCCCCTTGCAAACACAAACAGACGGTGGCCGAAGAATAAGAGACCGGCGATTGTGACAGGGGCGGTCGAGCGAGACCAAGCAAGTTCCAACCCTGAATCACCCGGTTCTCCCCCATCCCCACCGACTACCGCATCACCAGATGCATAAAAAGGAGAAAGACTTTTGGATATAATTTTGACTGGCCAGGTTAAAGATTGAATTAACCAGAAAAAGTGGTCTCAAACAATATTTCTTTTATAATTTTGAAAACAAAAGGAAATTGCGCAAAAGATAAGAATTAGCCGGCTAACATAAAAAAAAACCAACAACAAACAAACCACGAAACTGATGCTTACCAGCTACCCGTGGGTGACCCAAAAGTGGCGGGTCAAGCGACTCTCTGCCTCTGTCCAGTCGAGAGGACAGCAGAGCAGATGCGGAAAAGAGATGACGTGATGTCCCTCCCCTACAGGCCGACTGTAGGAATGAAGGTACCGACCGTACCTTCGACGAAGTGGTGAAGAACCAGAACCGGAGCAGGCGCTCCCAGAGACATCTTCCGCTCGAGTGAAGAGAAAACCTGCCTAAACGATGGCAGCCAACATGCCACGCTACGTCACAGTGAGAATACCTCAAGCCTAAGAGGAATGATGCACGTGCGGCAGGTAAAAAGACAGGCGAGAGGCCGATAGAGACAGCCAGTTCAAGCGAAAGGTACCAGCCACCCGTGAACCTGCAGGATGAATTGCACGGGCAGTGGAATTAGAGAGAGAGAGAGAGAAAGTAAACCTAACCTGAGCTGAACGACATTAAGGGGCAAACGCACCACAAGCCACATTAAGGGATTGGATACACGACAACAACAACGACAATAAATAAATGAATAATTGCACCACCCTAGATGGGTCAATCGTCATAGGCCTCATGACAAACTCGTGACACAATTAATGAAAATAACACCGAAAACAATTTCTCATGCCACAGGAAAAAAAAAAAAGACTAATGAAAAAAAAAGGGGGGGGGGGGGGACGAAAGATGAAAATGGTATCAAAGTCATTAATGAGAAGAAAAAAAATAAATAAAGGAAATCAGAACAAAATGAATGGAAGGAGTTTTGTTAAGATCAAGCGCTAGATAGATAGCAGATGAAGGGAAAGTTAGCAGTTATTTTTGCAATCTTGAAAAACGGCATTGCATGAATCAAAACATGGTCAGACAAATTGATAGATTAGATAATGTTTAATAAACCAAAAGGACATATTTAAAGAAGTACACATTTGTTTATAAATCACTCTACGCAGACAGTGCTGTAGAAATTTGTAACACAGAATATTTAATTGAGGAGCTTCTGTTTAAATGAAACAGAAGCAGCTGAATTAGGTCTTACTACATTAGAAGAAGCGACATATGTCCTGAAGACAATGAAACATTTTTAAAAAGCCCTAGTTGTGATGGCTTTTATCACTGATTTAAAAAAAACAAACAGATTGATGTATTTGTTATCAAAGCTTTAAACGCAAGTTTCAAAAAAGGAGAACTGTCATGTGCACAAAGAGAAGGAATCATTACTTGTATTCCAAAAGGTGATAAACCTAGGCAGCACAGTAAACTGCAGAGACCTACTGCACTGTCGAATGTACTCTATAAAGTAAAATCTTCTTACATTGCAAATAGAATAAAAAGTATGTTGCCTAAAATCACAAACTAAGACCAGACTAGATTTATGAGAAATAGATACATAGGCGAAAATATAAGATTGATATTTGACTCTATTTTGTATTTAGATGAGAATAATCTGCCTGGGTTGTTGTTAAATATAGAATTTGAAAAAGCCTTTGATTCGATTACTTGGGAATATAATTATGTCCAAAGTCCTTGAAGTGTTTGGCTTCCAAAAAGATATTTGTAGATGGATAAGGATATTCTATTTAAAAAAAAATCTTTTTTGTAATTATCAAGACTTGAGTTATTGTCCATGGACAGGTTTCAAACTGGTTCGATATTGAAAAAGAAGGTTGTCGACAGGGAGACTGTGACAGGATGGATGAGTTGTAGGTGGTTCCTCTAGGGGAAGGACTGGGGATAATTTCGCAATGAGAATTTTCTTAACATTTCACCTACACTCTCTTACTAGTGGTGGAAGGAGCAACTTTCCGGTACTAGTCATCGAAGAAATTTTTATTTTTTTCAGGGACTGGGTAAAATACACAACAGTGGCTCTGAGATAATTTTCCTTAGGCTTGTACTCTTATAAGTACTTGTAGCTCCGAGAGACAGAATTGAAGAGAGAAGTTCAAACATTCAACATTTGATTGAACAACAGAGAACTGACACAAGTTAAGTGCACTTTCACACATCAACTTTTATTGCTTACACATAGGTAAGTATTGGCAGGTCAATTCCATAGGCCAGGGTTTAATTCTCACTGGACTACCACAATGACGGGGCCCTCCCTAACTCCTACTTTACTCACTTGCACTCAGTGCAGCAAGCTTAAGTTGGCATACAGGGGGTCTGTCTAAATTACACTGAATGTATATGGTTATTATACATCCACTTCGCTTGCAATCACCCGGTGTTGTTAGCCAAAGTGGTACTCATAGACAGGTTCTCACTGTTTCATCATGAAGTGAGGGCAAGGGTCTGATGGGTTTGAGTCCAGGTGGTAAGCTAACTTAGCTTTGCTTCGGAGAGGGTAGTTGATCTCTCCTGTGGTTGGTGACTGCCCCACTGGTGTAGATTGGTTGTCTGGTGTCGCCCTGGTGTTGGGCGAAGTCCCAGCTTCTGGTCCAGCCGCAATGTGTAGCGTGACCAGGATCCCAGTTCTGCAATAAAGAGAACTTGGTCTGTTGGTGAGAATCTGATGGCTGGTTGGTCAAGTGCACACATTTACCCTTGTTTACTTTCAGCACAGGTGTGAGACTCAACCAGCAAAGTTTTCTCTATGGTAGAGTTTCTGCTGTAACTATTAATCTCCACTTTTGTTTAAAGGCCAAGTTGAGCTCACAAAAGGGTAGGAGACAGTAATACAATGTTTCACAGTTTCAGTCAAACAACTCTTCCATGTTTCTTATGAATTAAATCACAATAACTTGGGCTACACTGAGTCCAAGTACACATGTGGCGTAGACTTAGTCATACACTACAAATCATTCCAACAATCACCAGTATTTATAAATCAGGGTAGCAGTTCTTTACCTAGCACAGGCATACTGTTTTCCTGACCAAATTAGTCATTGAATTATTATCTTAACAGACAGAATTGCCTGCTGGCAAAAGTCAGGGTGAACACAAAAGACAGTGGTCAGATAGTTAACAAAGAATCATAACCACTGGGAGAGACAGCTTTTGCCATATGATGGTAAGCAAACTCCTACACAGAATAATAATTCATTAGTTTGATACATGTTGCTAAGCATTTGTACAAAGTTACAATGTTAATGCACACAGCATACATAAAATCCACACATAGATTCAAAAATGTAAAACAGAGTTCCAACTCACTTTTCCTGGGAATGAACAGTGAATGACTTGAGATCAATGAGGTTACCGGGAGTTTCCCATGCCCTCTCTAGTTGACTCTTTTTCTTTCTCTGGTCTGGTCTGCAGGCAGTCTTGAGGGGTCAGTGAAGTTGCAACCCTGTGCGGCTAGTATGTGTATTCTCGATTGCCAAATCCGATTTTGACAACCTGTCACTCACACATCAGGGGTGGGAGGGGGAGGGATCTAGTCTTATCACCAGTCACCTCGAAAACCGTTTGAACCTAATCGGCACAGCTCACTGACATCCGCGGCCAGTTTAATTTATGCGTCCGTATAGACACATTCTCTCGTGGAGAAACTCCAGTGACATAATTTACCAGCGATCCGCCAGCGTACGGACTGTAGATATGAAGGGGTGGGTGGGTGGGGGGTGAGTGGTGGTGGTGGAGAGAGCGGCAACATGCCTTTGTTTCACGGGATAGAGGGGGGTGAAGATAGCGCCGGGAGGGGGGGGGGGGAGGGGGAGGCGGGCAATTGCCACAATGAAATTGAAATTTTACTGCTTCGTAGCTACTCAGAGTGGGGAAGGAGAGTAGAGAGGGGGGGGGGGGGGGGGTAGGTCAACAAGAACGAAAGGTGTCATGCGTGTACCGTGACGCAAGTATTTTTTTGGTTTGGGGTTTTAGTGGGACCGATCGGATGGTTTTGTCAAGCGTTTCGTCACAGAGACCCAATTTGAGCATATTTGTTCGTGATTTGTGTTGACTTATTAGCCATTATGGTCTGGGAAAATCGAAATATTTGGGGAATTAGAATGAATGAAACTAAATACAAACTATCTCAGTATGCCGAACACACAGAGTTCTTGCTAGTATGGGGATAAAAGAAATCGTTTGAAACTTGTATTGCAGTTCTTTTTAGATTTGACTGTGTCTCAGGTCTTCATATAAATTTGAGCCAGTTTGGTTAGGAAGCTTAGTAAAAAAAAAATAAAGAAAAGAAATTTAGTCAAAATCGCTATAGTATTATGGAGCATTTACAAACTGGTTGAAATCCACAAAAAATTCGGATACTTGCAATATGGTTCACAAATTACTTGAGTGATTGCGTAGAAATGAACTATTCAGAGAGACTTGCAGGTGTAAGTCATTTGCTGAAAATACGGGTAAAATGCCAGATTGCACCTTTAGAAAGAATAGCTATACTGAAATACATCATCCTTTCAAAGCTGATTAATCTTTGGTTGCCTTTACCAAATCCGCCAGATGTTTTCTATCAAAAGTGCCAGAAAATATTATGTAAATTTGCTTTGAACAAAAAGAAAAAAAAATTAGTCGAAAACAGCGCATAAAAGCGCACGGAATGAAGGTACTTGTCTTCCTGAGTTAAAAACCTATGCTGCATCTCTGAAAGTGTTCTGGGTCCATACAACTGGACGATCAACCCATAAATGGAAACACATTTTACTCAGTGCTTTTCCTCAATGGTCTTTTATGAGTAAATATGGTTCAGAGATTGTTGCAAAGTATACAATCTGTTCTAAATAAAAGTTCTTAGAGCTTAAACACTATTTTTGTTATAAATGTCCGCACAAAAATTTTGCTGATCTACTTGTAGAACCAGTATGCTACAATAAACGTATTCCAGTTAAGAAAAGATACGGTGTCTGAAAAATTCTTGAAAACAAAAGAGTCTATCATTTCACACAGGTTTTTTTTTATGATAATGGTCAGTGTCTTTCTCACAAGCACTTTAAAAAATTATGGTACCAATATTGATTTTCTTACTATTACAGGTTATATATCGACAATAATTGAATTTAATAAGAAATCTGACATTTCCATTGAAAACAAACGTAATATATTTCTATGTATAAGATATTGTTTGCCACCTATAAAGGCTCAAGGTCGTATTACGATATATTGATTGATAATCAGTTGAGAGCTCCATGCTTTGACAAATGGGACACGAAACTTTTACTGATTCATGACTTGAAATCGTGCTTCTTTTATGTACGCATGTAAAGCTTAAATGATTCAGCTGAGATTAATTCACAGTTGCTTAGAAAAAATTTCATTTTGAAAGAAATTGGAGTATCTGGATAAACATAATTTCTGTGGCTTATTTAAAAACGGTATTGACCATATATTTCAGATGTGTCTTTACGTTTAATGCTTTTGGAGTATGTTAACTGATTTAGTAAAAGAGAAATGTACACACGCACAGAATATATGTTTAACAGAATCTTTCATAGTTCAGGGTTTTGATGTAACAATCGCTGCTGATTACACTTTTTACTTCATTTTCTTTTAGCAAAACATTATTCATAAACATGTAAGTACGAAAGCAGCCTCCCACAAGTAGCAGTTTTCTTAAGAATATTGAACTATACATATAGAATCGAAATATATAATTAAGATCTAACCACGTGGAATCGAAATATATAATTAAGATCTAACCACGTGGATTTCCATGCCAAATGGCTTACATAAGAGCCCTAAGTCTCTAATACCTAGTTGTTTTAGTTAACATTCTGGGACATGTCTCACTATGATAAGTATCACTAGACTTATCAGCATAATATTTCTGTTCTTTTACCTATGACATTCTGTGAGACTCTTGTATGCTGCACAAGTTTTTTTTTTCTTTTTCCTGGTATTTTTGTTTGCTTGTTTGTTTGTTTATCTGTACTTGAGAGACAATGTACTCTGCTGCAACGACATATCTTCACTTGCTGCGACCCAACCCATTCTGCTTTTCTGTTTGTCTGCTTGTCTGTCCGTCTGTCTGTCCATCTATCTGTCATTCTGTCTGTCTTGCCTCATACTAGTTATTTGTCATTACCGATCTCTCAATCTGCGTCTATTTTTCACTCTTATTTCCTAAACCATGCTTACTCTGCAAACGAATAGTTTGTCTTAAGTTCAACATATTGTATTGTACTATGTATGTCACCAAACATCTATGTTTTATGTAAGTATATGATGATATGCTGAAGTTATTTCCTATTTCTGTGTATTTGTTTATTTTTAATTAGTTATTTTTGGTTTGCTTTATATCTAATTTCTGATTTTTACTGTTGCTATGTCTATGCTTTTTTCTTTTGTTTAACAAAATAAAAGCAAACAGAAATGTGTTTTTTGAAACTCTGGTATTGTTATGTATCAATGGTATTATCATCATACAGAAATGAGGAAACAGATTTGTGTGTTGTAATGTAGAAATGGTTTATTATTACATCGGAGAGAGAAAACAGTTCTGTGTGTTGCAATGGTATAAATGACATTTAGCATGACATCAGACGGCAAACATTGTAACTTATTGATGGTGTTATCACTAAACAGGAGAGACGAAACAGCTTTGTATGCTGTAATGCATCAGCAGCGTTATTATTACACAGAGGACAGGAAACGGCTGTGTGTATCGTAACGTATTAATTGTTTCATCATTACACGGAAGAGAGGAAATAATGTTCGGGTTGTGATGTATTGATGATTTTATCATCATACACAAGAAAGGAAACAGAAGGTGTGTTGTTATGAATTGATGATGTTCTCATTACACACATTGAGTGGTGACCCGGTGGATGTCATGTACACTTACGAAGTGACACAATCCTAAGTGCTTGGTTCAAGATTCATACAGGCAGGAATCTTTCCTACCCACACCATGTGCAGATACGGTTCACTGTCTTGATAACTCGATTTTTTAAACTTAGCTACGCGTGTGCAATGTGCTATTTCTGGCGTAAAAAAAAACAACAAAAACTTACGGCAACAAGGGAGTTGTCCATGACAGGTTGGGGTTTGGAAAACGAATCCACTATTCAACATTATTGTCAATGTGTGCAAAAAGTGCTTTTTGCGAAGATGCCTGCAGATG
>CM031596.1:81307208-81327208 GCA_018398815.1 Conus ventricosus | reverse complement strand
GCCTCTTCCCCAAGGGTGGGTTTTCTGGGGCCTTTTAAACAAGGGGTCGGTGTCCTTTTTCGCAGAGTGGAATTTGTGCGGGGTAAAATTTTGTCCAAGAAATCGAGTAGAAGGGAGCATTCTCAACTTGGGACTGGTAAAACGAAAAGCCGATTGGTTTTTGGAAAATTCCCACACAAGTTTTGATTTGGCCGTCCCCCTCGTGCATGTTCTCTGCAACGGAGTCAGTTTGCGAAAAAGGGGTTTCGTTGATAGTTTTGGGGGCTTTTCCCATCCGGGGGACACTTTGGGTATGTTTTGCGATTTTTTGGTGAGGTTTTTTCCATAGCAGAGTTTCCAGCAATTAAAATTTTTTCAGCCAGAAGGGGGTTTTGGAAGGTTTTGATCTCCTTTGCGACGGCTTTTGGAACATTTTCCCCAAACTTTTAAAAGCAGGCGGGGGTTTTGTATTCGACAACTTGGGGGGTGTCAGTCACTACGAGCCGGGCAGAGGTACCTGAGCAAAGGTGGTCGGGAGAACCCTTTTGGCCCAAAAGAACCCCGATGAGGTTTTTCGGGTTGACTCAATAGATAGGGCGTTCGCGTGCTTTTCATAAACGACCCCAAGTGCTGACACACTTCCGCGTTTTGAAAATGGAGGCACTCACAAAGTGGTCACGAAGATGTTTTTGAACCCATGTCCACTGCACAAGTCCAAAGAGGGGTACCTTTGCCACGGTTTTGAAAATTTCACACCCGACACCCTCATCCTCGAAGGGGTTGGGGGGTTTTGGGGGCAGTGCTCGTGCAAAAATCGTTGTATTGCCTGGGGGTTTTGTTTGTCCCGCCCCATTAAACACTCCCCTTTTCAATACATTGACCTTGACAGTGTTTCTAAAATAGTCCGATGTCTTCAGTTTTTTTTTCAGCTCTCCAACGTTTTTCCATTGACGGGTTATGGTAAAATTTCCTTTTTTTGGGGACATCGTGACCGTGAAACAAACAACCGTAAAACTGATATACGTGTTTTTCCGCATCCCATCCTCTACACCCAAATGCGGCGTTGCCCAAAGCGTGTTTTTTACTATTAACTTATGCGAAATGAAACCTCGTTTTCTCACCACTCCAACCACTCTCTCGCGCTGCCCGTATTTGTTTTTTTTTTTCGGCTCAAAAGCGATTTTCCTTTTTCTTACTGGATATTCTGGGGCTGCTTGCTCATCCCCAAGAACAAAGCATTGGCATCGTATCCTTTCAACTTCGTACCGGCTTTCGGATTGCCTCGAACAAACTTTTTTTTTTTCCCCATGATAGCGATAAAAAATGATCGGGGGCCACCCCCATTTTCACGAACAGACTGTGCAATCCTTACGATCTCCATTAGAAAGAAAAAATAAACTCCGGGGGCAGTGTTTTAAAAAGATATCGCAGTGTGGCCCCGGGAAGCCGTGGCGTCTTCGATGCCCACCCAAAATTTTGATAAAAAGGGTCTGCCTTTCCAACTTGTGGAATGGCACGTTTTTGTTTTTAAACCCGTTGAAAAGTCTTTCAGGGTGGTCATTTTGTGTTTGCCCGACACTTTAACAATGGGCAAGCCCTCCTTTTACTTATCGACGCATTTTTTAAGAACTGAGAAGGCCCTGGAGTGGAAGATGATCCATTTTCAACGGTCCTGACGTGATAAACTTGGGAAAAGAATCCTTTCTTTTCCTCTACATAAAAAACAGCGAGGACTTGGCTAAGAAAACCCGGGGGGAAAGATAATGGGGTTTTCCAAAAATTTGAGCTTTGATGTTTGGTACATTTTACCCCCGTTTTATTTTTGAAAAGAAATTTAAAAGGGGGTTCGAGTCTTCCGGTGGTTCATCTTCGTAAAACCACCGTTTTCCATCTCCGATCCTTTGATGTTTGTCGAATATTGACAATGCCAAAGAAAAAGGTTTTCTGACATTCGTGTATATTTGGCGTGTTAAAAACCCCACCAGGGAATTTTCCGGGAGATAATCATCCAGTTTCGTTTTATTCCGGGGCAGAGGACGGGTTCTTCTATCTTTTTTTTCTTCCTCTTCCGTTCCCTTTGGTCCAGTTGTTCAATCGGAGCAAATTCTTCTCTGAGAAAGGCCATACGGGTGGAAAATTTTTTCCCAGATAATCCACCATTTTTTTTACGAGAATTGAGAACCCCTTCGAAACAAAACAGATTTTTCTTCCCCAGAAAATTTTGAACACACCTGACTGACAAAGGAACGTGTTTTTTTCACGTACCGGTTTTTGGGGTCCTCTTTTGGGGGCTAGGAAATCAGGGCACCAATAGCTCAAAACGAACGTGACCGTAAGGAAAAAAAAAAATAGGTCCACCAGATGCCATTCCCCTTTTAAATTTTTCCAAGGGGTTGGGAGGGGTTTAAAACCCCCCGGGGATAGACGTTTTGATGTTGTCTCCTTTGCAAGTCATTCGTGCGACAAAGCCTCCGTTCTTTTTTCCACACTTTCCGCATTTTGGACAGCCGAAGCGTGAGCCGCTTTATTGACTTGGTGATGTAACAAAAATTTTTTCGTAGTTGGGGACGGACATAGTGTCGGAGTATTTTTGGCCCCGCGACGACGAGGGATGGGGCAAGGGGGCACTCGTTTCTCGTATTCAAAGCATCCACGTTGACCCCAAAATCTTTTTCCCAATGTTTCCAAGTCAGAAAAGGTAACGCCGGAAAAATCGGACGCGTGGCGGGTCCCTTCCATGCCGGAACAGCTCCTGAGTCGGGGGCTGGAGTTCGTGAGACTGGGGCCTTTGCAAGGGCCCGGCACCTGAAGAAGCACAATTTTATCCCCCTAAGGGAAAAAGGGGTTTTCGTCACCACCAGGGGGAAATGGCCTTGTTTTTTGTAATGAATTGGGATGGGGGATCGCACAGCCGATGGGAAAGTCGGACAACGGGGTTTACATAAAACTGGGAGAGTCACTGCTGGGCGGGCCACTTGGAGTTGGGCGAGTTGTCTGGCATGCTCCAACATGTCCGTGTTGTTGGTTTTTTTAGAAACGATCAAAATCTTTTTGGTTTTTGATGAGGCAGGGGCCTCGAACACCCTGGGTTATTTGGGGGCTGAAAAAACGATGTCATCATTTTTTCATATGGAAATAAAGAATGGCTGAGGGTTTATTTTAAATCGTTTTGTTGCTTTAAAAATTTTTCCGAGTTCATCGTTTTTCCCTCAGGGGCTCCTCTTCTCCTCCAAAGGGTGTTTTACATGGACTGTCGCGTTCCTTTGTAATGATGGGTGCGAATGGCGTCCCCCGTTGTCTCGAGATTGACTCGTCTCGGGGTCGACTTCCGTGGGGTCAAAAAACGACGGAATCCGTAACTAGCCGCGTTTTTCTTTTCACGGGTGTTGGTCTCGCTTGTGCGGGATTTTCCTTTTAGTACCGTTGGACGATCGTGAGTGAGCAGGTCCCCCTGAAGATTTTCCCTTTTTTTTTAAATTTTTTTACCCCAGACTGGCATTGGATAAAACACTTCGATGTTTTTCTTTGAATCGTTTCAGATTATATTTGTTAGTAAAAACCACTCCCAATCTGGGCAGGACCAAAGAAATAACGCCCCCCCTTGAAAGGGGGAGGGGTTCCATTTTGAAAAAAAAAAAAATGTAAGTACTGAAATAGTAAAAAAAAAAATGTTTTAAATGATTGAACTCAACTAAACCCCTTTTATTTTCGTTTATAAAGAAAATAAAACAATCCTACTAACCACGTTTGGACGTGAAAAAAATTTTAAAACCCCCAAAAAAAAAAGTGGAAAATTGGGGTTTTAATTTGTTTTTAAAAGGGGACAGCCATCACACCCCAAATTTTTTATGTAAGTGAAAAAATTTGTTGCGTGTGTGAGGGTCAGGGTTTATTTTTTCCCTTTTCCACCATTAAACAAATATATGATACCCTTTTCGATTACTTTTTTTCAATTTTTTTCGTACAGTGGATCAGAGAAAAAGAGCGACGGAGAAGATGACCCATCTACGTTTCTAGGTAAGAAATGTTTTTCATGTGTTTTTTTTTATGCAATGAACAAAAAATAAAAATTTTGAATATCCGGGCGTTTTTAAAAAGTTTGTTTAGGGTTTTTCTTTTTTTCTCTGTTTCAGATAAAAATGAGAGGGAAAATAAATAAAACGATAGTGGTGGAACGAAAAATCAAACCCACGGTGTTCATTCGTTGTGAGTTCTTGAAATTGAGATTACACGCCTTGGGCCCCACGTGAGTCATACAACATTTATTTAAAGACGGGATCTTTTGTCTTTAATTTTAAATTTTTTTTTTTCGTTTTTTAAGGTTTCAGCTAAAGTTATTCAAAAACAAAAAAAAAAAATAAATGCTAGACCAATATTTGTTTCCCTTTTAAAAAGTAATAATGAAATATTAAAATAAAAAAGAAAAGTTGTTTTTATTCGCAAATTCTCTTTCCAATCTAACGCCTTCGCCCATTTTTGCAATTCCCATCAGCATGACGGTTTTGGGCCCTTTTTCGCCCTACCCTCCCTTTTTTTAATCACGGGGCTTTTTCCCGGCAAACTATTCAAGGTCGCGTTAATCCAGCGCCTTTTTGGTAGTGTTTGGGTCTTTTGGGGTTTTTTTGTTTAAAGATGTGTATGAGAACGCTGGGGGTCAAGGGGTATGAATGCTTTTTTCTATGTTAAAAAAACACACTCAAAACAATGTACATAACAAACACCGGGACCTCATTCTCTGTCATGACGCTCGTGAAAGGAATAAAAGACGAGCAGAAAAACAACACACCTCGGGACGCGCAAACGAAAGAAAAAAGATATAAACAAACTTTTTTTTCTTTTTTTATTACAAGCTCATATTCTTTACAAAAACGAATTTAAACGGTTAATCCAGTAAAAAGGGAAAAAAAGTCAGGGTCTCTTCTTTCTCTCCTCTTTTTCTATCCCCTTCTCTCCCCTTTCTCTCTTTCCCCTTTTCACCCACATCATTTAAAAAAGCGAGCATTTAAAAAACATTCGGTATAACAAATTTTAAAAAGTTAGCGCACTCCCCAGGGCAGAAAAAAAAAAGTCGGGTACATACGTACATCATTAACGAAAAAAAACAAACAATTATCGTTATTTATCAAAACAAAAACTTACAGATTCATTCAATCATCCAAAAAAGAAAACGTATATACAAAATTAATACTTGATTCACGCCCATAATACATTTAAAAAACATCAAATTTTTTTTTTTTTTAAGGTATGATTTTCTCTTACCTGAGTAAAAAAGAAACGTTTAAGTCCATTTTCGATACGTGATGATCGGGGGTTTTGTGAGGTGCAAAGTCGTTTGTGAGTTTCACAATGCAAAACCAAGTTTTACCTAACTTATAAAAAAAAAAATTATTGGCTTCGCGCATCGTATTTGGTGTTGTTTTTTTGGTTCAGCGAGATTGTATTTCCCCGGGGTTCGCTTCAGCGACATCTGGTATGTCCGGGGGTTGTTTTTTTTCGGGGCCAGCGATGTTCGGTATTTTCCACCTTTTTTTTTTTTTTTGGGCACGGTGTTTCCCTTTGGGTTTTATTTTTCCTCCACCTTTTTTTTTCCTCTTTACGTTTCGCTGTTTGCGAACTTCATGTCGTAACTCCGGGGTTTTTTGGTTTTTGTTTTTCAGTCATCCCCAAGTCTCCTTCCCCCGTTTTTTAGTGTCCCTTTTAATCTACATGTTGTTGATGGGATCTCGTTTTTCCCAATCTGCCGGTTATAATCTTTAACAGTCTTTTTTTGACTTTCAGCAAACGTTCAAACTCCCCTTGATGGGGGGCAACGCCTCTTTGGGGCGGTTTTTTTTTCCCCCCTTTGCTTATCGGACCGGTAGTGACGGGTATGAATTTTCACACTTTCTCCCCTTTTCACGAGGGGGTACACGTTTCAAATGACTTTCAGATTGTATTTTTATGGGAAAAAATGTTGTTTTTCCCCCTTTTCTGCCAACACCTTCACTTTACAGTTTTATTTTCTGTCTTCGGTCCTCTGTCTCTCTCTCGGTCTCTCTCTCTCTCTCTCCCCTCTCCTCTCTCTCTCTCTTCTCTCTCTCTCTTCTCACCACACACACACAACACACACACACACACCCACACACACAACACCAAAGTGATATTGCAAACCCTTTTAACTTTCCCCTGTTGACTGAAAAAAGAGAAAATCGGGTCCGTTTACCCCCGAATTAAACCCTCCCCCCCTGTTTTCGGTTGACCGACGTCAGTACCACCCCCGAATCTGTGTGGGCAAAAGGAACGTACACACTCGGTTTTTAAAACAGACACTGCGTGACTGGGGCAGCTCGCTCAGCCATGTCCGTTTTCTTTTTCCCGTCGCGACCCAGTCCGCGTGTCTGTGTTTAAACCCAGGTGTACGTTTCCCTTTTTTCCCACACAGATTCGTGGTGTTTGATCGGTCAACCCCTAAAACGTAGGGGATTGGGATTCAGGTGGGTATAACGGACCCGATCTTTTTTTTTTCAGTCAAAGAGGAATTCAAGGTTTTCAAATATCACTTTGTGTGTGGTTGTGTGTGTGTGTGTGGTGTTTTGTGTTTGGGGTGTGTGTGAGAGAGAGAAGAGAAGAGAGAGAGAGAGAAGAAAGAAGAGAGAGAGCCGAAAGAGAAGAGAGCCCAGAGACAAAGACATACAAACGTAAAATGAAGGTGTTGGCAACAAAGGGAAAACACTACACTTTTTCCATCAAACTACAACTCTGAAAGTCATTTGAAACGTGTACGCCTCCGTGAAAACGTGGAGAAAACGTGTGAAAATTCATATCCGTCACTACGCTGTACCGACTAATGTCAAAGGAGGGAAAATAAAACCGACCCAAAGAGGCGTTGCCCTCCATCAACGGGAGTTTGAACGTTTGCTGAAAGTCAAGAAAAGACTGTCTGAAGATTATAACCGGCAGATGTCGGAAATCGAGATGCCAGTCAACAACAGTGTAGATTCAAAGGACACTAAACAACGTGGGAAGGAGACTTCGGGACTGACTGAAAAACAACAACCAAGAAATACCGGAGTTACGACCACTGAAGTTCGTCAAACAGCGACAACGTAAAGAGGAAAAAAAAGAGTGGAGGACTGTCACGAGCCGGTTTACCTTGTTTTTACTCTGTTATTTAATAGAGAACGAAACACTAACAGCTCACGACTTTTTATAATAACTGTGTGATTGTCAATAGGCTCACTCTCGCACTTTCGTCACACCCGACAACAACATGTAGCTCACTTCCTCCAAACAGTCGTCTGCTATCACTCCAACATTTATAACAGACTCAAAGAAATACAAGTTCCAACTTTACTTGTACGAAAACCACTTAAACTTCACATTCATAATTTAACATACATTTTTGCACACAGGTATTCACAAATTAACTTAAATTAGCCAACCCTCAACATTACTTTATTTCTAAACTAGCTGACCTCCCTAGCGAACTACTTCCCCTAACTGTAACTAGAACTCACCTAACCTCTGACCTGACCAAATTAAATAACTTCCCAAGTTCCCAACTAACAAATTAACTCACACGCCTACGCTCTCCCAATTACTCGAACATTCTTACGACAACATTCTTAGACTCATGCTCCCATCGCTCAATTATTCCAACATTCGATTCTAGTACAAACACCACACGCAACTACAAAGTCCAGCCTCGCGCAAGCTCTCCATGACATTACAATTCACTCAGCCACGCGGTGTTCACAGCGGCCGCCCAGCTATCAAACATGATGCCAAGCAGCCCACACCTTCATGCATTCAGAAAAGGGCCGAACACGGGGGACACTGCCTTATATTCCTACGCATTGCCTCGGCTTCACCAAGGCCATACTCCACAGATGCGGAAATTATAAAAATCCTACAAAACTTTTAAAACCATCACTAACACTTCCTGACATCACCCCCTTCCCCGGGGAAAAAAAAAAAAAAATAAACCATTATAATTTTTTTTTTTTTTTTAAAGAAGACCAGCGACCGACGGAGGAAAGTTCCTCTGAAGATGGCTCGAAACTAGGTGTATTTATCCATTTAGGGAAAATCCACTGATTAAGAGCTTCAAAATAACCTTCACCAAGGTTAATAATTGAGTACCACACTCAATAATTGACTAGTCCCCCGACTGTCAAATGCTCAATCCCTTTAGAGTAATTTTTCCTATTACTCTATCATTAATGAAAATTCTCGTCAGAATTAACATTAGTCCTAGACCCCTGTCACAGGACATGGATACAAAAAAGTAACTCGAATACCACATATTCAAGAACTCTCTATGACCCCCGTCATAGGTTACACCCAGATTGTTGCATCAACATCCACAAATCGACCGAAGGTCCCTGGTCCCTATCTAAAAAATATGTTTATAATTAATAATCACATATAAATTCTAATTCTACTGTCAAATATACCATCCATGTGAGTGATAACATTAATTGAAAATTTTTTTTTTTTTTTTTTTTTTTTTTTTTTGTCCATCCAAATGATTCATATTGTCTTTCCACGTCTTTGAACATCCCTCCGGTCACAACGTTGATTGAAAATGTTTTTTCATTCCAAAGGGTTTTAGTGTCTTTTCACGTACTTGAACAGTCATTGTGTTTTTGAAAAGTTTACTTCACCGTGTACGACGATACATGTATAACAGTTGGACTTGGCCTTGAATAAGTCGACGTCACACGTGTGAAGTAACTTGGACTTGTGGATGACAGCTACGGAGTGCAGCAAAGGATGATAGCATCTTCCATCAGCCGTGTTCCTGCAACAATCCAACTCACAAGCGAAAAACATGCTCTCCAACTAACAAGTTAATGCTATGATAATACAAGCATACGCATCTGCATGACCTCACTCCACCAGACGAGACAACACATCCGCTTCATAATTACTTGCACCTGGGATTGGTAAAATTGAAAATGAATAATCTTGCAGTGCAAGACCCAGCGCAAAACACGCGCATTTGTTGGTTTAGCGTTTTCCAAGACTGAAAGCGGTTTGTGATCCGTCTCCACAATGAAGTGACGACCAAACAGATAGCGCTGGAATTTCTCCACGGCCCAGATAAGCGCAAGGCACTCCCGCTCAATAGTTGAGTACCTCGTCTCTCTGTCCAGGAGCCTCCTGCTTGCGTATAGGATTGGGTGCACTTGCCCTTCTTTGGACTGCAGCAAAACCGCCCCTATGCCCACTGATGAAGCATCAGTGCGCACAATGAAGGTCTGCGCAAAGTCAGGCAATGCCACGACAGACTTTTGGATAATACCAGTTTCACTGTGTCAAACGCAGTTTGACAAGCGGCTGACCACTTCACCTTGCTTGGACACATTCTCTTTGTCAAATCCACCAAAGGTGCCACTGTGCCTGAGAAGTGCGGTATGTTACCGACGATAAAATCCTGCAATGCCCAAAAATGAACGAACTTTGTCGCTTTGTTGTTGGTACACTGACTGACAAAACTTGTGAAACCTTGCTTGGTTCTGGTGACATCTCATTGCCCCCGATGACATGTCCCAAGAAGGCAATCTTCTGATAGCCTACTTCAATCTTACTAGGCCGAGCTGTAAGTCCATGCAAAGACAACTCTCTCAACAAAGCGTCAAGTGACGATAAGTGGCGTGTCCAGCTGACAGTAGCCACCAAAATGTCGTCGAAGAAATTCAACGCATCGAACTTCTTCAAATGCAATTTCCTCATCATGCGTGCAAATGTGCTTGGGGCTGTGGATAACCCAAAAGGCATGCGCTTGAAATGAAACAAACCCTGTGGAGTCCGAAAAGCGGTTTTCTCCCTATCACCCTCAGCCATCTTATCTGCCAATATCCTTTGGTCAGATCAATTTTGGTGAACCACTTTTTGTCTTTGAGAGAAATGAATAGCTCCTCCACATCTGGAATTGGTTCAGAATCAAACTGTGTCACCTTGTTGATTTCTCGCATGTCAATGCAAAAGCGCACAGTACCATCTCTCTTCCGGATCAGAACGACTGGTGATGAAAATGGGGAACAAGATGGTTCTATGATATCCATTTGTAACATTTTATCAATTTCTTTCTTGACCAAGTCGTCTGAACCGAAAGGAAGAGGATACTGCCGAACATTCACAGGTTTGGATACTGTGAGCGAAATGCGATGTTCGCATAAATCAGTGACGCCTGGCACATCAGTAAGCATCTCAGAGTGCTTTTCCATGACCTGTTCAATTTGTAGCCTCTTGTCCTGTGGCAAGGCAACATCATATTTGACCTCTTTCACACCTTCAGTTTGCACTGTGGGAACTGTTTGTATAGACACTTTGGAAGTTCAAAGGTAAGACAAAATTATAGAACTATTTGCTATGTATTTCCAGCAAATGAAAATCACTGATTTTACTGCTGAATCCAATGTGTAGCAGTTTACAATGACAAATACATTTTTACTGACTCCAATTTTAACAAATGCAAGTATATTATTGCTTACTCCAACTTCAGCAAATACAAATATAATACTGCTTATTCCAACTTCAGCAGCAATTACAATCTTATTGCTGACTCCAACCGCAGCAATGTACAATAGCAAAACACTGCTGAATTCATTTAATACAGCAATGAATACATTTTCCACATTCACAATTACACAATATTCTACAAGTGTAATATAAGTCAGACCCAGTAAATTTCCTCAATATCTTTAAATTTTAACTAAATTGCCTGTCGCGACAGCCCGACTCTGATAACAGTCCAAGAAGTGACTCACCCAAGAGTACAGAGTTTTGCGCCCGGTACGACTGCTCACATCAGACAGCAGCCTCACACCAGAATGCGTCTGTTAAACCCCTTCCGACCATTCCCTCACAGTGGTCGAGAGTCGTCAACGGCACATAAAATATAGGAAAGAAAAATGTATTAGAAAACATTATAGTATAGGCTAAATAAATTTCATACAATAATGACTATAATCAATAATACTTCTGAAAATATAAATATTACTATTTTTCCGAAAATAAATCTAGAAATGTTACTACTTATCCACAAGTTTAACCGTTTCACTGACCATCCTACTACTGATGGACAACAACACAATTATTGAAAAATGCAGGCTCGCCACTAATGTCACGAGCCGGTTTACCTTGTTTTTACTCTGTTATTTAATAGAGAACGAAACACTAACAGCTCACGACTTTTTATAATAACTGTGTGATTGTCAATAGGCTCACTCTCGCACTTTCGTCACACCCGACAACAACATGTAGCTCACTTCCTCCAAACAGTCGTCTGCTATCACTCCAACATTTATAACAGACTCAAAGAAATACAAGTTCCAACTTTACTTGTACGAAAACCACTTAAACTTCACATTCATAATTTAACATACATTTTTGCACACAGGTATTCACAAATTAACTTAAATTAGCCAACCCTCAACATTACTTTATTTCTAAACTAGCTGACCTCCCTAGCGAACTACTTCCCCTAACTGTAACTAGAACTCACCTAACCTCTGACCTGACCAAATTAAATAACTTCCCAAGTTCCCAACTAACAATTAACTCACACGCCTACGCTCTCCCAATTACTCGAACATTCTTACGACAACATTCTTAGACTCATGCTCCCATCGCTCAATTATTCCAACATTCGATTCTAGTACAAACACCACACGCAACTACAAAGTCCAGCCTCGCGCAAGCTCTCCATGACATTACAATTCACTCAGCCACGCGGTGTTCACAGCGGCCGCCCAGCTATCAAACATGATGCCAAGCAGCCCACACCTTCATGCATTCAGAAAAGGGCCGAACACGGGGCGGACACTGCCTTATATTCCTACGCATTGCCTCGGCTTCACCAAGGCCATACTCCACAGATGCGGAAATTATAAAAAATCCTACAAAACTTTTAAAACCATCACTAACACTCCTGACAAGGACATACCAGACTGAACCCGAAGGGAAACACCGTGACCAAAAAAAAAAAAAAGGTGGGCAAATACCGAATCATCGCTGGAACCTGAAAAACAACACCGGACATACCAGATCGTCGCTGAAGCGAACACCGGAAATACCGAATCATCGCTGAACCAGAAACAACAACACCGGACATACCAGATCGTCGCTGAAGCGCGTAATTTTTTTCTATATAAGTTAGGCTACAAACTTGGTTTCGGCATTGTGACACTCACAAACGACATTGCGACACTCACAAACGCGATCATCATCGTCATCGTATCGTGGACTTACAACGTTTCTTTTTACTTTGAGGTAAGAGAAAAATCATACCTTAAAAAAAAGAAATTTGATGACTTTTTAACATGCGTATATATGTGCGTGAATCAAGTATTAATTTTGTATTACGTTTTCATTTTTGGATGATTGAATGAATCTGTAAGTTTTTGTTTTGATAAAATAACGATAATTGTTTTGTTTGTTTCGTTAATGATGTACGTAGTGTACCGTATCTTTTTTTTTCTGTACCTAGGGAGTGCGCTAACTATTTACAATTTGTTATACCGAAATGTGTTAAATGCTCGCTTTGTTAATGATGTGCGTGAAAGAGAGAGAGAGAGAGAGAGAGAGAGAGAGAGAGAGAGAGAGAGAGAGAGAGAGAGAGAGAGAGAGAGACCCTGTACTATTTTTTTCCTTTTACGTGGATTAACCGTTTACAATTCGTTTTTTGTGAAGTAATATGACGCTTGTAATAAACAAAAGAAAACGAAGTTTGTTTATATCTTGTTTTCATTCGTTTGCGCTGTCACGCGAGAGTGTGTTGTTTTTCTGCCTCGTCTCTTATTTCCTTTTCACGAGCGTCAGTGACAGAGAATGAGGTACTCGGATGTTTGTTATGTATATTGTTTTGAGTGTGTGTTTTAACATAGAAAAAAAAGCATTCATACGCCTATGAGCCACCAGCGTTCTCATACACATCTTAAAACAAACAAACTCCAAAAGACCCAAACACATACACGAAAAAGGCGCTTGAGATTAACGCGACCTTGAATACGTCTTGACCGGGAAAAAGACCCGTGATTGCTAAGAGAGAGTAGGAGCGCAAAGGCCACTACGTCATGCTGATCGAATTAGCTAAAATGGGCGAAGGTCGTTCAGACTTGGAAAGAGAATTTGCGAATAAAAACAACTTTTCTTTTTTAGTTTTAATATTTCATTATTACTTTTTAAAGAACAAATATTGGTCTAGCATTTACTCGTAGAGTTTGAATAATCTTTAGCTGAAACGCTTAAAAAACGTATAAATTTTTTTTTAAATTAAACTGATCGAACTAGATGCCTCGTCTTTAACATAAATGATTGTATGACATCACGTAGTCCAAGGCGTTGTAATCTCAATTCAAGCATACTCACAACAGAATGATACACACGTGGGTTTGATTTTTCGTTCCACCACTATCGATTTATTTATGTTCCTCATCATGTTTATCTGAAACAGAGAAAAAAAGAAAACCACTGAACAATACATTTTAAAACGTCCGGATATTACAAACATCTATTTTATTTTTTGTTCATTAGCATAAACAAAACACATGCTAAAACATTTCTTACCTAGACAACGTAGATCGGTCATCTTCATTCCAGTCGCTCGTGTTCTCTGATCCACTGTACGAATAAATTGAAAAAAAGTAATCGTAAACGGTATCATCATATTTGTTTAATGGTGGAAAAGGGAAACATAATAAATCCTGATCCTCACACACGCAACAAGATTGTTCACTTACATAGAAAATTTGGTGGTGATTATGACTGTCCCTCATTTTAAAAACAAACTTATAGCCCAAACTTTTACCAGCGTTTTTTTTTTTTTTGTTTTAAATTTCTTTTCACGTCCAGAACGTGGTTAGTAGGATTGTTTTATTTTCTTTATAAACGACAATGAAAGGAGTAGTTGAGTTCAATCATTTAAAACATTTTTTTTTGTTACAATATTTCAGTACTTACATTTTTTTCTTTCAGAAATGGAACACCTACCTCCTTCAACGGGTGGCGTTACTTCATTGTCCTGCCCAGATTGCAGAGTGGTCTTTACTAACAAATATAATCTCAAACGACATGTCAAAGAAAAACATCAGAATGTCGTCTTACTCCAATGCCATGTCTGTGGTAAAGAATTTAAAAGAAAGGAGATCTTCAGAGGCACCTGCTCACTCACGATCGTCAACGGTACGTAAAAGGAAAAATACCGCACAAGCGAGACTCTACTACACCGTGAAAAGACAACGACAGGATCTAGTTACGGATTCCGTCGATTTTGACCCCACGGAAGTCGATCCGAGACGAGTCAACTCTACGATGACAACTGGACGCCATTCGCACCCATCATTACGAAGGAACGTGACAGTCCATGTATAAACATCCGTTGGAGTAGTAGAGGAACGCCTGACTGGAACGATGAACTCGGAAAAAATTTTTGAAAGGCAGACAAAACGATTTAAAATCAACCTCAGCCATTCTTTCATTCTCCATCATCGAGAAAATGATGACTATCGATTTTTTCACGCCTCTCAAAATAATGCCAGGGTGTTCGAGGCGCCTCGCCTCATCAACAACCAAGAAGATTTTGATCGTTTTCTAAAAGAACTCAACAACACGGACATGTTGGAGCATGCCAGACAACATCGACCAGACTCCAAGTGGAGCCGTCCACGCAGTGACATCTACCAGCTTTTATGTCAACCCGTTGTCCGACTTTCCATCGGCTGCTGCGACTCCGCCATCCCTAACTTCATTACAACCAACAAGGCCATTTACACCCTGGTGAGTGACGAGAACCACCATTTTCCTTACGAGGATAACTTGTGCTTCTTCAGGTGCCTGGCCTTGCATAAATGCGCCAGTCGTCACGAACTCCAGTCCCTGACTCAGGAGCTGTTCCGGCAGTGGAAGGGACCCTGCCACGCGTCCGATTTTTCCGGCGTTTTCCTTATCTGACTTGGAAGCATTGGAAGAACGATTCGGAGTCAACGTGGATGTCTTCGAATACGACGAAAGCGAGTCGCCTCCTTGCCTCATCCCTCGTCGTCACGGTGCCAGAAAATACTCCAACACTATGTCCGTCCTCAACTACGAAAATCATTTTTGTTACATCACCAACGTCAATAAAGCGGCTCACGCGTTCGGCTGTCCTAAATGCGGAAAGCTGTGGAAAAAAGAACGGAGGCTTCGTCGTCACGAACTGACTTGCAAAGGAGACAACATCAAACACGTCTATCCCGGAGGAGTCTATCACCCATCACCAACCCCTCTGGAAATATTGAAGGAGAATGGCATCCTGGTGGACACTGATTTTATTTTTCCTTATCGGGCCACGTTCGATTCTGAAGTCTATTTTGATGCCCATGATCTTCCTCAGCCCAAAACGATGGACCCTAAGACCGTGTACGTGAAAAAAACACGTTCCTTTGTCAGTCAGTGTGTGTTCCAATATTCTCTCGGCTGAAGAACCAGTCTGTTTCGTTTCTGAAGGGGATTCTCAAGTTCTCGTAAACAAAATGGTGGATTATCTGGAAAAATTACCCGACCACGCTTATGGCCTTCTCAGAGAAGAATTTGCTCTGTATTTGAACAACTGGACAAAGGGAAGCGGAAAGAGGAAGAAAACAAGCATCAGAAGACCAGTCTCTCTGCCGCTGAACTAAGAACGAAACTGGATGATTATCTCCAGGAACTTCCCGTGGTGGGGTTTTAACAGCGCCAAATATGACACGAATGTCATGAAGCCTTACTTCTGTGAGCGTATTGTCAATCATTCGACACAACATCCAAAGGATCGTGAGATGGAAAACGGTGTTGACGAAGATGAAGACACCAGGAAGACTCGAACCCATTTCAAATTTCTTGTCAAAAAATAACAACGAGTACAAATGTATCAGCACATCAAAGCTCAAATTTTTGGACATCCACAATTATCTTGCCCCTGGATTTTCTTATGCCAAGTACCTCGCTGCTTTTGATGTAGAGGAAAAGAAAGGATTCTTTCCCTACGAGTTTATCACGTCACTGGACACGTTGAAAATGGATCATCTTCCACCTCCAGAGGCCTTCTTCAGTTCATTAAAAAATGCGTCGATAAGTAAGGAGGACTATGCCTATTGTCAACGTGTCTGGACAGATCACAACATGACCACCATGAAAGACTTTCTAACGTGGTGTAACAACAAGACGTCGCACCCTTCCTACAAGCTCTGGAAAGGCAGACCCTGTTTATCAAACTTTAGGACTGGACATGCTGAAAGACGCCATCGGCGTTCCGGGTCCTCACACTGCGATATCTTTTCAAAACACTGCCCCGAGAGTTTATTTTTCCTTGCTCAATGGAGATCGTAAGGACTTGCACAGTCTGCTTCGTGAACAGATGGTGGGTGGCCCCTCGATCATTTTTCATCGCTATCATGAGAAAAACAAAACGTTTGTTCGAGGCAATCTGAAAAGCCGGTACGAACGTTGAAAGGATACGATGCCAATGCTTTGTATCTCTGGGCACTGATGCAAGACATGCCCACAGAATATCCAGTCATCAGAAAAAAGGAAAATCGCTTTAGAGCCGAAAAAACAAACAAATACGGACAGCTGTCGAGAGAGTGGTTGGAGTGGGTGATGAAAAGCGAGGATATTCATTTGCAGCATAAGTTCAATAGTAAAGAACACGCTTTCGGACAACGCCGCATTCGTGTAGATGGATGGGATGCGGAAAACAACACAGTATATCAGTTTCACGGTTGTTTGTTTCACGGTCACGACTGTCCCAAAACAAGGAACTTGACCATCAACCTGTCAATGGAAAAACGTTGGAAGAGCTGAAACAAAACACTGAAGACATCGCAGACTATTTGAGAAACACTGTCAAGGTCAATGTCATTGAAAAGTGGGAGTGTGAATGGGAGCGGGACAAACAACACCATCAGGCAATACAACGATTTTTGCACGAGCACTGCCCAAAACACCCCAACCCGTTCCGAGGATTGAGGGTGATCGGAGCTGATGACATTGTCAAAGCCGTGGACAAAGGTACACTCTTTGGACTTGTGCAGTTGTGACATCGAGGTTCCACAAACATCTTCGTGACCACTTTGCTGAGATGCCTCCCATATTCAAGAACGCGGAAGTGGGTCGAGACGACATTGGGTCGTTTTATGAAAAGCTACGCAGAACGCCGTCATCTATTGAGTCAACCCAGAAAGACCCTCATCGGGAGTTACTTTGGCCAAAGGATTCTCCTGACCACCCCTTTGCTCCAATGGTACCTCTCGCACGGACTCGTAGTGACTGACATCCAACAAGTTGTCGAATACAAGCCCCAGCCTGCTTTCAACAGTTTGGTGATGAAACTGTATCCAACGCTCGTCGTCAAGGAGATCAAGATCCTTCCAAATCCATTCTGGCTGAAACTTTTAAGTTGCTGGGAAACTCTGCGTACGGAAAAACCATCACCAACATCGCAAAGCATACCAACGTGTCCTACGTTGATGGAGAAAAAGCCCAAAAGCTCATCAACGAACCTCTTTTTCGCAAACTGACTCCGTTGACAGAGAACATGCACGAGGTGGAACTGGCCAAATCAAAACTTGTGTGGAATTTACCAAACCACATCGGCTATTTCGTCTACCAGTACGCCAAGTTGAGAATGCTCCAGTTCTACTACGATTGCTTGGACAAGTTTGTACCCCGCACAAATTACCAGCTCTGCGAAATGGACACCGACTCTCTGTATATGGTCCTCAGCACCCCTACCTTGGAAGAGGCTGTCCGGCCCGAACTCCGTCGAGAATTCTATCAAGAATATCCCGGTGGTTTCCTTCCCCGGCCTGCGACACGCACCATCGTGAGTTTGTGGATGCCAGTGTCCGCGGACACGTGCCTTGGGACTCCCCTCCTCCCTGTTGTAAGACTCGTCAAAAGTTTGACAAACGCACCCCGGGTCTCTTCAAGACGGAATATGAGGGTGACGGGATCGTGGCACTGTGCTCCAAGACCTACTACTGCTTCGGAGACTCGAGTGACAAACTCAGCTGCAAAGGACTAAACAAACAACAGAACGAGCTCACCAAGACCCACTATCTCGACGTGCTAAACACTCAGACCAATGGAGGCGGAATCAACAGGAGCTTCAGGACGGATGGAAAGACAGTCTACACTTATCATCAGCGTAGAGATGCCCTTTCTTTCTTCTACATCAAGAGACGAGTTCAAGAGGATGGAATCAGCACTGAACCCCTTTTGATTTAATTTTTCTTTTTTTTTATATGTAATGATTTGTGTTAGGATAACGAAAAATATTGCCTAATGTTGCCCTGTATCAGCTAGTCGATAGATTAGTTGATACAGGCTGGTCCCAAGCCCAGACAAAAACAGGGGAGCAATAAAAAAAATTATTTTCTATTCATTACTTATCAGCGTTAGTTATAGATACTTTTTTCCCTTGAGATGAAGTCGTACCTAGGGGAGCACCGATGACCTGTCCACGGGGTGTGACGCTCCCTTTACGCTCCAGTTGCTTTCAAACCCTCTTTTGGTCACCCGCCCTCTCGCTCGACTAATTTTTTGGTGACGCGTGGCTGCCCTTTCCCCGCTCCGACACGTAGTCCACGAGGTCACGACACCTTCCGGTCATTTCCTGTGATGTCACTTCCACTTCGGGTGACTTCCTGTGACGTCATACATTCCAGACATTCCATCCGCATCCGCATGAGGGTCGTTCCGACCCTGGTATACTACTATACATATTGTATTGTATTGTATTGTATTGTATTGTATTGTATGTTTCTGGTGTGTGTGTGTGTGTGGTGTGTGTGTGTGTGTGTGTGTTGTGTGTGTGTGTGTGTTGGTCTATGTTAGCATCGATTAAAGACGAAGAGAAAGAATGAAGGACGTACAGAAGAAACAAAAGAAACAGATGATAAACTACAACTCAGGACTTCTAATAAACATGACTGGCACTGTAATTTGGAAGGTACAGCAGAATACTAATTGTCTTTTCCTTATAACGTACGTTCCAATTCGATTTTTTCCAGTATCCCAAATGACTTACTTCAATTATTTGCCACCATCATCACCAACCCTCGCTGCTTCTACACACAGTTCAGTAAAATGCACATCCATGCAAGCAGGATTGCAAGTTCAGACAGACAGACAGATCGACAGGCAGAGAAACAGACAACGACAGGTAGAGAAACAAACAGGCAGACAGACAGACTGACTGACAGACACTTCAAACATACAAACAAACACATATACACAGACACGCACACAAACACAGACAGGCAGACTGCACACACACACACACACAACACACACACACACACACACACACACCACACACACACACACACACACACGCACGCACGCACGCACATACACACCAGCGCTCGCGGTTGTCTGGGCTGTATTCAGGCATCATTGTCTGCAATCAGTAGTCCCATGACGATTGTTCTTACTTTAACATGAAAGCCTGGAGAGCGAGAGAGGGAGAGACAGAGAGACAGACAGACAGACAGACAGACACAGAGAGAAAGACAGAGAGCGTGAGAGACAGAGAGGCAGACAGACGGACAGACAGACAGACAAAAGAAAGAAAGACAGAAAGAAAGATAGCAAAAGGAACGAAAGAAAGCAAGGAGAAAAAAACATAAACAAGGATTAAAAAGGAAGAAAGAAAAGAAACAGGAAAAAAGGATGACAGAGCGAACATTGATAAAAGAAAGAAAGAAGAAAGAAAGAGAGAAGACAGCTGAAAGAAAGAAAGAACTGAAGAAAGAAGAAAGAGAGGGATAGATAGAATTAAAGAAATAAACCAGAAAGAAAGAAAGAAACAAATATAGAAAGAAAGAAAGAAAGAATGAAAAAAAAAGACAAAAGAAGAATTTAAAAAATTGAAAAAAGAGAAGGAAGAAAGGGGAAAGGAAGAGAGAAGGGAAAAAAGCGGGAAGAAAAAATAAACAAACACATCAATAACATAACAGACTGATTGAGGTCATACCCTTGGAGTATTAGACACCGTCTACACAGTGAACTTGATC
>CM031596.1:81271899-81307108 GCA_018398815.1 Conus ventricosus | reverse complement strand
CATTTCAGTTTCCTAATTCTAAGTGAGCATTACTCCCCTTCATTGCAAGGAAAAATATTTTGATGACTGATTGTCAACAGAATATTACACTCTGCTTTGCTTGAACCCAAACTCAAGAAAAAAAGTTAACACTTTTGGAATCTTTGATCACATAGACTCGGTACATGTTGCTCATTTTCAAATTCGTAATGGTGAAAAAGCAATGTTTATTGAGTGAGAGAAAGAGAGAGAGAGAGAGAGAGAGAGAGAGGAGAGAGAGAGAACGAGAGAGAGAGAGAGATACACTGATACTGATACTGATACGGATAATTTATTCAAAAAGGCCGTTACCCCTCATGAAGGGGATGGTATATATATATATATATATATAATATATATATTATATATATATATATTATATATATATATATATATATATATTGAATTATAAACAAAGCTTGCTCTTATGTCTTAGATTGAAGAAATAGGGGGAGATAAGCATTCATATCTGCAGTGGTAGATGATTCTGCCTAACTAACAGTATGTGCTTGAGTGGGTGAATGGGGAAAAAAATAAAATAAATGCTTCTCACAATGAACCTTCAGCAAGCTTATAGTCTCCAAGGGGGAGACACCCTCCTATAGGGAGGGAAACTCACTAACATATAACTCCTGGTCATATACCGATATTTCGAAACTTGGTGGTTTCTCCTCAGTGACCGCGGAAAGTGGTAATTTGACTCCTCTGCCTTTTCAGTTTTAAGAAGAATGCAATCCCAGAAAAGGCTGGTGTGCAATACCGTAGTATGTTTGTTGAGTTTTCAAAAAACCAACAAAAGGAGCCACCTAAGAAGCAAAAGAAAATCATGAAAGAGCAAAACAAGCTACATTTTCTTGTGAAAAGTAAAAAATATAAAAGATATCCTCTTAAGACACAAGTGCTGGAGGGTCAGTTTTGGAATGAATCCGCAAGGGACTAAAATACAACAAACTAATAAATTCCAAGGATACGTACCGCGCACCGTTCCAGCAACTTACAGAGCAGCTTGGTGTTGCAATGACTGCAAGAAATATTGAATTATAAACAAAGCTTTCTCTTATGTCTTAGATTGAAGAAATAGGGGAGATAAGCATTCATATTTGCAGTGGTAGATGATTCTGCCTAACTAACAGTATGTGCTTGAGTGGGTGAATGGGGAAAAAAATAAAATAAATGCTTCTCACAATGAACCTTCAGCAAGCTTATAGTCTCCAAGGGGGAGACACCCTCCTATAGGGAGGGAAACTCACTAACATATAACTCCTGGTCATATACCGATATTTCGAAACTTGGTGGTTTCTCCTCAGTGACCGCGGAAAGTGGTAATTTGACTCCTCTGCCTTTTCAGTTTTAAGAAGAATGCAATCCCAGAAAAGGCTGGTGTGCAATACCGTAGTATGTTTGTTGAGTTTTCAAAAACAAACAAAAGGAGCCACCTAAGAAGCAAAAGAAAATCATGACAGAGCAAAACAAGCTACATTTTCTTGTGAAAAGTAGAAAATATAAAAAGATATCCTCTTAAGACACAAGTGCTGAGGGTCAGTTCTTGGAATGAATCCGCAAGGGACTAAAATACAACCACAGTGCCAAGGACATCCACGCTGTTGGTTCGGATGAGGAATTTGCACAGGCCCTCGATGCCAGGCGCCTGAAACTCAACCTGCCACGAGCAAACGAAACTGAAGATTGGGAGAAACTGGATGCAAAAATCGTCCAAAGACTCGATGCACTGATAGGGAAAAGCACCCTGGAACACAAACTAACCACATATGGGGACATTGTGTATGCCACATGTAGAGACGCCTATGGAGTAAAACTACCCAAAGAGAAAACACCTCCAAAGAAATCCAGACGCCAAGAAAAGATGGACAAGATCAGAGTCCAAAAGAACAACCTCAAGAAGCAAATGAAGACCGCACTGCCAGCTGAAAAACAAGGCTTGGAAAAACTGTGGGAAGACCTGAAAGAAAAACACAGCGCCCTCAGCAAAGCGGAATCTGCGAGGAAGAGGAAGAGCAAAAAGAAGAAGACACAAGAGCGCTTCTTCAGAGACCCCTTCCAGTTTGCCAGAACACTGTTTGAGCAGCCAAAATCTGGGACCCTAAGTGTGGACAAAGGAGTTCTTGAGCAGCATCTGAGGAAAACATACTCTGACTCACAGAGCAAAGCACCACTCGACATTCAAGGTCTGGTGTGGCCAACCAACCCTGAGGAACAGTTCAATGGCAAGCCTCCAACGTTGGCGGAAATCAAGAAGGTGGTCGACAAAGCCAGAGCCAAATCATCACCAGGGCCAAACGGAATAACCTTACCAGCTTTACAAGAAGTGTCTCAAGGTGCTGGAGTGGCTCCACAGGCTGCTGCGATCGGCTTGGAGAAACCAGAAGATCAGCGGCCAGTGGATGACGGCAGATGGTGTGTTACATCCCCAAGGAGCAAAACTCAAGTGACATCAGCCAGTTCAGGCCAATATCACTTCTGAACGTCGAAGGGAAAATCTTCTTCTCTGTCATGGCAGCAAGGCTGACCAAGTACCTGATGGAAAACAAGTACTTGGATGTGTCAGTCCAGAAAGTGGCATCCCAGGCGTGGCTGGCTGTGTAGAACACGCCACAATGATCTGGGACGCAATCCAAAAAGCAAAAACAGAAAAGAGAGACCTGGACGTAGTGTGGCTTGATCTGGCAAACGCATATGGATCTGTGCCCCATGAGATGATACAGTTGGCTCTTGAGATGTACCATGTGCCAAAGAACATCCGCGACATGCTCAAGAAGTACTTCAATGGCTTCCAATGCGGTTCTCTACCAAGGAGTACACAACTGATTGGATCAACTTGGAAGTGGGCATTGCAATGGGCTGTGCAATTTCCCCGATACTGTTCGTGCTGGCAATGGAACTCATCTTGAAAGCAGCAACAAACAACGCGAGACAAACAGACCTTGGCGATGGATACAAGATGCCTCCTCTCAAGGCCTTCATGGATGACACTACAGTGATTTCATCCAGAGAAGACGAGACACGTCATGTGCTGGAGAGGCTGGACGACATAGTTGCCTCATCCAGAATGAAGTTCAAGCCAAAGAAATCACGGAGTCTCTCACTGAGGCAAGGAAAAGTGGCCGAATCTGTGGTCTTCAGTGTTGCCAACCAGGCCATTCCAACAGTCACAGAAGAACCAGTCAAGAGCCTTGGAAGATGTATGATGATACGCTGAAAGACACACAAAGAGCAAAAGAAACCAAGCAGATGGCGGAAGAAGGCTTGGAGACCATTGACCATTGTGGGCTCCCTGGCAAATACAAGGTCTGGTGTCTGCAGTTCATGCTGATACCAAAGCTCCTATGGCCTCTGATGATATACGACATCTGCACCAGCACAGTGGAGGCAATGGAAGCCAAAATCAACAAGTTTCACAAGGAAATGGCTTGGTGTCCCACCCTGTCTGACTGACATCGCGCTGTACTGTCGCCAAGCAAAGCTCAAACTACCACTGAAATCCATCCTGGAGGAATACAAAGCAGGGAAGATCAGACTTCAAAGCATGCTGGAGGACTCAGGAGACAAGGTGGTAGAAGCAATCAAGCCCCAGCTGAAGACAGGCAGAAAATGAAAAGTTCAAAGAGGCGATGGATTCTGCAAAAGAAAGTCTCAAGATCAGAGAAATAGCAGGACACACACAGACCAACAGACAAGGACTGGGGGTGACCAAAACTGAATGGTGGTCAAAGGCCAAAGGAAAAGCCAAAGAGACATGCTGATTTAGGAGATGAGAAAAGAAGAAGACCAAAAAAGACTCCAAAAAGCAGTCCAGCAGAGCCAGCAAGGGAATGGACAACGTGGGAGAATGCACTCCAAAGAATCTAACTTGGAATGACATTTGGCACATGGCCCCTCTCACTCAGATCTGCATATGACCTTCTGCCCTCAAATGCAAACTGGTGAAGTGGGGGAAAACAGACGATCCTGCATGCCCCCTCTGCCATGAAAACAAACAGTGCAGCATGTTCTAAGCTCATGTAAAGTAGCCCTGGCTCAAGGAAGGTACACATGGAGGCACAACCAAGTGCTCAAAGAAATTGTACAAGTAGTCTGGGCTAGAACCAACACCACAAAAGGGAGAATCAGGACTCCAAAAGCACCCGCAACATTCTTCACGGCAGGAGGCAGCAAATCATGGCCAAGAACAACAGTGCCACTCGAAATATGCAAGCAGAGTCTGCTGGATGGGGCAGATGACTGGAGTGCACTGCAGACCTCCCAGAATGGAAGAGTCACCCAGAGATCATCAGCAAGAGTGGCATGAGACCAGACATAGTAGTCCACTCTAAGTCAACCAAGCAGCTGATCATGATCGAGCTCACGGCTGCCATATGAGAACAGAATGGAGGCAGCTCAAATCTACAAGACTGAAAAGTATGCTGATCTGGCAAACAGCCTGAGGAGAGAAGGCTATCAGGTCAAAGTCCTCACTGCAGAAATTGGAGCTAGGGGATTTGTAGGAACGTCTGCATACAGCCTCATGAAACAGCTCTCAGTTGCAGGGAAGGAAAAAACCAGAGCCCTGAAAGCAATGGCAGAAGCGGCAGAGAGGTGTTCAAGCTGGATCTGGTCAAGGAGAACAAAAGTGAACTTCATAAGGCTTAATTTCCCTACAAATATCAGGTGTCCCTGTGGCTCAGTGGTTAAAGCGCGAGTCATTAAGTAGAAAATGAGCATGTCCAGAGGGTCATGGGTTTCGAATCCCAGCCATGGCACGTCCCAAGATGGGGAAAAAAAAAAGGGGGCAGCAGAGGGACATCCGGAGTCATGAACCGGTGTGGCCCAACCCCCCTAGAGTGTCAGGAGATAAGGGCCGAAACACTTGCTTGAAGGGGCTTCTTTTCTGAGGACTCCTGCAGCCACGCTCTCCACGAGTTTCTTTCTACCAACAAACTAATAAATTCCAAGGATGCGTACCGCGCACCGTTCCAGCAACTTACAGAGCAGCTTGGTGTTGCAATGACTGCAAGAAATATTGAATTATAAACAAAGCTTGCTCTTATGTCTTAGATTGAAGAAATAGGGGAGATAAGCATTCATATCTGCAGTGGTAGATGATTCTGCCTAACTAACAGTATGTGCTTGAGTGGGTGAATGGGGAAAAAAATAAAATAAAATGCTTCTCACAATGAACCTTCAGCAAGCTTATAGTCTCCAAGGGGAGACACCCTCCTATAGGGAGGGAAACTCACTAACATATAACTCCTGGTCATATACCGATATTTCGAAACTTAGTGGTTTCTCCTCAGTGACCGCGGAAAGTGGTAATTTGACTCCTCTGCCTTTTCAGTTTTAAGAAGAATGCAATCCAGAAAAGGCTGGTGTGCAATACCGTAGTATGTTTTGTTGAGTTTTCAAAAAACAAACAAAAGGAGCCACCTAAGAAGCAAAAGAAAATCATGAAAGAGCAAACAAGCTACATTTTCTTGTGATAATATAATGTATGAATACAAGAATACACCCAATACGACTGAAAGGAGAACTATATCACTTATGAATACAAGAAATCGTACATTCAACACAAAGGAAAGGAGAACGACGTATAGCAAATGGAGCGGATTTTGAGCGCCTTATACAAATAGAGCAAATGTTGATACTTGTCACGATAAGAGTCTGAAAAACCCCCAATGGGGGGGCCAGGGGGAAGGGCAGGGGGGCCCCCCCGGGAGGGGGGGGGTTCAAGGGGGTTTTTGGGTTCTGGGTTAGGAAAAAAAGGAACAAAATTTTGAACTTTTAATAAAGGCTTTTAAATTTTCCCTTTAACCAAATTTAAAAAAAAAAAAAAAAAAAAAAAAAAAAAAAAAAAAAAAAAAAAAAAAAAAAAAAAAAAAAAAAAAAAAAAAAAAAAAAAAAAAAAAAAAAAAAAAAAAAAAAAAAAAAAAAAAAAAAAAAAAAAAAAAAAAAAAAAAAAAAAAAAAAAAAAAAAAAAAAAAAAAAAAAAAAAAAAAAAAAAAAAAAAAAAAAAAAAAAAAATTTTTTTTTTTTTTTTTTTTTTTTTTTTTTTTTTTTTTTTTTTTTTTTTTTTTTTTTTTTTTTTTTTTTTTTTTTTTTTTTTTTTTTTTTTTTTTTTTTTTTTTTTTTTTTTTTTTTTTTTTTTTTTTTTTTTTTTTTTTTTTTTTTTTTTTGTCCAGGTCAGTGGAAAGCGGGGGTTTAAGTAAAAATGGCCCCTTCGGGGTATTGGGTTTGGGCCCGGCGGATTTCCCAAGAGGGGGGCCAAAAAAAAGGGGGCCCCAAAAAGTTTTAAATAAAATTTGGAAAGATGGGACCGAAAACAAGTTAAGGGGGTTCTTTTCCCCGGGGGAATTTCCGGGGGACGTTCCCCGATTTTTCTAAAAAACCTAAAAAATTGGGGCCCGCGCAGTTGTTTAAAAAAAGGCACGGGTTTTGTTCCAGACCGATAAAATGAATTATTAAAAAAAGCTTGTCAATGCCCTTTTGAAAAAAAGGGGGTGGTTTTAAATTTCCTTTTGCGGTTAGTTTAAATTTTTCCAAAAAGTTTGTTTAAAGGGGGTAAAATTGGGGAAAAAAAATTAAAAAAAGGGTTTTTCAAAAAATTTTTTCCGGGTTTGGGTTGGGCTCAAGGCTTTGCCCCCCAAGGGGGAAAATCAAAACCTTTTCCCTGGTTTTATCCCTTTTCGAAATTTTGGTTTTTCGGGAAATGCAAAAGGGGGAAATTTTGGGAAATTTCCTTTTCCCTTTTTAAGGGGAAAAATTGAATCCCAGGTCTGGGTTTTGAAATGTTTTTTTTTGGGGTTGGGTTTTTTAAAAAACAAACAAAAGGGGGAATTTTTTTCAAAAGTTGAAAAGCAAAAACAACCTTTTTTCTTTTTTAAATTAAAGAGTCGGAAAAAAACTTTAAAGGGAAAACTTCACTTTTCTTTCTTTAAACCGGAAAGGGAAAATTTTTTCTTGGGGTTTTGGGATTAACTTGGGGGAAATTGTTTCCAAAGAAAAATTTTCTGGGTTTTAAAAAAAGGGGGTTGTTTTGGGATTTTGGGGGTTTTAGTTTTCAGGCCGGCCAAAAAACCTTTAAAAATTCGTTTGGCCTGCTGGCAAAACAACTTTAAACCTTTTTTGCAAGGATTTTTAAAAAATCCCCCTTTTTGTATTTAATTTCCAAGGAACTTTTGCGCCATAGGGGTTTTAAAGTTTAATGGGAATGTCAAAACTTTGCCCTTTCGTATGACCACACCTTTCCTTACAAGGGTGCCCGGGCCAAAAATTTTTAAAATTTGCGGTTTTTTTTCCCCCGATTTTTTAAAAACCCAAAAATACCCTTTAATTCAAAAATCCCAACCTTTTTAAAAGGGGACCCGGGGAAATCACTCTCGCTTTTTTATAAAAAGGCACCACAAAAAAGGGGTCGAAACCATTTTGGAACCAAATTCCCAAAAAAATCCGGGAAAAACCCCAACCCTGCCTTTCAAAGGGTTGGTCCCCAACCCCCAAAAACCTGGGTTCGAAATTTTTTTTTGCCCCAAAACCAAAGTCAAGATTAACCCTTTCCGTTTTCGGTTTTTTGGGAAGATTTTTGGGCCAAACCAAAAAGTCCCGGAAGTTTTTATTTAAAGGGCGTTTTAAAGGGGTTTTGAATTCCGGACCAAAGGGGTCCTGTATTCGGACCCGGGTTGGACCCCCAATTCCTTTTGAAAGGGGCTTTTAGCCTTTTTTACAGCCTTTTTTCCTTAGTTTCCAGACCAAATGGAAACCTTGGCCTAATTTTTTTAAAATTTTTTCCAGGGGGGAATCCAATCAGCAAAAAAAGTTCCGGCCAAAATTTGGTGGGCCCCTTTTCCTTTTTGCTTTTTAAAATTTTGGCCTTACCCTAAAAGTTTGTCTCTCCAGTTTTTTGGATTGGTTCGGTATTTTTTTTTTTTTTTTTTCCCCCCCCTGGGGGGTTTTTCGGGAAGGGAAATTTGGGGCTTTTTGGGAACGGAGGGGGAAACCCTTTTTCCGGAGGGAAACTAATTTTAAAGGCCGGGGCTTGGCCTTTTTTTAAGCTTTTGTTTTTTCCTTACTTTTTTGGGGGAGTTTTGGATTTTAAAATAGAAAAGGCCAAAATTAAACCCCAGAAAATTTTGTTTGGAAGGTTCCCCAGTTTTTTCCTAGGGTTGGGTTGGGGTTCTTGGGATTACAATGAGACCCCCTTGTTCCCGGTTTTTTTCCGGGGCCCGGGGTTGAAAAAGGTACTTGGAGGGGTTTCAAATTTTGGGAAGGGTTGGGGGTTGCTTTCCCTTTTCAGATTGGAAAAAAGGGGGGGGGGGAAAATTTGGGACGCCCCAAAAAAAACCGGGGCAAGGGGCCCCCAAAACCGTTCCGAAAGGGATTTGGTGGCCCTTTCGGATTTGAAAAAAAAAAATTTTTGGGGCGAAATTTCCCATAAAACCCCCCAAACAAATAAAGCCAAAGGGCCTTCAAAATTTGGTGGGGACCCCTTGTTTGAATTTTTTCCCCCCCTTCCCCCCAAATTTGGAGGTGCCATTAAAGGGGGGGAATGAGGGAAACATGTAAAAAGTTTTCCAAGGAGCGTTTGAGAGTTTTGGGGTCCAAATTTTGGGAACCCAAAATGGGGTTCCTTATTTCTGGGGCCGGGTTGGACGCCGGGATTTATTTAAAAGGGGAGCTTAATACAACCTGGGTATTCAAAACCAAAAAGGGGAAAATCCTAGTCACCCCCCCTTTTTTAACCCCCAAAAGGATTTAAAATTTGTCCCCTTATTTGGGATTTTTTGGTGCCCAAGAGAGGGGGGTTTTTGGGCCCCGCCTTAGGGAAGGGGGGTTTCTTGGGCCGGAAAAAATTCCACGGGGGGAAGTTTACATTTACCCCCGCGGCCTCTTCTTAAATGGTTGTCCTCGATGTTTTTGAAAACCTGCCCCCAAAATTTGGGCGAGGATTTTCCCCTCCCGGGGGTTCGCCTCTTACATTACAGACGTCCCGTTTTCTGCGGGGTTTCCGGGGGGCTCCGGCTTTTTGTCGGGGGGGAAATGGGGGGGGGGGTTTCCTTTTCCCGGAGGGACTCCAATGTTTGGGGACAAAAAAAAATTTGCTTTGGACCCCAAAAACCAAAGAAAAACTTGGTCCAACCCAGCGGGAAAAGTTTTGGGATTTCCCCGGCCCCTTAAGCTCTGGGGCCCCAATTAAACCCCTTTGGGGGAAACCCGACTTAAGGGAAAATGCCATTGGGGTCCCTTTGGGAGGGGTTTTAGGCCCCCAAACCAAAGGTTTTTCCTTGGACGTTTTTAAGCGGAAAACCTTTATTACTTTTGTGGAAGAAATTATTTCCGGGGCCTAAAAATTGGAAAATCTGAACCTGGCATAAAAGGAAAAGTTTTAAAGAAAAACCCCCGAAACCCTTTAAAAATTTTGGGGGGTTTTGTTTGGGGAATTCCAAGGGGGGGTTTTTCAAAAAACCTTGATCAAAATTTTTTTCATTGGAACACCACAATTGCCAAAAAAAGGCGGCCCAACCTTTTTTTAATTGGGAAAAAAGGGCCTCTAAAATTGTTTTTTGGAAAAAAACTTTTTTTTTGGGCCTGAGGATTTTCAAGAAACCACCCCTCCCTTGATAAAATTTTTTCAGTGTTCTGCTTAAAAAGGGTATTTTTGGGGGGGGAACAACTATATTTTGTTTTGGTAATTTTAAAAAAGGTTTGTTTGGGGACTCCCCCAAACTTTTGGGGAAATGTTAAAAAACCGGGAAAAGGGGGTGGGGTTTTGGGGCCGTCTCTCAAAGCTGAAATCCATTTTTGGGGATGGGGGTTCCACCCTTTGGGGGGTTTTTGGGAAAGGTTTTTCCCAATTAGGGGAAAACCAATTTTTTTGGGGGAAATTATTTTCCTGGGAACCAGTTGGAAAAACCCCGCGTGTTACGGGTAAATGGAATTAAAAAATTAAAATTGGGGGTTCCCCAAAAGGGGGGTTTGGGTTTTTCAAATTTTCCCACCCCGGGCACCAAACTTTTTGAAAATTTTTCCCAAAAGGTTGGCAAAAAACATTGGTTATATTGTAAAAAAACGAAAAAAAACAAAATTTTTTGGGAAAATTCCCGGGGAAGGGTTTTGAAAAAATTGGTTTTTGGGTTTTTAAAAGGATTTTAAAAAAATTGTAAAAAAGGGGTTTTTTGGTTTTTTGGTTTAATTTTAAAAATTTATGTTTGGTGCTAAAAACAAAATTTTGGTTTTGGAAAAAAAAAACAAAAGGGGGAAGTTTTGGGGTTTTTCCAAAGGGGGGAAAATTTAAAATTTTTTAATTTTAAAAAACTTTTTCTAAATTTTTTTTGAATTCTTTTAAAATAACCAAGGTGGGGGGTTTACCCAACCCATTTTTTAAAAAAAGTTTTAAAATGGAAATTAAGAGGTTTCGGGCTTTAATTGAATTAAAAAATTTTTTGGGAAAGTTTGGGGGAGTCCCCTTGTTTTTAACCCCCCCAAATTTTTTAAAAATCCTTTTTTAAAATTGTTGCAAAAAGGGGTTTTGCTAAAAAAACTTTGGGCCCCTGGGGGGTTAAAAAGGGGTTTTTGGGGGAAAATTAAAAGAGGGTAAATGTTTTTTTAAAAATTTTTAAAAAACCCTTTTTTTGGTGCAAAAGGGGCCTTTTTGCTTTTGGGCAACAAAGGAAAAAAAGGCCCCCGTTTTGGGGGTTTTAAAAGTTTTTTAATTTTTTAAAAAAAAAAGTGTTGAATTCTTTTTTTCAAAAAGTGGGGAGTTATAGGGATCAAATGAAAAAAAGAAAATTTTAAGGTTTTAAAAAACGGGGTTTTCCTTGAAAAAAAGGGCCGTTTGGGGAAAATTTGGGACCCCCGTATTTTTTTCTTTTTTTTCATTTTTAAGTTTTTTTAAATTGCTTCCTTGGGTTTTAAAAGTCCACTAAATTTAATTTTTTTCGGATAAAAAGGGGAAAAAGGGGGGGGGTTTCAAATTGAAACTTGGGGAAACTTTTTTTTTGTTTGGTTGAAAGGGACGTTCCAGAAAAAATTTTTGGAATTTGAAAAATTTTGTTGATCCTTTTTTAAAGGGGAAAAAATATGAATCAAGGCACAATTTAAAAGGGGATTTTTTTAAATTGGTTTAAAAAAAAAAGGGGAATTTTTGAAAAAGGGAGGGAGTTTTTGGTTGTAACCTTTTATTAAATTTTGTGTTCTGAAAAATAAATTCAATCATTAATCTGTGCCGAAAAAAATTTGTTTTGTGTTTTAAAATTTAGACTTTTTTTTTTAAATTTTTTTGCGGTTTAGGGGGGATTCAGAAATTTTTAAGGGGCCAAAAAATCTTTTGGGGTTCTGGGGGGATAATTCCCCCCCCCCCCCCCCCCCCCCCCCCCTTCCGGCCCCAATTTTTGGGTGTTTCCCAGGTTTGGGGTTAAAAGGTTTTTGGCGAAAAAGGGGGCGGCCGGGGCTCAAAACCCCCCTTTTTTGGGGCCCCCCCAAAGATTTTCACCCCCGGGGGAGCGGGCGGGCATGGTCGCAAGTGCCCATAAACACCCCGGGGGAAGGTTGGTGTTGGGGGTAAGGACATATTCCCCTTTTTTGGGGCTCGGGGGGGTTCAGGTGTTTAAAATTTTATTTTTTTTTTTGGTTGGGTGGGGTGGGGGGGGTTTGGCAAAGGGTTGGGGGTAAAAATAGTTTTTGGGGGGTATGTGTTTTTTTTAACCGGGGGTGGGGGGGGTTTTTTACAATTTAAAAAAATTTACCCCTTTTTCCCCCTTTTTTGTTAAAGCCGTGTTTTTTTTTGTTTTTTTTTTAAATAAATTTTTCTGGTTCCCGCGGGTTGTCCGCTGACGTGGGCCCGTGTTAACAGAGAGGGTGGTATGCCCAGTAAAGGGATAAAGCCTGTTGATGAGCATTTTTCCCATAAGGCCCCCGTTGATCCCCCTCCTCGTCCTCAGTTTTTTGTTTTGGCCCCCAAGTAGTTTATCAAACAGGAGGCCATTAAAGAGAAGGGACGCTCTTGATCGGGGAAACCATTTGGGGTTTTTGCCCTTTTTTTTGGGAGGTGGTTCGAAACAGATCACAGACAAAAAATAGGGGGACAAACAAACACCACGACAAAAAAACAAACACATAGGGGTGGTGGCGATGGGGGGGTGGGGGCCCGGCGGTTTTTAGAGAGAGAGAGAAGAGAGAGAGAGAGAGCAGAGGACGAGGGAGAGAGAGAGAGAGAGGAGAGAGAGAGGGGGGGAGGTGAGCGGCAGTGGGGGTCCACGGCCGTAGTTGAAACCGAGCCAATGGTCAGGGGTTTGTATCGCGTGAGGTATTTAAATCAGCCCCAAGGGGCCCGAAGGAAAGGTGTGCAAGGACAAAGAACAAGAACAGCTGGGGTCATTAATCAATACTACAAAACCCAAAAAGACCGTGGGGTGGGAATTTGAAACAGGGACCCAAGGTCAAAAGGGGGGGTGTCAGAAAAAAAGGGAAACAAAAAAACAAGAAAAAGCTGCGGGTCTTTTAATAAATTTACTACAGAAAAAAAACCCCCCGTGAGGGGGGCCCCCTTGGCGTCGGTTATTTTGGGGACCAACAGCGGGTTGGAACAATGGGAAAAAGGGGGACGGTACCTCGGGGAAAGGGGAAAAAAAAAAAAAAAGGGGACCAAAAAAGGCCCCTTTGGTGGAGAGCGAGACAACGAAAAAAAAACAAAGCCCGTCTTTGGGTAAAAAAACCCTTTTGTTTTGGTCTTTTTGCAGCTTTGTTTCCCGAAAAACCGATTGTTGGAAATTTTGTAGGGGCCCAGTGAGTCACAGCCCAAACCAAGGGAAGGGTAGGTAGAGGGTACACATAGAAAGATGTGGGACATGATGGCCTGAAGAGAAACGCGATTTGGGTCTTCTCTTTAAACGTTTTCCCAACATGTCATGATCACCGCAAGTCAGAAAGAAAGGCCCAAAAAAAATCTTTTTTTGGTATTGAGGGACCCGGGGTTTGTCTAAGCCCTGTGGTTTTTACACGAGGGTGAAAAAAAGGGACAGATCTCCCTGCTCTTTATGTTGAAAAAGGAAAAGGAATGAAAAAAAATTAATTTTTAAAAAACCTTTTGTTTTTTTTTCAGGGAAAAACACCCAAAAGTTTAAATATCCCTTTTTGGGGAGATTCATCGAAGGGTCCCAAACAAAGTGTAGACAGATTGAAATTTACCAGGGGTTTTGGGTTTTTGTGGGTTTTCCCAAATTTATTTGTCATACACCCTTTTTCCCACACCCGGAATAAATGACTAACAGCGTTTTTTTTTTACACGTGTTTTTTAAATCTTTTCTCGGGGCGGAAAAAAAGGAGGAAACAGACCCCCCCCCGTCCTTTTGCGTTTCCCTTTCCCCCCAGCGTGTCCCCTAAAGTCTTCCTCGGTTTTGGGTTTTTTTCCCACCGTCGGGGCCCGCTTGTTTTGGGTCCAGTGGTTTTTGCGACCAAAACCCCCCCTTTGCACACGGGGCACACATGACGGGACCGTCGTTGGTGTTGAAACCCGGGGGACGGGCCCGGGGGGGTTGGGGTTTGGGGTTTCTTGGTAAACCAGCGGACACTGGGAAGGAAAAACAGGGCTGAAGCCCCTGGGTATTTCTTTTTTTCTGCGCGGGAAAATGTTTTGGCACTCGCGTGTTTGGGTTTGGCGGTGGGGTATGTGTTGTTTTTCTTGTTGTTGTTGTTTTCTTCTGTTCTTTTTGTCCCTCTTCTTCCCTCCTCCTCCCCCCCACTTTTCCAAACCCCGGTAGACGGGCCCGTCCCCCAAAGCCAGTAGGGAGCCATACCTCCCATCTCCTTTCCTCCCCTCAAATCTTTCATGTTTCGTTGGGGCCCAGTGGCAGCCATTTCTTTTTTTTTAAATTATAAACACCGGGGGGTTTTTGGGAGCTTTTTTTTTTTATGGTTTTTTTCCCTCCCAAAAAACCCAAATTACCCCGATGGCATGGACTTCCCTTTTTGAGCTTTTTGTTCAAAAAAAAATTCCCCGGTAGCAAAAAAAAGAGAACGACCCCGTGCCGAGAACCCTCACCACACACAAAGAAAAAAAAGCACCTAACATCGGCTACAAGAAAAAGAGAACAAAACCCCAACAGTAGGGACCAAGCACCCCTTTGAGCGCCATTTTCGAAAGTTTATTGTGAATATCCAAGGGACCCGTTCAACGCCCAAAAAGACTCGGGGGACACCCCTGGTGGGTTTATTTTTCGGGGGGGGACATCCCCAAATGGGGGCGCTCCCCCAAACAAAGCTCGGAGACCACCTGGCCGTCTTGCCCCAATTGTTTTTCCGACGAGTAAAGCCGGTAAAAGGCACACCCCACACTGACCCGACACACACGCGGGGGTTCACAACCCAAAAAGGAGGAGAATTTTTGTTTGTTTTTTTAAAAAAAAAGATGATCACGGTCAGGGGCCGATTTTTCAGGGGGGGCCCAAAGGGCAAACCCCGGTCGATTTTTTTAAGTTTGCGTGCGCGTGCGCCGCGCCTCCCGGGGCGTGCACGCGCTGTGTCCTAAAACCCCAAAAACCACAATGAAAGAGAGAGAAAAGAGAGGAGGGGGGAACCCAAACACACAAACAAAAGGGCCCAGGTGGGTCCGCGTGTTGCTGTTAAAAAGAAAACTGTGTCCAGTGATCCGTTGCTGCAGGCAGCCAAAGGGGTTTATATGGGAAGGGGGGCCATGAATAGGGAACGCGCTCTTGATGATATGCCTTTTGGGGCTTTTGCCCTTTTTTTTTTTTTGGATATACTGTTCGGGGGGAAAACATCTCAAAAAAAATTCCCTTCCAAAAAAAAAAAATTTTAAACAACGACAAAAAAAAAGTACACAAAAAAACATTTGTTTTACAACAAAATTTAAAATGTTATACAAATTTTGTAACAGTCGACAACATTGCCATATTATTAAAAAGTAGCACCACGTCCATCGTTTTCTTAAAACCCCGGGGTTTGTAGGACCCTCGCTGGGGCGGTATTTAGGGGCCCGGGAAAGGGGTTTTGGGTTCTTTTTTGGGACTGTGTGGCTCTGTCACACCCGGTGAGGATTTCCGCCACAGGGGTGTGTGTTTTCCCCTTTCCCCACCACCCATCTTTCCCAAACGTCAGGGGGAGACGGGACCAAGGCATTTTGGGTCTTTTTCGCCCCCTTCCCAATTTTGGTTTTTCCCAAAAACCCCAGCTTGGACTGCGGCGTCTTGAAAAAATGTCCAGACCACTGCTTTGTCGGGGGCCCCTGCTCAAAAGGGTGGGGGTTGGTGGGAAGTCATAAGGTTGTTACATTTGGCTGGAACCCAAGGGGGTCCTTAGAGTCGAAGGGCGAGATGGGAAAAGGGGGTATGGTTGCACCCCCCGTGTTTTGTGGGGGCAGGAGGGTTTCCGCCTGCTGCTGCTTTTGGGGGTAGTTGCTTTTGATTGCCCACAGGCAAAAGTGATTTTTTGGTTTTTGGGCGCCCCGCCCCCAGTTTTTTCTTCAGTTTGCCCAGTCTTTAAAACTTTTTGAAATCCAGTGACAGTCTCGCTGGCCCCTGACCGGGCGACCCCCCTTTGGTGTTGGTTGGTCTCTTTTTAATGGTGCACTATTTTGACAACCTTTGCCCGTTTTGAGGGTTTAGCAAAAATGTTGCGCCCCAGGGGGTTTAGGTGTGGGCTCTGGTCCTTGTTTTCATGGTACGGTCGGTAAAGGGTTTTTTGTCAACGCGAGGGGCCCTTTTAGAGAAGGTAATAACGACATGGGGGAAACCCTTCTCTTATTTTTGCTCGTGTTTTGTATGGTTTACACGGGGGTTTTTAAAACCGCCCAGACCACCTCAAACCTTTTTATTCAAACAAAAATTTCAGGAAAACGAACGGTTTGGGCCAAAAAAAGGGTTCGTTTTTTGGTTGTGTTTGATTTAAATTTTATGAGCGAAAAGACTGACGACTTTGTTTTAAAAACTTAGGGATTTTGTATCGGGGCCGGGCTTGGGCCTTAAAAACTCCCCTTTTTAAAACCTTTGGTATTTATTCGATAAAAAAAAGATGGCCATGTGGAAGAAAAACGTTCTTGTCGTGTCTCGCCCAAAAGGGGTCTCCAAGGGATAAAAAGAAGCATGTGACACATTCTCCTTCCCCCACTCTTTTACAGTTTGTTTAAAACTGGGGGCGTACATTGGTAACAACTCTTTGACAAACAAAAGGATAAGAGTGGGAAAATCTGAGCTTTCATTTTTTCAAGCACCCCTTTAACTTCTCCAAAACCTTCCTTTGTGAGTCGAAAGTAAAAAACGTGTTTTGGGTATGTGACCCCCCCTACGTTAAAAACGTTTTAAAAGATTTTTTTCTGTGAACAAAATGAAAAAATGATCCCCCTTTTTTTGATCAGGGGGCCCTCAGTGTATGGGGGGGGAAACCCGAAAACATTTGGGGGGGGCTGTGCCCCCGCCCTTTTTTTTAAAAAAGAATTTTTTTTTAAGCCCATTGTCCCACGGGCTGGCTGGTCAAGTTTGAATAAGTTTTTGGGTTTTTAAAACGAAAAACTGAAACGTGTTTCAACAAAAATTTTTTCAATGTTGGATAAAACGAAGGGGGTGGGCCCAAAAACTGTCAAAATATTCTCCCTTTACCCAGAATAAAACCAAACCTGCCCCAAAGTTCCCCGGGGGTCCAGAGCTGGGGTCGGTGTTAATCACCACGGCGAGGGCTTTGGGTGGTAAAAATAGGGGGGTTTTTCCCCCTATTTCCCCAAAAGGGAACGTCGGGCCCGTAAATTTGTTTTTTAGTCAACACAGTGGCAATGTCCCCACTTTTCCAGGGTTAAAAAGGCTGCCCCCCCCCCGGCGAGCGCGATCGATTTCGATCTTACTGTCCAATTTCGAATACACAATCACAGGAAAAGGTTCCCCCAAAAGTTTGAGGAAATTTCATTTCCGGGACGAAGTGCGCCATCCTGACCTTTCCCAAATGGGGTTTTCCATCAGCAAAACTCGGGTAGATCAAAAGCTTTACGGGGTGTATCTCGGTTTATTTTTTTATTTGAGGGGTGTTTCCGGCGTCCTGTTCCCCCCCCCGTGCCCGCATCAGATGTGGTAGGCCCTCACAAATGCCGCTGCCCCAAAACCCGGGGTCAGGGCCTTGGCGGGAAATTGGCGTCCGTCCATGTACAGACACAGGAAATTTAGTTGGGTTTTGGGAAAGTGGAATGGTTTTCTGTTGTACCCCCCATTAAAAGCTCGCTGTTTTTACAAGAGCGACGACGATTTTTTTGGGGGTTTCGGGACTGAGAAAGAGGTTGTCTTGGAGGGCGCTGAAGTTCCCCTTGGGGGTAGCAAAGGGTTTCCCTTTTGAAACGATTTCTTTAGGGGTACTTGCACGTACCCCTTTCCCGCGCCCCCTTGTGGCCAAGGAAACGGCCGGATTCAGTTTCACTTTTTCGAACAAAAGGGAAACGTGGGGTGATGACAATTTTTTGGGCCCCCCGCCCCCATATGTGCCCTGAGGTTGAAGGCGTTTTTTGGGGGGGATGAGTCTGAGTTTGACGGGCCACTCCGTTGATCAGGTAGCGTTCCTGGGCATATATCTGTGTGAAGGGGGTCCCAAAATATCCACTTCCCACTCCTAGCTGTCGTCACGTCGAATTTTAGGCCCAATTTTATCCCCTTTGGGGGCCCAAGACGGGCCGGGGTTTTTGGGCAGAGAAATACAGACTTTCTTGTCAAAAGGCTGTCTTTGCATCCTTGCCCTGTTCCCAAAGGGTTGGGTGATGTTTCGCTCGATAGGGGTAAATGTTGGTGCTGGGTGAAATAGGGGGTCCCTTTTAGGGAGGGAAAACCCCGAAAAAAAACAGACTTTGGGCCCCCTTTTTTGACAGGGGGGCAACGTCCCCCGTGCCGGCGTCAAGGGTGTGCCTTGGTTTTGTCCTTTAGCACGGATGTGGGATTGGTATTGCTCAGATTCCCCCTAGTCTGAGGTGCCCCCGCTGATATGGAATTTAAGGGGGGCACCCGGGCCAGGTTTATAGGGGATGAGTTCTTTCAAATGCACCTTCTTCTACCCCTGATTTAGTGACCCAACAGAAAACAAGTTTAAGTCCGTATTTACACTTTCACGCGGGAAAGGGTGTAAACAACGAATTGGGGTTATCCCAAAAAAGTCTCGGGAATCCCCGGGGGTCTTCTTTTTCTTCCCCTTGTTGCGTTTTTGGAGGACCCCGCTGGTTGGGACGCTAATTTTTTACGCCCCCTCGCAGGTTCCCCCTGGTGTGCAGGGGGTGACTCGCTCCCGGGGTTGATGCAACCATCGTTTGCCAGGCCGCTTACCCCCTGCTGGAGAGGGGACTTCAATTTTTCCAGAAGCACCCTTTGGGGAGCCTTTCAAGCCCGTTCGAGTCCCTTCCTTTTGTAAAAACCTTTCCACCACTTTTTAACAATGGGTGAGAATTTCGCCCCAGTCCCCCTGGGAAAGGGTTTCCCAAATTTTTTCCCTCGGTTTAAATTTTTTCCCCCTATAAACACAGGAAACCCCTGACCAGCTTGGGGGCCGTAATAGTTTCATTAAACTTTTCCGTCCCGGGGTTAAAAGGGGAAAAATTGGGCGCACCTTCTTAAAGGGCCCTAAAGGGCGTTTTGCGCCCAAAATGGGAAACGTTTGCGTGGGTTTTTTTTTTTGTCAAATGACAGGGTTTGCCCGTGTCTTTTTTGGGTTTAAAAGGGGTTTCCCCGGGTTGAACTGGAAAACCAATCAGAGGAAAATAGTTGGGGGTTTTTTTAAAAAAATGATGTACGACTTCAAATTTTTGTTCCCCCGTCGGGACAATTTGGAGAAGGGGAAACCCTCACATCACAAAGGACTTGTTTTTAAAACCAAATGCAGTTTTGACATAGGGCACCCCCAAAAACCCCGTTGGAGATGTACTTGGTTTTTACTTTCCAAAAGACACCCTTTCCCAAAAAAAAAAGTCTCTCTCCAGGGCCCAAGATTCTCTTAATGCGGGGCTTTATCTGGAGGGGAAAAGCATCAGGCCCCATACCCGTCTAACTGTTTACTTTTCGGGTAGCACGATTATAAAAACAGTTTGTTTTTGCCTTTCTTTTTCTTTTTTCACGACCGTCGTACCTTGGTTTAAAATATGAGCCCAAAAAATTTGCTGATTCATACCCCTCCCGGGAGGGAGTTGGGTTTTGGGCTGTTGATTGATTTCCAAACGGGGGGGAAAAAGAATCCCAAAATTTTTTTTTTTCAATGTTAAATACGTGTTGTGAAAAAGGGAAATTTTGGGCCGGCCCAAATTCGTTTTTCTTTCCCTTCAAATTACCGGTTTTAGGTAGTTTGGGGAAAAAGTGACTGGCGTTGTTTTGGGGGTAGGACATGGAGCTGTTGCTGGGTTTGCGTCAAGTAGAAATACTGGTTTTTAGGGGGGTCGTTCGGCCGTGGATCGATGGGAGGATTTGGGGATGTAACCCAGAAAAAACTCCCAAGAAAAAAGCCACCCCAAATTGTCCACTCCTTACCGCGATGTTTAAAAAGGACCCACTACCCCCGCATAAACCAGGGCGTTGGGCAACCGAAAAACCCAAATTTTACCACGAGGAACTCGTCGTCCCCCCACAAGCCACAGCGCGATGTTCTGGTCCCCCGTAGAGTGACGGGTTTTTATATCATCATGGTCAGGGCTGCTTCTACTTGGGGTTTTGATTCCCGCGGGGCGTGCGCCCCTAGGTGGTCAGTGTCTGAAGTAATCCTTTAAATTTAATGAAGGGGTTTTAAACCAAAACCCTTTTATTTAAAAAAATTCACGTGTCCATTGCTTTTTTTGGGTTTCTTCAAAATCGTTCAATTTTCGATAAATTTTGTTTCTCCCCCCCTTTCTGTATCTCCTGGTCATTAAACGTTCCCTTTTGGTCTTCCCATTTTTCGGGCTTTGAGGGGTGTAAGTCACTTGGATTGGGGCTTTTTTTTTTTCGATGACTGGAAAAAATTCTTCAGAACCCGGGAAAGGGAAAAAACCTTTTTTAATGTCTTCCCGTTTTTTGATGCGTACCGATCTCCCGTTTCGTTTTGGTTTGGGAGAGGAGGGCGTAGGCTGGTCGCTGTTGTACGAGTCTGCCAACATTTTCTTGGTTGTGGGTTGGGCCCTTTGCGGGAGCACCCCTGGATGTGGGGGGGTTGAAACGAATGGTGGGATGGTTTACAAATGTTTTTAAAACTTCCACCCAAAACTAAAGTATTTTTTTTGGGGAAAAGTAGCGCCAGAGCTTCCTTTTTAAAGTGCGAATTTTTGTTTTCTACCAAAAGAGGGTTTTTGTATCCTCGTTTTTTGTACAAAAAAAGTGTATTTTTCTTTCCTTCAAAAACCCCCCCCTTTAAATGTTTTGGGTTCAGAAACCCGCCCCTTTGTCCCCGTTTGGAAATTTTAGGGGTTTTTCCGACCGGTTCAAAAGGGTGCGTTCAAAAGGGCCCCTTTTCCCTCCAGGGGCCCGTTTGTTTTTCAAAGGAAAGACCCCGCTTTTTTAGAAAGGCTTTGATGGCTTAAACGATAGCTTAAAAAAAGTCATTTTTTATTTTTTCAGACGTTGGACCCTCCCCTCCCCCCAGCTGCCCTGAGGGGCCCTTCCCTTTTCCCCTTTTAAAAAACACGGCCCCCTCTCAAATTTTTGGCGCAAAAGGGTTTTTTGAAGTGTTTAAGCATCTTCGTGATCCAAATTTTTTTGAGCACAGACCCCTTTTTTCCTTTTGGGTTTTCGTTTCAAAGGGGTGAACACCCCCCAAAAAATTTCCGGGCGTTGGGGGTGTGTGTAAGCCTGCGCCAAAATTCTGTTCTGTTTCGGATTTGTTTTCTTATTTTTCCGCGGGGGCCATTTCGGGTGTAGCCCGTAGGATCCCCAACCCTCAAAAGGGGCCGGCCCTTTTTAATTTTTTGTTTTTTCCGGGTTTGTCTGTGTGTTTTTTTTTAAAAAAAAAAGGGTTTTCTCCCTTCCCAAGGGTTTAGGTCTTTGTTCCTCGCGGGTTTCCCGATCGATGATTTAAAGGGGGAGTTTTTCATTTATGGTGGGGGGGTGGTTTTGGCTGGATGGGGTAGAAATAAAGGGGTGAGGGGGGAGGAACCTGCGCGGCAGGTTTCCCTAGCTGTGAAGAAAAGGGGCGGGTGCCGGGAAATTTTTGTTGTCATAAATTCCCAAAGGTCGGGGTTTCCCAAATAAAATTTGGGGGAAAGTTGGGGATAAATGGGGAGCAGCGCAAGGGGTTTTAAACCCCAAAAGGGTTTGGAAAATGGGGTCGTTTTCTCAGCACATCATTGACCAAAAACCGGGGTTTGAGTTTTTAAAACAGCTTTTCCCCGCCACCTGATTTTTCCCCCGTTGGGTTTCCCTTTTTTAGTTTTGGGTGATTCTGAAGGGGTTTTTTTAAAAATCGTCCCCTTTGCTTTTATGTTTTGGGTACACTCTCCCCAACCCTCCTTCTCCCCGCTCGGTTTCCCCGTGGGAGTTGGGCCGTAAAAAAGGCTCTGTTTTCTGATTCGGGTTGGGTTGAGCGGGTTTTGAACAGTTTACTACTCCCCGTGGTTTTCCTTTTTAAAAAAATCAAAACGTTTCAAAAAATTTCCCAAAAGGGGTTTATGATAATTTTAGCCCTTTTCTTGGCGCCCTTTTTATTTATTGTTCTCTAATATTCAGCATCTGCTGATCCAGGGCCCAAGGACTGTCAGATGTGGAAACGGGAAATGGAGGTCGCCCAAAAGAGCTTGCACCGAGGATTTCCCCTAAAATAAATTTTTTTGCTTTCTTTTTGATTTTGGGTTACAAAACCCCCCAGTTTTAAACCCGGCACCCCCAGGGCGGTTTGTGAGGGGGACGAGAAATCCCCCCCTTTTGCCCGATCTGCTTTTTCTCTTTTGGATGTTCCTTTCTTCGCCCGGGAGCCCTAAGCTTGTTTTTTAAAACAACTGTTTTTTCTGGGCAGGAGTCAGTTCCCCACGTGGGCCCTTTTTAAAAATTTTTTGAGGGGAAAATTTATCAGGGCGTTGTTTAAATCCCCCGGGGGGCCCCCTTTTGGGGCCCCCCTTAATAAAGGGCTTGGCACCACCAACAACTGCAAAAGGGGGAGATTCCTTCTCATACGCCCGCATGGTGGTGAAGAGTCAATTTTTCCGATCGCAAAATAAGCGTGTTTTGATGGGCGCCCGCTTTTAAAGACCCCCAAAGTTCATGAAGGATACCACCACGAAACGGAGGGGGTTACTCCCGGTACACTGTATAAAAAACTTCCAGTGTGTTTCAAATTTCCCCCATTTCCCTTTTCTCCCTTTTTTCCACCAAAAAGAAAAAAATCGTTGAAAGGTTTAAAAAATGGCTTTTTGGAAGCGAAAAACATTTTGGGAATTTCCGACTTGAAAGGGTCGGGGGTGGAATAAAAAGGGGTTTTTTCAGGGCGGAGGTTTATCGGGTTTTTCCTGACGAAGGTCAAAAAAAAATAAAAAACCTGGGGTTTTGGATGTTTGCCCTCTTTTAAAAACTTCCTGACGTTCTTCCCCTCTTCCAAAGGGTACATCTGTTTAGCTAAAAAGGGGGATCTTTGAGGGTTTTCTTTGGGGGCTTGGTTTCCCCTAGAATTTAAAGACTGTTTTAAGCTGATGGTCCCTTGGGTTTTTTGTTTTTCCCAAAAGATTCTGACAGATTTTACATGACAATCTGTTGCGTGTGATACCTTTTCCCCTAAATAATTTTGTCACCCCGTTATCCCTTTCGTCATCAAAATATCCATCACCCCCAAACGTCGTTTCGAACATCCCTTCTTCTACTTTGGGGGTCCCTTTGATTTAAAAAAGATCCTTTCAAAGATGATAAACCCCGACTTTCCACTCTCCCTAACACCACACAAAACTCATCGGGGGTTGGTTTTCATTACTTCATTGGGTGTGATTTATAAACTTGTTGACCCAAACAGTTTTTCCACCCTTCCCGTTGGACCAGCAATCAAACAGGTAAAGGGGTTTTTTCCAACCTTTGGGTCCATGTTTTCTGGGGTTTGCGACCCCCATTGAATTTTTTTTATTCCCGGGTTTGGATTCCCTGTCTTTATCGCATTTCCTAAAATGTCATCACCCCCGGGCTCTAACCGTTTTCGTTTCCCCGCAACAAAACCCAAAAAACCCCCATCGTCCGCACACACGCGGGGCGCGCGCCGCTTTTGCAAAACGACACACCCCCTCTATTTTTAACCCATTACGTTTAGCAAACAAGGAAAGAATTTTGCGCCCCGGTAAAGTTCAATCGTTAACCCTTTTTTTTTGGGACCCCTTTTGTTTATTCTCCCCAAAGGGGAAAGATCAGCTTTTTGGATGGGTTTTCCCCCCGGGAAAAAAAAAACGGTTTAAAAATTTTTTTTTCTCTTTTTTTTCTTCTCAGACATAAAAAGCAGGGAGGAAACTGTCTTTTTTCACGCCTGTGTAAAACCCAAAGGGTTAGGGCAAGCCCCGGCTATTTAATTTCAAAAAAAAGGTTTTTTTGTCCTTTTTTTTGACTTGCGTGATCAAAGACTTTTTTGGGACACGTTCAGAGAGAACGAAACCCAAATCGCGTTTCTCTGTTAGGCCATCATGTTTTACATCTTTTATGTGTACCCTCTACCCGACTTTCCCCTTGGTTGTGGTGTGACTCCGGCCCCATACAAATTTCCCAAAAATCGGTTTTTTTGAAAACGCTGCAAAAAAAACCAAAAAAAATGGGGTTTTTTTTACAAGACGGACTTTGTTTCTTTCGTTGTCTCGCTCTCACCCAAAGGCCCTTTTGTGTCGTTTCCCCTTCCCCGAGGGGACCGTCTCCCTTTTTCCCCTTGTTTTTCCCAATGCTGATTGGTCTTAAAAACCGACGCCCCGCCCCCCCTCACGGTTTTTTTTTCGTAGTATTGATTAATGACCCCCAGGTTTGTTTTTTTGGTTTTTTGTGTCTGACCCCGCCCCCCTTTTGACCCTTTGGGTCGTGTTTTCAAATTTTCCCCCCCACGCGTCTTTTGTTCTGTAGTATTGATTTAAAGACCGCGCTGTTTTGTTCTTTTTCCTTGACCAAAACCCGCCTTCCCTTGGCGCGTGATTTCAAATACTCACGCGATACACCGGGTGCCATTGGCGCGTGTTTCAAATACGTCACGGGGGGGTTCACCAGCTGCTGCTCAACCCCTCTTTTCTCTTCCCCCTTTTCTCTGTCTCTCTCTCCATCTCTCTCTCCCCTTCTCTCTTCTCTCTTCTCTTTTCTAAACCCCGCCGCCACCAAGCCCTCGCCCCCCCCTCTATGTGTGTTTTTTTTTTCTGGGCTGTGTGTCTTTTGTTTGGGCCCTTTTTTGTTTGTTTTCTTTTGATCTGTTTCGACCCCTCAGAAAAAAAAAAGGGCAAAAAACCCCAAAAGGTGTCTCGATAAAAGGAGCGGGCGTTCATCTTTAATGGCCTCCCGTTTGATATAACTTTTGGCCCGGGCCCATAACACTGAGGGCGAGGTACAGTAAAAGGGGACCTTTTAGGGGCAAGCTCATTTTTCCAACATTTATCACGTCATCACCCCGTCTCTGTTAACCCCGCCTACGTCAGCGGGCAAAAACCCCGGAAAAGAGAAAACAAATTTTTTTTAAAAAAAAAAACAAACCCAAAAAAAAAGGGCCCTCAATCGACCCCCCGCGCGCGTGAAAAAAGTAAACCCCCCATCTTTTTTAACCCCAACGTCGCAAAACAAACCCCCCCCAAAAACAAAGAAAAAAAAAAAAATAATCTTTTATTTAAAAATGCGCCGAGCCCAGGGGTGACTTATCGTGACCCTTTTACCCCCACACCACCTGTCCCCCCCCACCTGCCCCCCCACCACCTGACCTACCCCACCTGCCCCGGGCACCCGCCGGCATGCGAACCCCCGGGGGAGGGGTTTCCCCCGGGGTCCCCAAAAAACGGGGGGGAAGCGTCCCCTTCCCCACTCTAAGATTGTGGAAAGTGAAAAAGTGGAAAATTTTTTTTCTTTTTAATTTCCCCCGCCCCCATCTCCTTGACTTACTTCCCCCGCCCCCCCACTCCCCTTTTCCCGTTGGCCCCCCATGCCCAAAAGGGGGGACGTACATTAAAATTCTGAGGTTGAGTTTATCTTCTTTTCTTCCCCTCTCCTCTTTTTCTCTCTCTCTCTTCTCTCTCTCTTCAGGAAATATAGTTCTTCCCCAGGAAAGTAATTAAAGTTTTCCCGGGTTCGAATACAAATTGGGAAAAAGAAAACCCGGGCCCTTTGGGGGGGGCCTAAAACCCCCCCCCCGGATGCACTTAAATTTTCTCAAGGCCCACTTTTATCGAATGTCAGTGATGAAAAAAGTCAGTGACGTCTGTGATGGACAAAAATTTCAACAGACTCTAAGTGTGGTGGAAAACAGGCCCCAAAACGTGATTTACATTACTGGAAAAACAACAAATTTAGGAAACCCCTGACTGGCCCGGGGCAGTGTTTAGGGTGACGGAAAAAAAGGGCGTGTCTTGGCGATGGTTTTGTCTGGCGGGAATATTACAGGAAAATTGCGACGTGACAAAAGGTTTTGATATGGGGGGCGGACTTTATCCCCAAAAAGTTGGGGGGTGAAAAAGAGGTTTTTGCAGCCAATTTTCCCGGGGCGGAGGGTGAGCACCCAAAGGGGAAAATAATACAAAGGATTAAATTTTTCGCAAATTTTTTCGGCCCCAACCCGGGATACATACAAAAGGTTTGACAAAACGTTTATTGACCCTTACGGCCACGAGAAAATGTCGGAAAGATATGACTACGAATACACTTGGGAAAAAAAAACAGAGACCCGTTGTTTAAAATAGTCGAGAGTAACGAGCAAAGACAAACAGATACAACCCCCCAGTCGTGATTACGTTTTAAAAAAAGCAATGCTCCTGCCTCAAGAGTAGGCAGCAATACTGCAAAAGACCTAGAGAGATCCAACAGCCAAAGTAGTAATTTTGGATTTTTTAGAAAAAATTTTAGTATTGTGGGCCAGACAAAATCCCAAAAAACAGGCCTTCGCGGGTTGACTAAAGACCAAAATGGTGCCCGAAACATCAAGGCCAAAAAATAGGGATTCGCCAGGAAAATACCCTTAACAATCATTTTAAAAACCAGGGAAAATTTGTTTTCAAAGGGCTGCAGATCGAAACCCTGGTGAAAATTTTTTAAAATCCAGCACAAGTTTTTTTTGTAAAATTTGTGTGGATACACAGAAATTAAATTCCCCAAATTTTTCAAAGTTAATGGGCTTTTAAAAATTGGGGCAAAAAACCCCTTTAAATTTATTTCATATTTCCCGATTTCGTCTTGCCTAACTGAAAATTTTAAGCTAATGGAAATTTGAATCATCTCTTTTTTAAGGTTTTTTTATATTCACTTCCCAAAAATCCAAAAAATTTTTACTCACCCAAAGGGGGTGTTTTGGGAGGTGTTATTGTTTGATCAAGAAAGGGTTTTTTGATTTTTTGAAAGGATTGAAGGGGAAAATTTAAAAGGGATGTTGTTGTGAAGCCCAAAGAAGGGTTTTTTTTTCAACGAAAAAAAATTCATGTTATATGTTCTTTTATACCCCCCAATGTTTTACCCCTACTGGAAAAAAACAACCCGGACGGATAGGCCCTGGAAACGTTTTTTGGAAGGGGGTTTAAATTGGGTTTGCTGAAACATTGGTTTTTTTGGGAATTTTCTTTGTTTGTAAAGGGAGACTTTGAATGCAAAAATTCATCCCAAAATTACCAAAATTTATCAGGGCAGAATTTCAGATAATTTTCAGTTTTCCAAGGCGGTCTCAAGTTTAAAAAAAAGAATTTTTTGGGGAGAATTAAATTTAGGGGTTTTGTAAAAAATGTTTGAATGTATCCCTTTTAAAAAGGACCGACCGGAAAAATTTGACGATAGTGCCCGTATATTTTGGGTTTTTGGGGTTAAGTACGGTCGATTACTTTATTTTTATGCAAAGGTTTTTCGTCCCTCAATGTTGTATCTTAGATGTTTGGGAAACTTAACTGAAATTTATTTATCTCCCAGTGGTTGTGAAGTGAAGAGGGATAATTTAAAATTCACGAGAATACCCAAAAATCAAAACCAAATTTGCCGTATTTAAAAAAAAAATTTATTTTGGGAAAGAAAAAAGCGATGGTAATTTTAAAAAAAATGTTGGGGGAAAAATTTTGAAATTTTAAAACCCCCTTTTGCTGACAATGCAAAAACCCTTTGGGTGTAGACCAAAACAGTGCTCTTTATATTTTTGTTTAAAATGTTTTAAATGTGCCAGTCAAAGCCTGTTTAAAAACCTTTTACCCGGGCAATGGAAAATAAAAAGGGCAGAAAGGTTTTATTTTAAAAGTGTAAAGGGAGCCCAAAAAAGGAAAAATATAAGTAAATTTTAAACTATTTTAGAAAAATCGAAAAAAAAAAACAGAATTTCCGTACGTTTAAAAAAAGGAAGAGTCCGAACCCTTTAAAAAAAGTGAAAAGACAAGCGTTTTTGAAAAAAGCAAGCGATATGTTTGCGAATGAAAAATGGAACTGTCGCAAAAATTTGGGGGACATTTTAAGGGGAAAAAGGGGTTTCTAGCAGGGAAAGTAAAAATGATTCAATTTCGCATAGATGACTGGTTCAGCATTTTAAGGTGTTTTTCAAAACAGGGGCGAAGAATTTCGTGGGGCGTTTTTTATTGGAAAAACTATCTGTCCGAAGAATTGGGACCCTGATTTGAATCAGGTTTTTTAGAGGTGATGGGGGGTTCAAGCCCTTTTTTTAAAATTTGGGAAAAAAAAGTAGCGGAAAAAAACGATGCTTTTCCGGGAGAAAGGATAAAATTTGGAGGTTTGCTGTTAAAAATTTTTTGACCAAAAAATGTTTTAAAACCCTTTTTTTTAAAAGGAGTTTAAACTCGTGAGTGGACGAAATCATACCCGATTTAAGATTGGCAACCCCGATAAAAGCTTTAAAAAATTATAGAGGGGGGAAACTTTTCTGAGCATCATTTCTAAATGTTATTTCATCAATATCAAACCACAAGAAACTGGGCACCTGGGGCATATGTCCCGGGGTCTTTAATGATTTTTTAAAAATGGTATTGGGCCTGGCCCAAACCTATTTGTGTTTCTTGATGTTTCTGCACCGACTTTGGTTTTAGTCTAAACCCCGAAGGGTGTCTTTGATTTTTGTCTGGTCACCCTGAATGAACTTTTTTTAAAGAATCCAACCCCAAAATACTTTTGGTTTTTGGATCTTTTCTAGGGGGTCGTTTTGCTGTATTGCTGCCCACTCTTGAGGGAGGGAGCATTGGTTTTTTTTAACGTTTCATCACGGTGGAGGTTGGGAAACTTTTGTTTGCTCGTTCGTCGTGACAAAATTATCAAAAAGGGTTTTGCCCGTTTTGTTTGTCCCAAATGGTTTGGGCGGTAGTCATTTCTTGTCCCAGCTATTTTCGGGGCCTGTTAAAGTCAATCACGTCTTGTCTAAATTTTTGTATCCCGGTTTTGGGGAACCCCAAAATTTTGGGAAAATTATCCATTGTATTATTCCCCTTTGGTTTTGGGCTTTTTGCGTCGGGCAAAGGCTGCACCCTCTTTTTAAACCGCCAAAATTTTGGGAAATTTTCCAGCATCCAAAATCAGTACCGGGGTCATCCCTCGCTTGTTTCGTAATATTCCCCTCAAGCAACCTTTGCCAAGACTTCGTTCTTTTCCCTATCCCGACCCCTGTCCCGGGCCCGTCAGCGTTTCCCGAATGTTGTCTTCCCGAAATGTGAATCAGTCTGTGGGATGTTTTCCACAAACATTAGGGGTCCCGTTGGAAAAATTTGTCCATCACTGGGGTCAGCTGGGCCCCCTTTTCATCATAGACCCCCTTTTTTCAAGTTTGATGAAGTCGGCCCTTTAAGTTTTGGTCTTTTTGGGGTTTGTCTTTCACCTAACCGTCCTTTTTTCGTTTAAAATTTGGCCTTGGTCGTGGTCTATACTGTTTTTTTAACATTTGTTGGCCGTGTTCTTGAACGACTGGTATGGGGTAAATGTATCTGGGTTCCCGGGGTTTGAGAAATTCTTCTTCCCCCTTTCCCCTCGGACTGCCATCCATCTTTTTGCCGGAACGTTTTGCCCGGGCGGGGGTTCCTTTACGTCTTTGTTTTGTAGGAAACTTTCTGGTTTTAAAGGGAAAACTTTAACTGTTGTGTGAGGGAAATTTGTTTTTTTGCGGGAGCCATTTCTGTAGCGGGTTTTTTGAGGGGCAGGGCTTCCCGTTCCCCTGGAAACAGAAGTTTTGGGGGCCATTATTTCTGAGTCCGTAGGGAAGATTTCTTGCCGTCTGTTTTAAAATATAGTTTTCCCTTGTGAGTGTAGGTGTTTTTGCAAAAGTCCACGATGAAATTTAAAATTCCCTTTTCCGGTTTTTTGCAGGTGGAGGCAAAACGTATGCCCCTTTCTCTCGGTTGTCTTGAGGTCTTTAACACCCAAACACCCCCATCTTGTCCGACCCTCGACCCAAAAAAAGGGCAAGAAGGGCCGGGTCATTTTTTTGGGGGACGAGGGTGCCAATAGGAAGGCTTGAAATATCATTTGAGCCCGGAAGGTGAAAAGTGCTTTGGGGTTCAACACTTGATTATTTTTTGTGGAAAGGGTTTTGTATTCTCCCCCCCAGTCTGTTTCTTTTAACATTGATGAATCGCAAATTACAAGCCCTTTTCCCTCTTTTCGGCGGGGTTTGCTTTTTTTTTAGATGAATTTTGTCTGGGCCCAAAAAGTTCGCAGTTTTTTTTGTTCACTGTGTTTTTTAAACTTTTGACAACGGTTCTTTAGTTTATTAACTTCTGTAAAAAAAAAAAGCGCCCAAATACTTTTCTCGAGGGAATAAATCTTTAATCAATATTTGACTTTTTAGTTGCTGAATGCATGAGAAAACCCATGTGCATCTGAGTCAAATGCCAATCGATCATATTGGCTTGGGAGGAAAGGGGAACCTTCGGAATCTTTTTTTCAGGCCCCTGTGATGAAACCCTGATGCAAAGACTGACTTTCACTTACAGGTGGGACGTGCACCGCTCTTTTCAAATCAAAGCCCAAAGAGATCAGGTAAAGACATCCAACGAAACGCGGTGACACTGGCACGTGAATCCGGACACTTGCGCCCTTTTAGGGTGGGCGTGGATAAACTGTTGGAATATGAACGACGTTAACTCGGAAAAATATGGTCTCTTCCTTGACATTTGTAATTAAGAAAATGTTAATTACGAGGACATCCACTGACCTTTTGTTCATCTGTTTAAACATTCTGATACACAGAACTTCATACACAACTCCCAAAAATCCGACGATCCAATCTTCAATACGACACGTTTCACTGTCGTTAGGAGAGCGTTCTTCATAGTCTGTCACTTGATCAACCCCCTTTCCCCTTCTCAGAGAGAGAGGAGAGAGAGAGAGAGAGAAAAGCGAGCGAGCGAGAGAGAGAGAGAGAGAGAGAGAGGAGGAGGAGAGAGAGAGAGAGACGGACGGACGGACGGACGGACAGACAGACAGACAGACAGACAGACAGACAGACAGACAGACAGACAGACGCAGACGACAGACGGGCCCGGGACAGACAGACAGACACACACACACACACACAAAACCCCAACACACACACGCCCCGCGCGCGGGCGCGCACGCACCACACATCACAACGTACGCACGCAGCACGACAGAGAAAAGAGAGAGAGAGAGGGAGAGGGGAGAGGGGAGAGAGGAGAAAAGAGAGGGGAGAGAGAGGACAGAGACAGAGACAGAGACAGAGAGACATGCACACACCACGCTGCACTCACACACGCACGCCACGCACACAGCACGAACGCACGTACACACACACAACACACACACACACACACACACCACACCCCAAACACGCGCGCGCGCGCGCGCGCACCCCACACACACCACACACCACACACACAACACCCCACACTCAACACAACCACACACCAAAACAGACTGTGAAAAAAGTGCGTGGAGACACGACAGGGAGCTTCGATTTTTGTCTGTTTTATATTTAAGCGTCTGAGAGAGACAATGAGATGGGGAGGTGAAGAGGGGTAGGGGGGGTGTTTGGAGGGATGGAGGACAGGGAGCACATGGCAGAATGACCACACAGAAACAGGAGAACTTGGGCAGCGGGAACCATTTTCTGAGGGTGATTGTTTTCATCAGCCCTGATGCCAGAAAATTACTATGGCATCGCCGAGCATTGTGTTCAAGCACTATCCGACCCCCACCCGCCCTCTCTCTCTCTCTCTCTCTCTCTCTCTCTCTCTCCTTCTCTCTCTCTCTCTCTTTTCTCTCTCTCAGATCTTGTTCGTGCAATACATAAAAGGCTTCTGGACTGTAGGGTCTTCTAACAGAGGAAGATGCGAGGAGCGAGAAGCAGAAGACTGTAATGTAATGAAAAAGAAAGAAAGGTGAAGGAATGGGATAAGAAAGAAAACAGAAAAGGAAGAATGAGGTTAGATAAAAAGAAAAGGAAAAAGAACTTAAGATGAGAAAGGGAAAATAAGGTCAGAAAAAACGGTCAACAGGCCTAATAAGGCAAAAGAAAAGTTCGATTAAATAAAAGTGTGAATACTTTAAAGGGAAAAACTGAGCAACGACAACCCACACAGAAATTCTTTTATCACTGCGGTAGACTTGATTAAAACAGTAATAAAGTGATGTCGCATTGCTGGGGGGACAAATTCGATAACGTTCACTGAAAAGAGAGGGGACATTGAAAAAAAAAGATCAGTACTGCCCCATAACTCTACAACAAACAGCAAAGGAAACACAAGTGTGTGAGATAAGACCGACCGAAAAGGGTATGATTTTCCTAGTTGACGAAGCTTTGCAGCGTTAGGTCCCTGAATGTGGTTTAAGCGTTGGACACCCTTGCAGACCCTCTCAAACATGGCAGAGAAACAATTATCCTATCTACGATCTGAGACAAAATATGGCAGGACACGCAAGTTGCCTAAGCGACACTGTGTCCTTCCCAAGATAGAGAATGTCCAACACTGGCAACTTAATCAGTTTATGGTAGAAAAATTAATGCTTAAAATTATTCTGAACAATTACAGCTGCTAGCAGATGCCGTCGTTGCTGCAGAACAGAATTTACAAAAACAGAAGTAACGTCAAACAGAACTTTAACCTCGTAACCATTGCAAAGAACATTTCAGACAGCAGAGGGGAGTTCTACACGTCTTCAAAGACTTTAAAAATACATTCGCCAGAGGCAGGAGGCATTTATGGGCCAAAATGAAGAAAGGTAACAGTGGACAAAACTGTATAAATGCCATCTTGCAACTACCCTAAAAAGCGATCGTGTGGCACGCATACAGGGTGCTATTGGATTTTGTTCCATGCTTCGGTTAGACTTTCTCAGAGTTGCCTTCAGTTCCCACACTTTTCAAAAATTTAACATACTATTGGAATGCATAATAATTGACGCACTTGATCTTATCAAGACAGTCCCCCCCCCCCCCATTGTATTAGGTACTCTCACGAACCTCGCTTTGCAGACGCCCTCGATGCGTGGAAGGCAGTCAACAAGAACTAAACCCCAAACTCGTTAAAAGACTGAAGAAACATCCACGAGACAGGCATAATAACACTGAGAGAATGCGTTAATAGGCACCACATCACTAATAATGTAGCTGTCCATACACTAAAGCGAAAATTTCTGGGCAGTTTAAGGGCTCAAAAAAACAAGCCAGGAACTCTTGGGCAGTGAAGGACCAGAAAAAAAGCCAGGAACGGTTGGGCAGTGAAGGGGCCCGAACAAAAAACCCGGAACTATTGGGCAGTGAAGGAACAGAACAAAAAACAGGAACTGTTGGGAGTGAAAAGACCTAGAACAAAAGCCAGGAACTGCTGGGCAGTGAAGGACCCCCGAACAAAAGCCAAGAACGGTTGGGCAGTTTAAGGGAACCAGAACAAAAGCTGGAACGGTTGGGCAGTGAAGGATCCAGAACAAAAACCAGGAACTCTTGGGCAGTGAAGGAACCAGAACAAAAGCCAGGAACAGTTGGACAGTGAAGGACCCAGAAAAAAACGCCAGGAATGCTGGGCAGTGAAGGACCCAGAACAAAAGCCAAAGGGAAAGGTTGGGAGTGAAGGAACCAGAACAAAGCCAGGAACGGCTTGGGCAGTGAAGGACCCAGAACAAAAGCCAGGAAAAGGTTGGGCAGTGAAGGACTAAGAAACAAAAGCCAGGACGGTTTGGGAGTGAAGGACCAGAACAAAAGCCAAGAACTATTGGGCAGTGAAAGGGTCCAGAACAAAAAGCCAGGAAATGTTGGGCAGTGAGAAACCCAAAACAAAAGCCAGGAACTGTTGGGCAGTGAAGGAACCAGAACAAAAGCCAGGAACTGTTGGGGCAGTGAAGGAACCATAACAAAAGCCAGGAACGGTTGGGCAGTGAAGGACCCCGAACAAACGCGGAAACGGTTGGGCAGTGAAGGACCCAGAACAAAGCCAAAAGGAACGGTTGGGGAGTGAAGGAACCAGAACGAAAGCCAGGAACTATTGGGCAGTGAAGGACAGAAAAAAAGCCAGGAACTATTGGGCAGTCAAGGAACCAGAACAAAAACCCGGAACGGTTGGGCAGTCAAGGACCAGAACAAAAGCCAGGAACGGTTGGGCACTGAAGGAACCAGAACAAAAGCCCGGAACGGTTTTGGGGATTAAAGGACCAGAAAAAAGCCAGGAACGGTTGGGGGCAGTTTAAGGCCCAGAAAAAAAGCCCGGAACGGTTGGGTAGTGAAGGAACCAGAACAAAAGGAACTGTTTGGCAGTGAAGGAAAGAACAAAAGCCAGAAAATATTGGGCAGTGATGAACCCAGAACAAAGCCAGTAACGGTTGGGCATTAAAGGACCCCGAACAAAAGCCAGGAAACGGTTGGGCAGTGAAGGCCCAGAACAAACGCAGGAACGGTTGGGCAGTAAAAGGGCCCAGAACAAAAGCCAGGAACTATTGGGCGGAGGAACCAGACCCCAAAAGCCAGGAAAGGTGGGCTGTGAGAACCGAACAAACGCCAGGAACGGTTGGGCAGTGAAGGACCCAGAACAAAAGCCAGGAACGGTTGCGCAGTGAAGGAACCAGACAAAGCCAGGAACGGTTGGGCAGTGAAGGAACAGGACAAAAGCCAGGAACGGTTGGGAAGTGAAGGAACCAGAACAAAAGCCAGGAATGGTTTCGTAGTAAAGGAACCAGAACAAAAGCCAGGAACTGTTGGGCAGTGACGGACCAGAACAAAGCCAGGAACGGTTGGGCAGTGAAGGACAGAGACCCAAAAAACCGGAACGGTTGGGAGTGAAGGACAGAGACCAAAACAGGAAAAGGTTGGGCCGTGGACGGACCAGACAAAATCAGGAACTATCGGGCAGTGAAGGAACCCGAACAAAAGCCAGGAACGGTTGGGTAGTAAAGGACCCCGACCAAAAGCCAGGAACGGCTGGGCAGTGAAGGAACCAGAACAAAAAGCTGGAACAGTTGGGGCAGTGACGGAACCAAAAACAAAAGCAGGAACGGCTGGGCAGTGAAGGAACCAGAACAAAAGCCACGAACGGTTGGGCAGTGAAGGACAGAGACCAAAAGCCAGGAACGATTGGGCAGTGAAGGAACCAGAAAAAAAGCCTTTGGGAAAGGTTGGGCAGTCAGGAACCCGAACCCAAAAGCCAGGAACTATTGGGCAGTGAAGGAACAGAACAAAAGCCAGGAACGGTTGGGCAGTGAAGGAACAAGAACAAAAGCCCCGGAAAAGTTTGGAGTGAAGACCAGAACAAAGCAGGAACTGTTGCGCAGTTTAAGGGAAAGAACGACAGCAGAACTGTTGGGAAATGAGGATCCCGAACAAAAGCCGGAACCCTTGGGTTGAAGGACCAAAATAAAGCAGGAACGGTGGACAGTGAGGACCGACAATGCCCGGAACGGTGGCGTGAAGGCCGCAAAACCCGGAACGGTTGGAGTAACAGACCGAAAAAGCAGGAGCGGTTGGGCAGTGAAGGAACCGAACAAAGCCGGAACGTTGGCAGGAGGACCCAGACAAACCAAAAACGGTTGGGAGTGCGGAACCAGAACAAAAGCCAGGAACGATGGGCAGTGAAGGAACAGAAAAAAGCCAGGACTGTTGGGAAATAAGGGTCAGAACAGCCCAAAATTGGGGGAAGGACCCCTTGGCGTGAAGGAAAAAACCA
>CM031596.1:81250561-81268061 GCA_018398815.1 Conus ventricosus | reverse complement strand
AGATCTTATCAAGACAGTCAGCATTGATTAGGTACTCTCTCAACCCACGCTTTGCAGACACATGATAGCGGGAAGCAGTCAACAAGAACCTAACCAAGCTCGTTAAAAGACTGAATGAAAACATCCACGAGACAAGGCATGAAAATAAACTGAGAGAATCAGTATAATAAGGCACCACCATCACTAATAAAGTAGCTGACCAAATAGACACTAACGCCGAAAACTGCTTTTGCAGTGAAGGCTCAAAACACAAGCCAGGAACTCTTGGGCAGTGAAGGACCCGCCGAAAAAAAAAGCCAGGAACGGTTGGTCAAGTGAAGGACCCAGAGCAAAATGCCAGGAACTTTAGGAACTAATTGATGAAGAAACCAGAACAAAAGCCAGGAACTGATGGGAAGTGAAAGACCTAGAACACAAGCCAGGAAACGCTGGTCAGTGAAGGACCCCATAACAAAAGCCAAGAACGGTTGGGCAGTGAAGAAACCATAACAAAGCCTGGAACGGTTTGGCAGTGAAGGATCCAGAACAAAGCCAGGAACTCTAGGGGTCGGTGAAGGAACCAGAACACAAGCCAGGAACAGTTGGACAGTGAAGGACCCAAACAAACGCCAGGAACTGCTGGCAGGGAAGACCCAGAACAAAAGTCCAGGAAACGGTTGGGCAGTGAAGGAACCAGAACAAAAGCCAGGAACGGTTGGGCAGTGCAGACCCAGAACCAAAGCAGAACGGTTTTGTGCAGTGAAGACTAAGAATCAAAAGCCAGGAAACGGTTTTGGCAAGTGAGGCCCCAGAACAAAAGCCAAGAACTATGGGCAGTGAAGGATCCAGAACAAAAGCCAGGAACTGTTGGGCAGTGGAATAAACCCAAACAAAAGCCAGGACTGTTGGGCATTGAAGGAAACAAACAAATCCAGGAACTGTGTGGCAGTGAAGGAACCATAACAAAAAAACCAGGAACGGTTAAGGCATGAAGGTGACCCTGAAAACGCCATAACGGTTGGGCATGAAGGACCCAAACAAAAGCCAGGACGGTTTGGGCAGTGAAGGAACCAGACCGAAAGCCAGGAACTATGGGCATGAAGACCCAGAACAAAACCAGGAACTAGTGGGCAGTCAAGGAACCAGAACAAAAGCCAAGGAGAACGGTTTGGGCAGTCCAAGGAACCAGAAACAAAAGCCAGGAAACGTAAAGGCACTTGAAGGAACCAAACAAAAGCCAGGAACGGTTTGGCATTAAAGTGACCCAGAAAAGCAGCAGGAACGGTTGGGCAGATGAAGTACCCAGAACAAAAGCCAGGAACGGTTGGGTATGAAGGAACCCGAACAAAAGGAACTGTTGGCAGTGAAGGAACAAGAACAAAAGCCAGAAAATATTGGGCAGTGATGAACCCAGAACAAAATCAGTAACGTTGGGGCAATAAAGGACCCAGAACAAAAGCCAGAAAACGTTGGGCAGTGAAGGCCCCAGAACAAACCGCCAGGAACGGTTGGGCAGTAAAAGGACCCAGAACAAAAGACCAGGAACTATTGGGCAGTGAAGGAACCAGAACAAACTCCAAGGAACGGTGGGCTGTGAAGAACCAGAACAAACGCCAGGAACGGTTGGCAGTGAATGACCCCAGAACAAAAGCCAGTAACGTTTGCGCATTGAAGGAACCAAACAGAAGCCAGACGGTTGGGCAGTGAAGGAACAGGGACAAAAGCCAGGAACGGTTGGGAAGTGAAGGAACCCAGAACAAAAGCCATGAATGGTTTCTTATACAGAACCAGAACAAAAGCCAGAACTAGTGGGCAGTGACGGACCCAGAAATCAAAAGCAGGAACGGTTGGGCAGTGAAGGACAGAGACCAAAAGCCAGGAACGGTGGGGCAGTGAAGGACAGAAGACCAAAACCCAGGAACGGTTGGGCCGTGCGGAACCAGAACAAAAATACATGAATATCATCGGGCAGTGAAAGGAACCATAACAAAAGCCAGGAACGGTTGGGTAGTAAAGGACCCAGACCAAAAGCGGAACGGCTTGGCATGAACGAACCAAACAAAAGCCTGGAACAGATGGACATTGACGAGAACCAGAACAAAGCCAGGAAACGGCTGTGCAGGTGAAGAACCAGAACAACACCACGAACGGTTGGGCAGTGACGGACAGAGAACAAAAAGCCAGAACGATTGGGCAGTGAAGGAACCAGAACAAAAGCCAGGAACGGTTGGGCATCAAAGAACCAGAACAAAAGCCAGGAACTATTGGGCATTGAATGAACCAGAACCAAAAGCCAGGAACGGTTGGGCAGTGAATGAACAAGAACAAAAGCCCAGGAACGTATGGGCGAGTGAAGGAACCAGAACAAAGCCAGGAACTGTTCGCAGGTGAAGGAACAAGAACGACCGCCGGGTAACTGTTGGGAAGTGAAGGGACACCAGAACAAAAGCCAGGAACCGATGGGCAGTGAAGGACCACAAAAAAAAAGCATGACGGTTGGACAGTGAAGGACCCCAGAACAATATCCAGGAACGGTTGGACAGTGAAGGACCCAAGAACAAAAGCCAGGAACGGTTGGGCAGTACAACATACCAGAACAAAAGCCAGGACGGTAGGCAGTGAAAGGAACCAGAACAAAAGCCAGGAACAATTGGGGCAGAGAAGGACCCATACCAGAAGCCAAAACGTTTGGCAGTGAACGGAACCCAAACAAAAGCCCAGGAACGATTGTGGGCATGAAGGAAACCAGAACAAAAGCCAGAACTGTTGGAAATGACGGACACCAGAACAAAAGCCAAAACTCTTTGGCAGTGACGGACCCAGAAAAAGCCAGGAACGTTGTACAGTGAAGACCCAGAACAAAGCCAGGAACTATTGGTCAGTGAAGGAACCAGACCAAAAGCCAGGAACTATTGGGCAGTGAAGGAACCAGAACAAGAAGCCATGAAACGGATGGGCAGTGAATGAACCAGAACAAAACCATAACGATGGGCAGTGAAAGGACCAGAACAAAAGCCAGAACGATTGGGCAGTGAAGGACCCAGAACAAAAAGCCAGGAACTATTGGACAGTGAAGGACCCAGAACAACGCCAGGAACTTGTTTGGGTACAGTGAAGGTCCCAGAATAAAAGCCAGAACGTTGTCATGAAGGACCAAGAACAAAAAGCCAGTAACGTTGGGCATGAAGGCACCCAGAACAAAAGCCAAGACACTTGGTCATGAAGGACCCAGAGCACAGACAGGAACGGTTTGGCAATTGAGGACCAGAACAAAACCAGGAACGGTTGGGGCAGTTAAGGGCCCCAGAACAAAACTAGGAACTGTTGGCATGAAGACCCGAACAAAAGCAGGAAACTATGGGGCAGTGAAAAACCAGAACAAAAGCCCGGAATGTTGGACAGTGAAGGAACCATAACAAAAGCATGAACTGTTGGCAAAGTGAAGGAACCAGAACAAAACCAAGTAACTGTTGGACAGTGAAGGAACAGAACAAAAGCCAGGAACTGGCTGGCAGTAAGGAATCAAAACAAAAAATGCCAGTAACTGTATGGGCATGAAGTAACCATAAACAAAAGCCAGGAAGCCATGGGCAGTTGAAGGACCCAGAACAAAAGCCAGGAACGTTTGGGCAGTGAGGAACCAGAACAAAAGCCAGGAACGGTTGGGCAGTGAAGGACCCAGAACAAAAGCCATGGAACGGTTGGTCAGAGTGAAGGACCCAAAACAAGGCCAGGAACGATAGGGATAGTTAGTTAGTTATTGTTATAGGGTCCAGCGAAACTACTATGAACCAAATCAGGACCTCAGCTATCAAATCTAAGTCTCTAGATTCAAATACCCACACTATTATATAACACATCGCTTAAAATTTATGAGGACAAAAGCCACAATAATCTGTTCAACTCCGACGACACCTGTATACATTATAAAACACTATAATTATAAAATAAGTTTAACCTCTTTCAAAAAGAAAAAATAAGATCTACTGAAACGCACGAAAAAGAACCGATAAATCACTGGTGTAAAAGAACTTCTCTCTGATACACATAAATCAGCACATTCTGTCAAAAAATGATTAACACTGAACAACTGTCCACCGCAACCACCATGGGGTCTTACCTCTGAATACAACGTTCGTTATAAAGCAGTGGCCCAATATGTAACCGTGACAAAACCTATCCTCTTTAACGGATACTACCCACCGATGGGAAAGGATTGGTTAAATCTGGCAAATTTTAAACAGTTAATTATGAATTTGATTACACCATTCACTCTGCCACAGTAACACGACAATACAAACTAAAGATTTTATGACGAAGATCAGAGAGAGGAACAAACTGCATAAGGCCTCCTGGAAGACTTGGCACCGATAGCTTGTTTGGCGCTTGTCCACCACGAGTAACCATAGATTCGCCATGAGGCTGGGACCCACAGAAAACTAGAATTGCTTTCTGAGAGACAAAGCCCCCCTAGAGATGAAGGTCATGAATTATCAGCCAAAACTGATGCGACACTTCTCTTGTCGATAAAGCCGACAATGCCGACAAAGAATCCAATAACAAAATGAAATTCATTCGATCTTACCTGGACACCGCACCTGAGGGCCAGAATTTATAGCCTTCAGTTCAGCAGTAAAAACAGACGTACCAATCCCGCAATCTTAACAAAGTCAAGGCTCCTGAAAATTGTTATCACACACAATGGCAGCTGCAGGACCCTCTCACCTTTTTTAGAACCATCAGTAAAAATCTGTGATAAAAATCCCTTTATAAAGTTCACATTGCCCAAGATAAAGTTGTTTATATGCAGCACTTCGAGGTGACCTCCATCGAAATTGCGTTGAATCTAAATAAATCTCTGGATGGCGACTTTCCAAGGAGAGAAAATCAGTCTGTAATGGATACCGTCAACAACAGCATCAAGGTCAATGCCACTGCCCCGAAGTGAGGCAAAAAACGGAATACCCAGTGTAGGAAACTCATTTAGTGCTTTTAAGTCATATTTGTCTCTAAAAGGCGGGTTCATGACAATACATAGGCAGGGTTTTCTGGATTATCCCTCAGTTTCGGGTAGTAATTCAAAGGAAAGACACAACCCTTCCTTAGCTCCCAGAGGTGGTTCCACCATATTCAACATACAAACTCTCTTTTGGAGATGTGCGAAGTGCTCCCAAGCAATCCGCAGTTCCCTTGAGATGAATTGGAAATCAGGAGCTTTGAGGTCAGACTTTCGTGCAGAACCAATACCACACACCCATTAATCTAGTCTTTGGTCTCACCCACGCCCGATACAATCGCAACAAAGTTCGCCTTGTCTGCACCCCAATCAGTGTGGCTATAACCTTCAAAACAGTCAAACCTGACTGCAAGATTGTTTAATTACTATAATGTGAGGCAAAAAAGAAAGCTTATTATAAAAAATAACCGCAAAAATTTCAACATGTTGGAAACTTTTAATATAACCTGACCAATGAGTCTGAATAGCCGGTCAAAGACCTGAGATCCTTTCCAAGGAAATGAATACACTCTGTCTAGTAGCAGAAAACTTACATCCAATTTTCATAACCCACTGCTGAACACGATTGAACACACAATCTGAAGTTGAACGCCAGACTGCAGTTGAGCAGATATGTGAAGAAGTCATCAACAAATAATGACTATCAATTCCAGACTTTACTGACTGGACGATGTTATAGCAATCTCCAGATTGAACAGAATAGTAGAAAGGATGCTTACCCTGAGGGACAGCCCATCCTGCTGCTCAAAAGGGATCCGAAAAGGTCGTATGAAGTCTAACAACACTGAAAATGCCTGATAGACAAAAAAAATAGCAATAAACATTGGTAATTACCTTTGAAAATCAAGTCCTTCAGCCAGAAGAATTCCCATCCTCCATGTTAGTGTCATAAGCTTTTTCTAATCGAAAAAAGACTAGAAACTACATTGTTCTCACATTAATCAAAGCATTCCAGATAAAATGACTCACATCGAACCAGTAGAACAGTAGGCACTGCGGTTTGTACCAAAAACCCACACTGGGAAACATCTAAGGCCCCCAACATTCTAACTGCCATAACAATCGAGAATATACCATTTTCTCTCCATAGTTTTACATAAGCAACTAGTGAGAGCTAATAGGACATAGTTGATAGGATCCGGAATGATCTTATCCCTGGTTAAGGAATAGGATAACAACCGCCTCTCACCAAGAAGGTGGAACATACCCTGAACACCAAACATGAAATAAACATAGACAACAACACATTTAAACCCTCATCTGGCAAATGTTAATAAATTGATAATTGAAAGTCATCTGGTCCAGGAGCTGAGTTATTGGCTTTCAAAATGGCGTACTTTAACTCATCCATGCTGAAAACGCAGATTGTAAACCTCAGAACTATCTGGCACAAGGAACAAGATTATGACTCCGCTGACTTTTGATACGCTGGAATTCCCTTGCAATAATGATCAGCTGACGAATTTTGATGGATATAAGAGCTAACAATTAGCAACCTCGTTTTTATTAGTAATAACTCGATCCATTTACTTGGCAAACAATATATTAACGATGTATCCGACTTTCTCCTTAATCTTACGGAATATTTTCCGAAGACATTCCTTGAATTGGACCTAAAAGGAACAATTTGAACAAAAATTTTTCCAAGATTACTTTCTTCTTTAGTATAAAGTAACTGACACTTACCACCACACGCCTGATGTTTTACTTGTTCCTCCACCATAGGAAACCTAGCAAAAAGTCTTTGAGCACCTTTATCACTACCCTTTCAAAGTTGTTCACTCTTATCATACCAAGGGTCTTAACATCATTGGTTTAACACGGACTTGGAATAGCTTCCTTAGCAAATGCACTCTCTCAACTATCCATTTAGTGAACTGGCAAAACAGGAACAAACATAACTCCGCAACAGATTTCATGGCAGTCTACTTACAATCTGTTGCTGATAAAGACTTGCCAATAAAGTGCGGAGCGAAACTACCAAGTTTCCCGAGGGACTCCTGCATTGCTTCGTAAAATAAATAAAAATCGGAAAGTGATCACTCCCGCATAGGCGCGTATGAACCTGCCATTCAAAATATCCAAAAATAAGGAAGGGTTCCACAAATGGACAAATCCAAGTAGAGATCAAAGAACCAGAAGTAGAACAAAAGGACGGTGAAGCCTGAATTTCAAAGACAGAGATCATGAACCGATATAAAATCTCAAGAACTATCCCTTGAAATCTGGTGCAGTGTACTTCCCCACTGTGGAGAATGCCATTCAAGTCACCCCATATAAAAATGGCGAGGGAAGCTGAGAAATTAAAACCATCCAACTGACTCTTCGAATCACCAGAAGATGAGATAGAACAAACAACATATCGTAACACCTTGTTTAAGAGATACGAGCTGCCACTGCTCCAGATCCTCTGAAGTGGAATTTCTTATGTAGTACCGAATTATGAATATAAAGAGAAAACGCCTCTCCTTGAAAAGTCTGCAAAGCTGGCTTTGATAAGCAGGAGAAACCAGGAATCTCATGCTTCTTACTTGCAGTTAAAAGGGTTTCCTGTAAGAGCAATTACCGAAATCTATACTCTGTCCAATAAAGCTCAAGGTCCCGACAATTTGCCTTTTAACTTCCCTAATTTCCACTGAGTATGTCCATGGATAGGTTGTTAAAGAATATCTATCAGCCCTTCTTCTTCCAGAAACTTCACTGTCCACCAAAGAACTAAAAACGGTTCTTCAAGACAAGATCAGAAGCCGATGCTCCTGATTAAATTTCTAAGTTGTTTTGTTGCCATGCTTGGAATATGCTCTTACTGGACTGAAACCTGCTGCACAAATACCTTACATCGAGATTTTCTTCCCCCTAGGAGGGTCCTGGAGACCGAAAAGGACTCTTCCTCACTGCGTGCCTGTCGTCTCGTACTGGCTGTTAATTGCCTAGTGAGCGAGGGGACATCTCTTCCTCCTATCCTTCCCCCCTGACCTCAGAACCACAGCACTTTGTACAACTGAAACACTTCTTCCCTCACCAGCAGGGACAGAAGCCTGTCGTACACTGCTAAGACGGAACACTATTGCATTTCAGAGACAAAAACCTCCACTAATTGGTCAAGTAATGGTAAGCCGAGCCAAAACCGATGACAACAATTCTGTCCAATTTTCTTCCTCCAGAGCAGTGAATGAGACTGCTCCCAGATCATCACCCAAAACCGTTCGCAGAAATCGTTTAAACCACCTTCTGTTCATAAGTAGCACGAAGGAGTCCTGAACCTCCACTAACCTACTAGCCTCACGAAAAGGAACATTTCCTCACAATCTTTTTACTTTCTGATGCTCCTCGCATTCCTTTATCCACACTGGAGTACTATTTTGAATTTGCTGATGATCACCCATCAATAGACACATATAACAGCAAATTGCACAAGATTCATCATGCTTCTTTTCTTCTGTCCACAGTCACGACAAATCTCCTTGACCCCGCCAAGCACGCTTGAATGCCCTAAAGCGTTGACCACTTGAAAACCCGCAAAGGAGATGGTAAACAAAAGGGCGTAACTTTCACTCGGGACATAATCCACTTTGACAAACTCTGGGGGAGATGGCAATAGCAAAAGTCAAGAATAGCGTGTTGGGGTTCAATTAAAGTCACTTCTTTAAGAGATTTTAACTCTAATGGACCTCAGAACACCCTGGACTTATACCCATCTCAGTCCGAATTTCTGATTCAGCAACTCCAGCCCAGTCCAACACATCTGATTACCCCCTTTCGAGTAGTGAGAAGGGGTGAATGGAAACCTTAACTGTGATCTGCATGAGTTTGAGAACCACCTTTTACAGCAGCAACCGAACGGCCGCTTCCGTGAGCACCGTTAACAAGGTACTAACCAGATCGGAGTACTTTAAATCAATATAAATCCTGTGGACGAAACTCCCTCGAACCACTTGCAAACAGCAAACGGAGAAAATCCGAGCAATGGATTCTTTCGGATCTTGCTTTCCACAAAAAGGAAGCTGGCCATTATTTTGGGAATACCCTTTCTCTTTGCACTTCTCTTATTTCGTTATCTGAATCTGACTCTCTACTCAAATCTCGTTCCATAAGCGTGCCATGTCCCATTTATCGTATCTTCTCTGTGGGGTAGGGGGGGTAGTTGTTTAGATGTCATAAAGAAAGAAAAAAAAAACTATCACCTCCCTACTCCCCACCGCCATCGAGTGCGCACAGGACGAAGCCCTAAGCGGTTCTCCAGCAAAGGGAAACACCAGGGATATAGTGCAGGAATACACCGCGTGACACGCACTCACCCCATCCACCAGGCTCCTGACCAACTGCCAGGAACGGACAAGGCCACTCACCTGGCTATCCAGGGCAAGCAACGTGGCACACGGTTTGACCCATCCATGCCAACTGGTGAAGGCGACCGTAGACGGAGCATTGGGGCCCATTCCGCCCCCCGTCTAGGGGAGAGTCCGGGCCAAAGTGGCGTGTTGAGGGGCGCGGATCCTACTCCGAATACTCTCAACCCACCATGACACCATTCTCCCCCCGACACGGGTCTCACCCGCACGGTCCAACACGGGTGGACCAAGAGGCCAAGAGAAAATAGAAAAGTGCTACAGAAGACATGTTAAAAAAGAAAATAATAGAAAAAGATCCGTAAGGCAGAGATAGACAAAACAGAAACTGCAGATTAATAAGGAAATTGCAAGAGAAATGTAGGTGAAAGAACCATTGTAGGCAGAAAAACACAAAAAAACAGAGAAAAAAAAGCCCACATACTACAAAGTCCCACCCTCAAGGGCACAAGTAGGTGACCCTGAGAACAAAAAATAAGACACCCCACCCAGGCCCCCAGGGCAGACCCCGGTGGGGTAGGAACGTGGGGCAGTGAAGGACCCAGAACAAAAGCCATGAATCTGTTGGTCAGTGAGGAACCAGAACAAAAGCCAGGAACAGATGGGCAGTGCTGACCGAGAACAAAAGCCAGGAACGGTTGGCAGTAAAGGACCCAGAACAAAAGCCAAGGAACTGTTGGCAGTGAAGGCACCAGAACAAACGCCAGGAACTGTTGGGCAGTGAAGGATGCCAGAACAAAAGCCAGAACGGTTGGGCAGTGAAGGACCCAGAACAAAAGCAGGTAACGTTGGGCATTGAAGGAACCAGGAGCAAAAGCCAGGAAACGTTGGGCAGAGAAGGACAGAGAGTCAAAAGCCAGGAACGGTGGGCATGACGGAACCATAACCAAAAGCCGTAACTATTGGCAGTGAAGGAACCAGAACAAAAGCCAGGAACTATTGGGCAGTGAAGGACGAACCAAAAGCCAGGAAGGTTGGGCAGGTGATGTAACCATAAAACAAAAGCCATGAAGTATTGGCAGTGAGGAAAACCAGAACTAAAAAAGAAAGAAAAGCCAGGAACTGTTGGTGTTTGGCAGAGAAGGAACCAGACAAAAGCCCTGAACGGTTGGCAGTGAAGGACCCAGAACAAAAGCCAGGAACTGTTGTTGCAGTGATGGAACAAGAACGACAGCCACGAACTTTGGGAAGTGAAAGACGCAACAAAAGCCAGGAACACTGGGCAGTGATGGACCCAAAACAAAAAGCCAGAACGGTTGGGCAGTGAAGGACCAGAACAAAAGCGCAGAACGGTTTGGGCAGTGAAGGACACCAGAACAAAAGCCCAGAACTGGTGGGCATAACGGACCCAGAACAAAAGCCAGAAAACGGTTGGGCAGTGAAGGAAACCAGAACAAAAGCCAGGAACATAGGGCAGTTGAATGGACCCAGAGCAAAAGACAGGAACGGTTTGGCAGTGAAGGACCCAGAACAAAAGCCAGGAACGGTTGGCAGTTAAGGGCCAGAACAAAAGCTAGGAACTGTTGGGCAGTGAAGACAAAACAAAGCCAGGAACTATGGGCAGTGAAGAACCAGAACAAGCCAGGAACGGTTGGACGTGAGACATAACAAAGCCGGACTGTTGGGCAGTGAAGAACCAGAACAAAGCAGGAATGTTGGAGTGAAGGACAGACAAAAGCAGGAACTGTGGGCAGTGAAGAATCAACAAATGCAGGAACTGTTGGGCAGTGAAGGAACAGAACAAAAGCAGAGTCTTGGGCAGTGAAGACAGAACAAAAGCCAGGACGGTTGAGTGAAGAACGAACAAAAGCAGGGAACGGTTGGGCGTGAAGGACCAGAACAAAAGCCAGAACGGTTGGTCAGTGAAGGACCAGACGAAAGCCAGGACGTTGGGTTAGTTAGTTAGTTAGTGTTTATAGGGTCCAGCGAACTACTAGGAGCCAAATCAGGACCTCGCTATATATCTAAGTCTCTAGATACAAATACCACACTAGTATTAACACATCGCTTAAAATTTATGAGGACAAAAGCACAATTATCTGTTCAACTCGACGAACTTATACATTATTAAAACACTATATTTTATAAATAAGTTACCTCTTTCAAAAAAGAAAAAATAAGATCTACTGAAATCTCACGAAAAAGAACCGATAAATCACTGGTGGAAAAGAACTTCTCTCTGATAACATCAAATCAGCACATTCTGTCAAAAAATGATTAACACTGAACAAGCTGTCACACGAACACACCATGGGGGGTCTTCCTTTGAATATTCAACTGTGCGTATATAGCTGTGCCAATATGTAACCGTGAAAAACGATTCCTCTTTACGGTTACGTACCACCGATGGGAAAGGATTGGTTAAATTGGGCAAATTTTAACAGTTTATTATGGAATTTGATTTACACCATTCACTTGCACAGTTCACGACATACAAATGATTTATGACGTAGATCAGAGTGAGGAACAAAATGATAGGCCTCCTGGAAAAGACTTGCACCGATAGTTGTTTGGCTGCTTTGTCCACCACTGAGTTACCATAGATTCCATGTGGTGGGGACCACAGAAAATATATGCTTTCTGAAGAGACAAGCTGAGTATGAAGGTCATGAATATCAGCCAAACTGGATGCGACACTTCTCTTGTCGATAAAGCGACAATGCGACAGATCGATAAAATAAGGAAATCATTCTGATTGACTGGACACCGCATGAGGGCAGATTTATAGCTTCAGTTCAGCAGTAAAAACAGACGACAATCCGCAATCTTACAAAAGTAGGTCCTGAAAATTGTTATCACACAATGGCAGCTGCAGCCTCTCACTTTTTTAGAACCATCAGTAAAAATCTTGATAAAATCTTTAAAGTTCACATTGCAAGATAAAGTTGTTTATATGCAGCACTCGAGGTGACCTCCTTTCGAAATTGAGTTGAATATAAATTAATCTCTGGATTGGCGACTTTCCAAGGAGTAAATCAGTCGTAATGGACCGTCATCACAGCATCAAGGTCAATGCCAGCTGCCGAAGTGGAGCAAAATACGAATACCAGTGTGGAATTTCATTGGCCTTTAAGTATATTTGGCTCTAAAAGGCGGGTTCATGACAATATCATAGGCAGGGTTTTTCTGGATTAGCCTCAGTTTCAGGTAGTAATTCATGGAAGACACAAACCTCCTTGCTCCAGAGGTGGTTCACCAGATTCAATACAAACTCTCTTTTGGAGATGTGCGAAGTGCTCCAGAGCAATCCGCAGTCTTGATGATGAATTGGATCAGGAGTTTGAGGTAGACTTTCGTGCAGAACCATATACACACACCATAATCTAGCTTTGGTCTACCAACCGATACAATCGCAAAAAGTTCGCTTGTCTGCCCCAATCAGTGTGGCTATAACCTTAAAAATTCAAACCTGATGGGCAAGATTGTTTAATGTACTTAATGTGGAGGCAAAAAGAAGCTTATTATAAAAATAACCCGCAAACATTCATTGTTTGGAACTTTAATTACTGACATTGAGTCTGATAGTGGTTCTAAGACCTGAGATCTTTTCTATGGAAATGAATACACTCTGTCTTGTAGCTGAAAACTTAAATCCATTTTCAGTAACCCATGCTGAACACGATTAACAACAACTGAAGTTGACGCTCAGCTGCAGCTGAGCAGAGATGGAGAAGTCATCAACAATAATGACTTATCAATTCCAGACTTTACTGACTGGACGATGTTATTAATCTTTCGATTGAACAGAAGTGGAGAGAAAGGATGCTACCCTGAGGGAACCCATCTCCTGCTCAAAGGATCCGAAAAGGTCGAATGAAGTCTAACACTGAAATGCCTGTTAGACAAAAAATTAGCAATAAACATTGGTAATTACCTTTGAAATCAAGTGCCTTCAAGTCCTGAAGAATTCCATGCCTCCATGTTGTGTCATAAGCTTTTTCTAAATCAAAAAGAATAGAAACTACATGTTCTCCATTAATCAAAGCATTCCTGATAAAAGACTCAAATCGAACCAGGTTGATCAGTAGCACTGCGGTTGTTCCAAAATCCACACTGGGAAACATCTAAGGCCCCCAGACATTCTAACTGCCATAACAATCGAGAATATACCATTCTCTCCATAGTTTTACATAAGCAACTAGTGAGAGCTATAGGACGATAGTTGTTAGGATCCGATGATCTTTCCTGGTTTAGGAATAGGGATAACAACCGCCTCTCTCCAAGAAGGTGGAAAATACCCTGAACACCAAACATGATTAAACAGAGACAACAACACATTTAAACCCTCAGCTGGCAAATGTTGAATAAATGATAATGAATGTCATCTGGTCCAGGAGCTGAGTTATTGGCTTTCAAAATGGCGTCCTTTAACTCATCCATGCTGAAAACGCAGTTGTAATCCTCAGAACTATCTGGCACGAAGGAACAAGATTTTGACTCCGTGATCTTTTGATACGCTGGAATTCCTTGCAATAATGATTCAGCTGACGGAATTTTGATGGATAGTAAGAGCTAAACAAGTTAGCAAACTCGTTTTTATTAGTAATAATCGATCCATTTACTTGCAAACATTTTATAACTGATGTAGCCGACTTTCCTTAATCTTACGGATTAGTTTCCAGACTTTCCTTGAATTGACCTTAAAGGACAGATTTGAACAAAAATTTTTCAAGATTCTTTCTTTTAGTTTTAAAAGTATACTGACAACTTAGCCCACACGCCTGATGTTTAACTTTGTTCCCACCATAGGAAACTAGCAAAAAGTCTTTGAGACCTTTTCTTTACCTTCAAAGTTTTGCACTTTTATCATACCAAGGGGTCTTAACATCATTTGGTTTATCACGGGTACTTGGGAATAGCTTCCTTAGCACTCTCTACTATCACTTTAGTGAACTGCAAAACAGGATCATCATAACTCCGCAACAGATTCATAGGCAGTTACTTAAAATCTGTTGCTGATAAGACTCCAATATGCGGAGCGAAACTTCCATGTTTCCGAGGGGACTCCTGCATTTGCTTCGTAAAATAATAAAAATCGGAAAGTGATCACTCCGCTTAGGTCCGTATGAACCTGCCATTCTAAGTCCAAAAATAAGGAAGGGTCACAAATGGACAAATCCAAGTGAGTCAAAGAACCAGAAGGAGAAACAAAAGGTCGGTGAGCTGAATTCAGAAGACGAGATCATGATCCGATATAAAATCTTCAAGAACTTTCCCTCTGAGAATTGGTGCAGTTACTTCCCCACTGTGGAGAATGGCCATTCAAGTCACCAATAAAAGAAATGGGCGAGGGAGCTGAGAAATTAAACCATCCAACTGACTCTTCGAAATCACAGAAGATGGAGATAGATACAAACAACATATCGTAACGACCTTGTTTAAGGAGATACGAGCTGCCACTGCCTCCAGATCGTCTGAAGTGGAATTTCTGTATGTAGTACCGAATTATGAATATAAAGAGAAAACGCCTCTCCTTGAAAAGTCTGCAGAAGCTGGCTTGAGTAAGCAGGAGAAACCAGGAATCTCATGCTTCTTACTTGCAGGTTAAAAGGGTTTCCTGAAAGAGCATTACCGAAGATCTATATCTGTCAATAATAGCTCAAGGTCCGACAATTTGCTTTAACTCCCTTATGTTCCACTGGAGTATGTCCATGTTAGGTTGTTAAAAGAATATCTATCAGCCCTCTTCTCCAGAAACTTCACTGTCCACAAAGAACTAAAACGGTTCTTCAAGACAAGATCAGAAGCCGATGCTCCTGATAAATTTCTAAGTTGTTTGTTGCCATGCTTGGAATTTGCTCTTACTGGACTGAAACTGCTGCACCAAATACCTGACTTCGAGATTTCCCTAGGGGGTCTGGAGTCCGAAAAGGACGCTCTCACTGCGTGCTGTTCGTACTGCTGTTATTGGCCTGTGAGCGGGGGACATCTCTTTCCTCCGATCCTTCACCCTGACTCTGATCCACAGCACTTTGTACAACTGAAAACCTTCTTCCCTCACAGCAGGGACTGAAGCCTGTTGTACACTGCTAGACGGAACACTATTGCATTTCTGAGACAAAACCTCAACTAATTGTTCAAGTATGGTAAGCCGATCCAAAACCGATGACAACAATTCTGTCAATTTCTTCTCCAGAGCAGTGAATGGAGCTGCTCCCAGATCATCACCCGATGACCGGTTCGCAGAATCGTTAACCACCTCTTGTGCATAAGTAGCAGCCGAAGGAGTCCTGACCTCCACTAACCTTCTAGCCTCAAGAAAGGAACATTTCCTCTCAATCTTTACTTTCTGAATCTCGCATTCCTTTTTCCACATGGATAAACTTTTTGAATTTGCTGAATGATCACCCTTACAATTGACACAGTATACAGCATTTGTACAAGATTCATATGCTTCTTCTGTCCACAGTCACGACAAATCTCCTGACCCCGACAAGCTCGGCTTGAATGCCCAAAGCGTTGACACTTGAAACACCGCAAAGGAGATGGTACAAAAGGCGTACTTTCACTCGGACATAATCCACTTTGACAAACTCTGGGGGAGATGGCATAGCAAAAGTCAAAGAATAGCGTGTTGGTTTCAATTAAGTACTTCCTTTAGAGATTTTAACTTATGGACCTGCAGAACACCTGACTTTCCATCTCAGTCCGAATTTCTGATTCAGCAACTCCAGCCAAGTAACACATCTGATTACCTTTCGAGTAGTTGAGAAAGGGGTGAATGGAACCTTAACTGTGATCTGCATGAGTTGAGAACCATCCCTTTTCAGCAGCAACCGAGACGCGCTTCCGTAGCACAGTTAACAAGGTAACTACCAGATCGGAGTCTTTTAATCATTTTAAATCTGTGGACGAAACTCCCTCGAACCACTTGCAAACCAGCAAACGGAGAAATCCGAGCAATGGATTCTTTCGGGATCTTTTGCTTCATAAAGGAAGCTTGGCCATGTATTTTGGATACCCTTCTCTTTGCCACTTTCTTATTTCGTTATCTGAATCTGAATCTCTACTCATAGTCTCGTCCATAAGCGTGCCATGTCCATTATCGTTTCTTCTCTTTTTGTTAGGGGGTAGTTGTTTAGATGTCATATGAAAGAAAAAAAAACTTCACTCCCCTACTCCCCACCCGCCATCGAGTGCGCACAAGGACGATGCCTAAGCGGTTCTCCAGCAAAGGGAAAACACCAGGGTTATAGTGCAGGTATACACCGCGTGACACGCACTCCACCCCATCCACGGCTCATGACCAACTGCCAGGAACGGACAGGAGGCCACTCACTGGCTTCCAGGGCAAGCAACGTGGCACACGGTTTGACCATGCCATGCCCACACTGTGAAGGCGACCGGTTGACAGCATTGGGCCCATGCCGCCCCCGTCTAGGGGAAGTCCGGGCCAAGTGGCGTGTTGAGGGGCGCGGATCCTACTCCGAATCCCTTCAACCACCAGGACACCATTCTCCCCGACACGGGTCGCACCGCACGGTCAACCGGTGGACAAGAGGCCACAGAGAAAATAGAAAGTGCTACAGAAGACTTGTGAAAAAGGAAAAGAATAGGATAAAGATCCGTAGGCAGAAGATAGACAAAACAGGAAACTGCAGATTAATAAGGAGAATGTTGAAAGAGAAATGTAGGTGAAAGAACATGGGTAGGCAGAAAAACACACAAAAAAACAGAGAAAAGAAAGCCCACTTAAAACAAAGTCCCACCCTCAAGGGGCACAAGAAGGTGACCTGAGAACTAAAAATAAGACACCCCCCAGGTCCCCCAGGGCAGACCCGGTGGGGTAGGAACGGTGGGGCAGTGAAGGACCAGAACAAAAGCCATGAACTGTTGGGCAGTGAAGGAACCAGACAAAAGCAGGAACTGTTGGGCAGTGATGAACGAGAACAAAGCAGGACGGTTGGGAGTAAAGGACCCAGAACAAAAGCAGGAATGTTGGGCAGTGAAGGACCGAAAAAACGCCAGGAATGTTGGGCAGTGAGGATCAGAACAAAAGCAGGACGGTTGGGCAGTGAAGGAAGAACAAGCAGAACGGTTGGGCAGTGAAGGAACCGGACAAAGCAGGAGGTTGGGCAGAGAGGACAGGATCAAAGCAGGAACGTGTTGGGCAGTGAAGGAAGCCAAAAACCAAAGCCAGGAATCGTATGGAGCA
>CM031596.1:81184649-81249561 GCA_018398815.1 Conus ventricosus | reverse complement strand
AAACCCAAAACCCCTGTTTTCCTTAAACTGATCAAAACGTTTCAAATCCAAGGGTCATATACATATTAGCCTTGTCTCGGCGCTTATCATTGTCTCTAATATCGCACGCTGATCCTGTCCTAAGACTGCAGATGTGGCATCAGAACCGGAGGTCCGCGAACAGAGTCTAGCACACGGGGATCCACTAAAATCATTTTCTTCGTATGCTCCATGATGTGGTTACAATCCCCCCAGTAATCCTCCGAGCACCCCCAGGACAGGTTTGATGAGGGCACCGAGAAATCCCCCCTTCTGCAAGATCTGCTTCTTTCTCTTGCTGGATGTTCCTTTCTTCGCCAGGGAGCGTAAGCTCTGCTTGTATCTGCACAACTGTTTCTTCTGGGCAGGAGTCAGTCTCACGTGGCCTTTTAAAATGTTGAGGGAACATTCACTCAGGGCGTTGATCAAATCTGGCGAGGCCCCTTTCAGGCCGCCTTAATAACAGCAGGCTTGGCACCGCACAACAACTGCAACATGGGTAAGATTCCTTCTCATACGCGCCGACATGGATGGTGAAGAGTCAATGTTCCGGTCGCAAATAACCACGTGTGTAGATGGGCGCTCGCTTTTAAAGACCCACAAAGTCTCACTGAAGGACTACCACCACGAAACGGAGAGGGGTTACTCCAGCGTACACTGTATCAAAGACTTCACAGTGTGTTATACAATCTCCACACATCCTTCTCTCCCTTTCTCCACCAAAAAGAAAAATATCGTTGCAGTAAAACACGGCATATTGGAAGACGAAAATCATTTCTGCACATACACGACTTGATGGGTCGGGGGTATAATATGTGTTCTCAGACGGAGACGATCGGTGTCTCCTGCGAAGGTCAAACAACAAATAACCGTGGGGTTTGGATGTCGCCTCTTTAAAAGCTTCCTGAACGTACTTCAATCTTCCGGGATACATCTGTTTAGCTAAATGGGTGATCTGGGAGGTGTCTCTTGGGTTCTTGAATACCACCAGATAATGACTGTTCAGCTGATGGTCCGTTGTTCTTTGTTTTCCCCAAACAGATTCTGCACGATGTACATGACACTCATGTTGCGATGATGACTACCTTTCGTAAATAATTTTGTCACCCTGTTATCCGTTTCGCTCATCAAGTCATCCATCACCACCAAACGTCGTTTCTGAACATCCCATTCTTCTACTTTGGGTAGTCTTCGATAAAAGTGGGAACTCTTTCAAAAGATGATATCCAGACTGCCACTCTCCGTATAACTCACACATCTCATCGGAGTTGTGTCATTACTTCATGGATGTGATTTATAAACTTGTTGACCAACAGTTTTTCCACTTCCTGTTGGACCAGCAATCCACAGGTAAAAGGATGTTTACACTTGGATCCATAGATTATTCTGTTAGCGACACCACATTGACATTCTTTTTTATTCCTGGTCTACGGATTCCATGTCATCTCTGAATCATCCTAAGTGTCATCACCGCCGTCTCTAACACCGTCTACGTACCAGCAACAAAAACAAAACCACATCGATCCGCACACACGCGCGCGGCGCGAGATTAGCAACACGACACTCCCACATCTATTTTTAAACCATTACGTCAGAACAAGAAAAGATTCAGCGCCCTGGTAAAGTTCTATCTGTATACACTTTGTTTTGGACCCTTCTGATGATTCTCCCAAATGGGTTGATCAGTTTTGGATTGTTTTCCATGACAAAACAAAGCGGTTTAAAAATTATTTTTTCCCTCATTCTTTTCTTCTCAGACATAAAGAGCAGGGAGATCTGTCTTTACTTTACGCTCGTGTAATAACCCACAGGGCTCTTAGAAAAGCTCGGACTCATCAATACAAAACAAGATTTTCTGTCCTTTCTTTCTGACTTGGTGATCAATATGACATGTTGGGACACGTTCAGAGGAGAAACGACCCAACTCGCGTTACTCTGTTCAGGCCATCATGTCTACATCTTTATATGTGTACCCTCTACCTGACTTTCCATGGTTGTGGCTGTGACTCACTGCCCGTCTACATTGCCACCACAATCGGTTTGAACACGCTGCAAAAAGACCAAAAACAATGTTTTGTTTACAACGGACGGACTTTGTTTCTTTCGTTGTTCTCGCTCTCCACCCAAGGCGTTCTGTGTCGCTTCCTTCCCAGAGGTCACCGTCTCTTTGTCCCATTGTTCCAACTGTGATTGGTTTTCTAATAATAACGACGCACGCCACCTCACGCGTCTTTTGTTCTGTAGTATTGATTAATGACCGCAGCGGTTCTTGTTCTTTGTTCTTATGTGTCTGACACGCCCCGTTCGGACTTGGCTCGTGTTTCATATACCCAACCCACGCGTCTTTTGTTCTGTAGTAGTGGATTAATGTCCCGCAGCTGTTCTTGTTCTTTTCCTTGACCACACCTGCCTTCGCCCCTTGGCGCGTGATTCAAATACCTCACGCGGATACACCCAGGCTGTACCATTGGCGCGTGTTTCAACTACGTTCATCGTGTACAACCCAGCTGATGCTCACCTCTCTCTATCTCTCTCTCTCTCTCTGTCTCTCTCTCTTTCCTCTCTCTCTCTCGCTCTCTCTCTCTCTCTCTCCTCTCTCTCTCTAACACCGCCGCCGCCACCACCGCCATCTCACCACCCTCTATGTGTAGTGTTTTTTCTGTCTGTGGTCTGTTTGTTTGTCGTCTATGTTTGTGTCTTTGATTCTGTTTCGACACTCTCAGAAATAAAGGGCCAAAAACCCAAATGGTGTCTCGATCAGAGAGCGTCGTTCTCTTTATGGCTCATGTTTGATTATACTACTTGGCTGCCTATCAACACTGAGGACGAGGTACAGTCAACGGGGACTTGATGGAACAATGCTCATCATCAGCACATCATACTGTCATCACCACCGTCTCTGTCTTAACACGCCTACGGTCATGCGGACAACCACGCGGCAACGAGAAAACATTTATTTACAAACCCCAAAACAAAAACAAACACAGGCGTCACTCGATCCGCACGCGCGCGTAGCAACACGATACACCCCATCTATTTTTAACCCCATTAAGTCTGCAAAACAACCCACCCCCCCACCCCCCCAAGAAAAAAATATAATCTTTTATTATCACATGGACGCGAGCCGTAAGCGTGCCTCATCGTGACCTTGACACGCACCACCTGTCGCCACCACCTGCACCCACCTCCCAACTGGACATACCCCACCTGCGCGACTCTGCCCGCATGCGCAACACCGGGGGAGATCACGCCCGAGATCCCCTAAAAGAGGGGTGAAGCGTCCCTTACCTACTATAAGATTGTGGAATGTGATAATGTGGATTATCTTTATCTTTTTCAATCTTCCTCGCCCCCATTCCTTGACTTACTCCCAGCCACCACTCCCGTTTCGTTGGTACCTCCATGCCAAAGGCCGACGTACATTAAAATTCTGAGGTCTGAGTTCTCTCTCTCTCTCTCTCTCTCTCTCTCTCTCCTCTCCATTCTCTCTCTCTTCTCTCACTCAGAAATATAGTTCTCCACAGGCAAAGTAATAATGTTTTTCCGCTTCGAATACATTGCAAGAGAAAACGGCCGTTGGTGGGGGCCAAAACCCACCAAAGGATGCACCTCTCTATCTCTCCAAGGCCGACTTCATCAAACTGTCAGTGATGACAAAAGTCAGCTGACGTCTGTGATGGACAAAGTTTCAACAGACTCTAATGTGTGTGTGGAAAACAGGCCCACAGACGTGATTCACATTACTGGAGACAACATTCAGAAACGCTGACTGGCCAGGACATGTCAGGATGACGGAAAAGAGACGTAGTCTGGCGATGTTAGTCTTGACGGGAATATTACAGAAACTAGCGACGATGACACAGGTACTGATATGGATGCTGGACATGATCCCAAAGAGTTGGCGGCTGAAAAAGAGTGTGCAGCCATTGCCCGACGCAGGATGACGCACCAAGGGGAAGTAATACAATGGATAATTTTGCGCAAATTGTTCGCCAACCGGATACATACAATGTTAGACAAGACGTGATTGACATTACAGGCCACGAGAATATGCTCGGACAAGATATGACTACCGACATAACCACTTGACAAACAAAACAGCAGACCCGTTGATAATATAGTCGACGACGTAACGAGCAAAGACAAACAGATACAACCTCCAGCTCGTGATGTACGTTCAAAACGCAATGCTCCTGCCTCAAGAGTAGGCAGCAATACTAGCAAAACGACTCTAGAGAGATCCAACAGCCAAAGTAGTATTGTGGATTCTTTTAGAAAAGTTCAGTCATGTGACCAGAACAAAAATCAAAGACAGGCCTTCGCGGGCTAGACTAAAGACCAAAGTCGGTGCAGAAACATCAAGAGCACACAAATAGGGATTCGACCAGGCCACAATACCAGTTAAACAATCATTAAAGACTCAGGACATAGTGTCACAGGTGCTGCAGATCGAACACATGGTGAACAATTATTTAAGTCCCAGCACAAGTTCTTTTGTAAAGAGTGTGGATAACACAGAAGTTAAATTCCTAAATTACAATGTTAATGGCTTTTAAAAAAATTGGACAACTCCCATTTAATTTATTTCATCATTTCCCATGATTTCGTCTGCCTAACTGAAACTTTTATAGCTAATGACTTTGAATCATCTCTTTTCAAGGACTTTATTATATTCACATCCAAAGCTCAAAAATTGTCTCCCAAGGGAATAGTCGGGAGGTGTTATTGTTATGATCAAGAAATGTTTTGCTGATTATGTTGAACGATTGAAGTGAAAGTCAAAAGCACTGTTGTTGTGAAGCTAAAGAAGGATTTGTTTTCAACAGAAAAAGATATCATGTTAATATGTTCTTATATACCCCCGAATGATTCACCATACTGGAAATTTCAACAGGACGGATATGGCATGGAATCGTTAGAGGAATGTATAATTGATTTGCATGAATCATGTGGTGACTTTTCTTTGTTTGTAACGGGAGACTTGAATGCAAAAACTTCATCCTAAATTACAATTTTCATCAGACAGAATTTCCAGATAATGACAGTTTCCAAGGCGGTCTCAAGATAAACAAAAAATTCTTTGGGAGAGCAATTAATTGAGTTATGTAACAGTTTGAATGTATCCTTTTAAATGGACTCGACCAGAAAGACTTTGACGATAGCTGCACGTATATTGGATCTTCTGGATTAAGTACGGTCGATTACTTTATTGTATGCTACGACTTATTTTCGTCCGTCAATGTTGTATCTCTAGATGTTGAAAGCTTAACTGAATCTGATCATCTCCCAGTGGTTGTGAAGATGAAGAGGGATAATAACATTCACGAGAATACCGAAAAAATCAAAACCAAATCGCCGTATAATTAAAAAAAAAATCATTTGAATGAAAAATGCGATGGTAATTTTAAAAAAACTGTTGGAAACTTATGATATTCAAAACCGACTAATGCTGACAATGCAAACCTTGGATGTAGACACAGACAGTGCTCTTGATATTTTTGTGAAGTGTTTAAATGATGCCAGTCAATGCATGTTAAAATCATTCACGGTCAATGGAAATAAAAGGTCAGAATGGTTTGATGAAGAGTGTAAGGCAGCAAAAAAGGAAAGTATAAGTAAATTAAACTATTTCAGAAGAACTCGAAAAAAAAAGACAGAATACCGTACGTAAAAGCAAGGAAGAGCTCCAGATACTTAATAAAAGTGAAAAGACAAAGCGTTAGAAAACAGCAAGCAGATATGTTAGCGAATGAAACTGGCAACTCGTCGCAAATTTGGAGACATTTAAGGAAAATGGGATGCTAGCAGAATGAGTAAAAATGATATCAATATCAGCATAGATGACTGGTTCAAGCATTTCAAGAGTGTTTTTCAAAACAGCGGCGAGAATACGATGAGCAGTTTGATATTGAAATCGATCTGTCCGAAGAATCGGACCATGATTTGAATCAGTTTATTTCAGAGGATGATGTTGTTCAAGCCATTTCTAAACTTAAGAAAAATAAAGCTAGCGGAAAAGACGATGCTTCCGCGAAAGGATAAAATCTGGAGGTTCAGCTGTAATAAATTTCTGACAAAACGTTTAATACCGTTTTTGATAAGAGTTATCCTCGTGAGTGGACGAAATCATACCAGTATTTAAGATAGGCAACCCCGATAATGCGAAATTATAGAGGAGTATCTTTGCTGAGCATCATATCTAAGTGTTATACATCAATATCAAACACAAGATCTGCAGCACCTGTGACACTATGTCCCTGAGTCTTTAATGATTGTTTAACTGGTATTGTGGCCTGGCCGAATCCCTATTTGTGTGCTCTTGATGTTTCTGCACCGACTTTGGTCTTTAGTCTAGCCCGCGAAGGCCTGTCTTTGATTTTTGTCTGGTCACATGACTGAACTTTTCTAAAAGAATCCACAATACTACTTTGGCTGTTGGATCTCTCTAGAGTCGTTTTGCTAGTATTGCTGCCTACTCTTGAGGCAGGAGCATTGCGTTTTGAACGTACATCACGAGCTGGAGGTTGTATCTGTTTGTCTTTGCTCGTTACGTCGTCGACTATATTATCAACGGGTCTGCTGTTTTGTTTGTCAAGTGGTATGTCGGTAGTCATATCTTGTCCGAGCATATTCTCGTGGCCTGTAATGTCAATCACGTCTTGTCTAACATTGTATGTATCCGGTTGGCGAACAATTTGCGCAAAATTATCCATTGTATTACTTCCCCTTGGTGCGTCATCCTGCGTCGGGCAATGGCTGCACACCTCTTTTTCAGCCGCCAACTCTTTGGGATCATGTCCAGCATCCATATCAGTACCTGTGTCATCGTCGCTAGTTTCTGTAATATTCCCGTCAAGACTAACATCGCCAAGACTACGTCTCTTTTCCGTCATCCTGACACTGTCCTGGCCAGTCAGCGTTTCCTGAATGTTGTCTCCAGAAATGTGAATCACGTCTGTGGGCATGTTTTCCACACACACATTAGAGTCTGTTGAAACTTTGTCCATCACTGACGTCAGCTGACTTTTGTCATCACTAGACCCCTTTTCACACAGTTCTGATGAAGTCGGCTTGAAGTTTTAGATCTTTTGGAGTAGTCTTTCACCATAACAGTCCTTTTGCGTTCTAAAGTTTGGCCTTCGTGTCGTGGTCTATACTGTTTTGTAACATCATGTTGGACCGTGTTCCTTGAACGACTGGTATGGAGGTAAGTGTATCTGGATTCCGGAGTCGAGAGTTCTTCTCTCCTCTCCTCTCGGACTGCCACTCCATCTGTTGCCGGAACGTCTGATGCCTGAGCGGTGTTCCTTGACGTCTTTGTTTTCGTAGGATCTTGCTGATTAGCGAAGACTTGAACCTGTTGTGTGAGAATTCGCTGTTTCTGCTGTAGCCATTTCTGTAGCTGTTTTGCATGAGGGGACAGTCTTCCTCAGTTCCTCTGGAAACAGAAGTATGGCGCCATTCATTTCTGACGTCCGTAGAGGAAGATTCTTGCCGTCTGTCCTTAACATATAGTTTGCCGTTGTGAGTGTAGGTGATCTTGCAGAGTCCACGATGGAACTCTACCATCTCCCTTTGCCGTGTAGTCAGGTCGGAGGCCACTCGTATGCACTTTCTCTCAGGTTGTCTCTGAGGTCTTTATCACCAAGCACCGCCATCTTGTCCGACCATCGACAAAACTGGACAAGAATGGGCCGGGGATCACTACTGCGTGGACGAGGCTGCCAATACGGAAGGCTCTGACAATATCATCTTGACGCCAGACAGGTGAACGTGCATGGTCGTTCAACACATTGATTACTGTTTGTGAATTATGTATTCATCCTCCCAGTCTGTTTCTTCAACATTGATGAATCGCAAATTACATGCCTTTGCATCTTGCTCGGCGGATTCCAGCTTTCTTTCTAGATGATCTATCTGTCCAAATGTTCGCACTGTCTTCTTTTAGTTCACTGATGTCTTCAGCGCTTTTGACAACGGTATCTTTCAGTTTATTAACTTCTGTAAAAAAAAAAAGCGTCCAATACTTTTCTCGAGGGAATAAAATCTTTCATCAATATTTGACTTTATAGTTGCTGAATGCATGAGTAAACCATGCTGCATCTGAGTCAAATGCCAATCGATCAATATTGGCTTGGGGAGGAACAGGGGAACCTTCGGACATCTTTTTTTCAGGCGCCTGTGATGTAACCTGATGCACCAGACTGACTTTCACTTACAGGTAGACGTGCACCGCTCGTTCAAATCAAAGACCAGAGATCAGGTAAAAGACATCACAACGAAACGCGGTGACACTGAGCACGTGCAATCCGACACTTGCGATCCTGTAGGGTGGGCGTGGATAACTGTGTGAACTATGAACGACGTTAACATCGGAAAAAATATGGTCTCTTCCTTGACATTTGTAATTAAGAAAAATGTTAATTACGAGACATCCACTGACCTTTTCGTTCATCTGATTACACATTCTGATACACAGACACTTCATACACAACTCCACCAAAAATCCCGACGATCACAATCTTCAATACGACACGATTCACTGTCGTTAGGAGAGCGTTCTTCATACGTCTGTCACTTGATCAACCTCCTTCCCTTCTCAGAGAGAGAGAGAGAGAGAGAGAGAGAGAGAAGCGAGCGAGCGAGAGAGAGAGAGAGAGAGAGAGAGAGAGAGAGAGAGAGAGAGACGGACGGACGGACGGACGGACAGACAGACAGACAGACAGACAGACAGACAGACAGACAGACAGACAGACAGACAGACAGACAGACAGACAGACAGAACACACACACACACACACACACACACACCACACACGCGCGCGCGCGGGCGCGCACGCACACACACATACACACACGTACGCACGCAAGCACGACAGAGAGAGAGAGGAGAGAGAGAGAGAGAGAGAGAGAGAGAGAGAGAGAGAGAGAGAGAGAGACAGAGAACAGAGACAGAGACAGAGAGACATGCACACACGCACGCATGCACTCACACACGCACGCACACGCACACACGCACGAACGCACGTACACACACACACACACACACACACACACACACACACACACACACACACACGCGCGCGCGCGCGCGCGCACGCACCACACACACACACACACACACACACACACAACACACACACACACACACACACACACACACACACACAGACTGTGAAAAAAGTGCGTGGAGACACAGACAGGGAGCTTCGATTTTGTCTGTTTTATATTTAAGCGTCTGAGAGAGACAATGAGATGGGGAGGTGAAGAGGGGTAGGGGAGGTGTTTGGAGGGATGGAGGACAGGGAGCACATGGCAGAATGAACCACACAGAAACAGGAGAACATGGGCAGCGGGAACCATTTTCTGAGGGTGATTGCCTTCATCAGCCCTGATGCCAGAAAATTACTATGGCATCGCCGAGCATTCGTGTTCAAGCACTATCCGACCCCCATCCGCCCTCTCTCTCTCTCTCTCTCTCTCTCTCTCTCTCTCTCTCTCTCTCTCTCTCTCTCTTTCTCTCTCTCTCAGAATCTTGTTCGTGCAATACATGAAAGGCTTCTTTGGGCTGTAGGGTCTTCCTAACAGAGGAAGATGACGAGGAGCGAGAAGCAGAAGACTGTAATGTAATGAAAAAAGAAAGAAAGGTGAAGGAATGGGATAAGAAAGAAACAGAAAACGGAAGAATGAGGTAGATAAAGAAAAGGAAAAAGAACTTAAAAGATGGAGAAAAGCGGATAAAGGTCAGAAAAAACGGTCAACAGGACTACATAAGGCAAAAGAAAAGTTCGATTAAATAATAGTGTGAATACATTAAGAAAAACTGAGCAACGACAACACACAGAAATCTTTTATCACTGCGGTAGACTTGATAAAACAGTAATAAAGTGATGTCAGCATTGCTGGAGACAAATACGATAACCGTCCCTCACTAGAAAGAGAGAGACATTGAAAAAAAAAAGATTCAGTACTGCTATAACTCTAAACAAACAGCAAAGGAAACACAAGGTGCTGAGCAATAAGACCGACCGAAAGGGTATGATTTTCCTAGTTGACGAAGCTTTAGCAGCAGTTAGGGCCCTGAAATGTGGTAAACGTTGACATCCTTGCAGACCCCTCTCAAACATGGGAGAGAAACAATTATCCTATCTACGATCTGAGACAAAATATGGCAGACACGCAAGTTGCCTAAGCGAACCTGTCGTCCTTCCCAAGATAGAGAATGTCCAACACTGGCAACTTAATCAGCTATGGTACAAATTAATGCTTAAAATTATTCTGAACAAATTACAGCTGCTAGCAGATGCCGTCGTTGCTGCAGAACAGAATTTACAAAAACAGAAGTAACGTCAAACAGAACTTTAACCTCCGTAACCATTGCAAAGAACATTTCAGACAGCAGATGGAGTTCTACCACGTCTTCAAAGACTTTAAAAATACATTCGCCAGAGGCAGGAGGCACTATGGGCCACAATGAAGAAAGGTAACAGTGGACAAAACTGTATCAATGCCATCTTGCAACTATCCTCGAAAGCGATCAGTGTGGCACGCATACAGGGTGCTATTGGAAGTTTGTTCCATGCTTGGGTTAGACGTCATCAGAGTTGCCTTCATTCCCACACTTTTCAACACATTTAACATACTATTGGAAGCATAATAATTGACGCACTTGATCTTATCAAACAGTCAGCATTGTATTAGGTACTCTCACGAACCCTCGCTTTGCAGACGACATCGATAGCGTGGAAGGCAGTCAACAAGAACTAACCAAGCTCGTTAAAAGACTGAATGAAACATCCACGAGACAAGCATGAAAATAACACTGAGAGAATGCAGTTAATAGGCACCACCATCACTAATAATGTAGCTGTCCATACACTAAAGCCGAAAACTGCTGGGCAGTGAAGGGCTCAAAACACAAGCCAGGAAACTCTTGGGCAGTGAAGGACCCAGAAAAAAAGCCAGGAACGGGTTGGGGATGAAGGACCCAGAAACAAAAGCCAGGAACTAAATTTGGGGAGTGAAGGAACCAGAACAAAAACCAGGAATGTTGGGAATGAAAGACCTAGAACAAAAGCCAGGAACTGCTGGCAGTGAAGGACCCAGAAAAAAGCCAAGAACCGGTTGGGCAGTGAAGGAACCGAACAAAAGCCTGGAACGGTTGGGCATGAAGGATCCAAACAAAAGCCCGGAACTCTTGGGGATGAAGGAACCAGAACAAAAGCCAGGAACAGTTGGACAGTGAAGGACCCAGAACCCAACGCCAGGAACTGCTGGGCAGTGAAGGACCCCCGAACAAAAGCCAGGGAACGGTTGGGCAGTAAGGAACCAGAACAAAAGCCAGGAACGGTTGGGGAGTGAAGGACCCAGAACAAAAGCCAGGAACGGTTGGGCAGTGAAGGACGAAAACAAAAGCCAGGAACGGTTTGGCAGTGAAGACCCAGAACAAAAGCCAAGAACTATGGGGAGTGAAGGATCCGAACAAAAGCCAGGAAACTGTTGGGCATGAAGAAACCAAAACAAAAGCCCCGGGAAATGTTGGGCAGTGAAGGAACCAGAACAAAACCAGGAAAAGTTGGCATGAAGGAACCATAACAAAAGCCAGGAACGGTTGGGGAGGAAGGACCCAGAACACACGCCAGGAACGGTTGGCAGTGAAGGACCCAGAACAAAAGCCAGGAACGGTTGGCAGTGAAGGAACCAGAACGAAAGCCGGAACTATTGGCAGTGAAGGACCCAGAACAAAAGCCAGGAACTATTTGGGGAGTCAAGGAACCAGAACAAAAGCCAGGACGGGTTGGGGAGTCAAGGAACCAAACAAAAGCCGGAACGGGTTGGGGACTGAAGGAACCAAACAAAAAAACCAGGAACGGTTGGCATTAAGGACCCAGAAAAAAAGCCAGAACGTTGGGGAGTGAAGGACCCAGAACAAAAGCCAGGAACGGTTTGGGTGTGAAGGAACCAGAACAAAAGGGAAATTTTGGCAGTGAAGGAACAAGAACAAAAGCCAGAAAAATTGGGCATGATGAACCCAAACAAAAGCCCGTAACGGTGGCATTAAAGGAAACCCCGAACAAAAGCCAGGAACGTTTGGGCAGTGAAGGCCCCAGAACAAACGCCAGGAACGGTTGGGCAGTAAAGGACCCAGAACAAAAGCCAGGAACTATTTGGGCATGTGAAGGAACCAGAACAAACCCAGGAACGGTGGGCTGTGAAAAAACCAGAACAAACGCCAGGGAAAGGTTGGGCAGTGAAGGACCCAGAAAAAAAGCCAGGAACGGTTGCGCATGAAGGAACCCCGAAACAAAAGCCAGGAACGGTTGGGCAGTGAAGGAAAACCCGGACAAAAGCCAGGAACGGTTGGGAAATGAAGGAACCCGAAACAAAAGCCAGGAATGGTTTCGTAGTAAAGGAACCAGAACAAAAGCCAGGACTGTTGGGCATGACGGACCCAGAACAAAAGCCAGGAACGGTTGGGCAGTGAAGGACAGAGACCAAAAGCCAGAACGGTTGGGCATTTAAGGACAGAGACCAAAACCCAGGAACGTTGGGCCGTGACGGAACCAAACAAAATACAGGAACTATCGGGCAGTGAAAGGGAAACCCGAACAAAAGCCCCGGAACGGTTGGGTAGTAAAGGACCCGACCAAAAGCCCCGGAACGGCTGGGCAGTGAAGGGAACCAGAACAAAAGCCTGGAACAGTTTGGGCATGACGGAACCGAACAAAAGCCCGGAACGGTGGGGAGTGAGGAACCAGGAAAAAAGCCACGAACGGTTTGGCAGGAAGGACAAGACCAAAAGCCAGGAACGATTGGGCAGTGGGAAGAACCAGAACAAAAGCCTGGAACGGTTGGGCAGTCAAGGAACCAGAAAAAAAAGCCAGGAAAATATTGGGCAGTGAAGGAACCAAACAAAAGCCAGGAACGGTTTGGGCCCGTGAAGAACAAGAACAAAAGCCCGGAACGTTTGGGGAGTGAAGGAACCAGAACAAAGCCAGGAACTGTTTCGCAGTGAAGGAACAAGAACGACAGCCAGGAACTGTTGGGGAAGTGAAGGATCCAGAACAAAAGCCAGAACCGTTGGGCAGTGAAGGACCCAAAATAAAAGCCAGGAACGGTTGGACAGTGAAGGACCCAGAACAATAGCCCGGGAAAGGGGGGACAGTGAAGGACCCAGAACAAAAACCAGGAACGGTGGGCAGTAACAGACCCAAACAAAAGCCAGGAGCGGTTGGCAGTGAAGGAACCAGAACAAAACCAGGAACAGTTGGGCAGTGAAGGACCCAGACCAGAAGCCAAAAACGGTTGGGCAGTGACGGAACCAGAACAAAAGCCAGGAACGATTGGGCAGTGAAGGAACCAGAACAAAAGCCAAGGGAAATGTGGGGAAAAGAAGGACTCAGAACAAAAGCCAAGAACTCCTTTGGGCAGTGAAGGACCCAAAAAAAGCCAGGAACGGGTTTGGGCAGTGAAGGACCCAGAACAAAGCCAGGAACTAAATTGGGCAGTGAAGGAACAGACCAAAAGCCAGAACTATTGGGCATGAAGGAACCAAACAAAAGCCAGGAACGGTTGGCAGTGAAGGAACCAGAACAAAAGCAGTAACGATTGGGCAGTGAAGGACCCAGAACAAAAGCCAGGAACGATTGGGCCAGTGAAGGACCCAGAACAAAAGCCAGGAAAATATTGGACATGAAGGACCCAGAACAAACGCCAGAACTGTTGGCAGGAAGGACCCAGAATAAAGCCAGGAACGGTTGGTCAGTGAAGGACCAAGAACAAAAGCCAGGAACGGTTGGGCAGTGAAGGACCCAGAACCAAAAACCAAGATCTCTGGGCAGTGAAAAGGAACCCAGAGCAAAAGACAGGAACGGTTTTGGGAGTGAAGGACCCAGAACAAAAGCCAGGAACGGTTGGGCATTAAGGCCCAGAACAAAAAACTAGGAACTGTTGGGCAAATGAAGACCCAGAACAAAAGCCAGGAACTATGGGGCAGTGAAGAAACCAGAACAAAAGCCCGGAACGGTTGGACAGTGAAGGAACCATAACAAAAGCCAGGAACTGTTGGCAAGTGAAGGAACCAGAACAAAACCAGGACTGTTGGACTGTGAAGGAACCAGAACAAAAGCCCAGGAACTGCCTGGGCAGGTGAAGGAATCAAACAAATGCCATGAACTGTTGGCAGTGAAAGAACCAGAACAAAAGCAGAAGTCTTGGGCATAAGGACCCAGAACAAAAGCCAGGAACGGTTTGGCAGAGAAGGACCAGAACAAAAGCCAGTAACGGTTGGGCTGAAGGACCCAGAAAAAAGCCCAGGAACGGTTGGTCAGTGAAGGACCCAGAACGAAAGCCAGAACTTTGGGTTAGTTAGTTTAGTTAGTGTTATAGGTCCATGAACTACTAGATCCAAAGTCAGGAACCTCTGCTATCATATCTAAAGTCTCTAATACAAATACCCACACTAGTATTAACACAAGATCGCTTAAAATTTATGAGGACAAAAGCACAATTATCTGTTCAACTCCGAACGACACCTGTTATACATTATAAAACAACTATATTTATAAAATAAGTTAACCTCTTTCAAAAAAGAAAAAAATAAGTATCTACTGAAATCTCACGAAAAAGAAACCGATAAATCACTGGTGTAAAAAAGAACTTCTCTCTGATACACATCAAAAATCAGCACATTCTGTCAAAAAATGATTAACACTGAACAAGCTGTCACTCGCATCACACCATGGGGGTCTTCCCTTTCTGAATATTCACCTGTCGTTATAGTAGCTTTGGCCCAAAATGTAACCGTGACAAAACCGAATCCTCTTTACGGTTACGTACCACCGATTGTGGAAAGGATGGTAAATCTGGCAAATTTTAAACAGTTTTATTAAGAATTGATTACAACCATTCACTCTGCCACAGTTTCACAGACAATACAAACTAGATTTATGACGTAGATCAGAGTGAGGAACGAAACTGCATAGGCCTCCTAAAGACTTGCACCGATAGCTTGTTTGGCTGCTTTGTCCACCACTGATTTACCATAGATTCCCATGTGGCTGGGACCCACAAGAAAACTATAATGCTTTCCTGAAGAGACACAAGCTGAGTATGAAGGTCTGAAACTATCACCAAAACTGGATGCGACACTACACCTTGTCGCTAAAGCCGACAATGCCGACAATGAATCCTATAAAATAAGGAAATCATTGCTGATCTGACCTGGACACCCGCACTGAGGGCCAGATTTATAGCCTCAGTTCACAGTAAAAACAGACACCAATCCCGCAATCTGACAAAGTAGGGCTCCTGAAATTGTTATCACACACAATGCAGCTGCACCCCTCACCTTATGATTTAGACCATCAGTAAAAAATCTTGAGTAAAAATCTTTTATCAAAGTTTCACAATTGCCCAAGATAAAGTTGTTTATATGCAGCACTCCGAGTGTCCTCCTTTCGAAATGGTTGAGATATAACTTAATCTCTGATTGGCGACTTTTCCAAGATGTAAATCAGTCCTGTAAAGGAAGCCGTCATCAACAGCATCAAGTCAATTGCCAGCTGCCCGAATGAGCAAAATATCGAATACCAGTGTAGGAATCTCATTTGTGGCTTTAATCATATTTGGCTCTAAAAGCGCGGGTTCAAAGACAATATCATAGCAGGGTTTTTTCTGGATTAGCCTCAGTTCAGGTAGTAATTCATGGAAAGACACAACTCTTAGCTCTCCGAGTGTTTCCTCACAATCAACATACAAACTCTCTTGGAGATGTGCAAGTGCTCCCAGACAATCCGCAGTCCCTTGATGATGAATTGGGATCAGGACTTTAGAGGTAAGACTTTCGTGCAGAACCAATACCACACACCCCATAATCTAGCTTTGTCTCACCAAAGCCCGATACAATCGGCACAAAGTTCGCCTTGTCGGCACCCCAATCAGGTGCTAATAAACTTCAAAACATTCAAACTGACAGGCAAGATTGTTAAGTGTACTTAATGTGAGGCAAAAAAGAAAGCATATTATAAAAAATAACCCGCAAAAATTTCACTTGTTTGGAAACTTTTAATTACCTGACCAGTGATCTGATAGCTGGTTCAAAGACCTGAGATCTTTTTCTATGGAAATGACTACACTCTTGTCTTAGTAGCTGAAAACTTAAATCCATTGTCAGAACCCACTGCCTGAACAACGATTAACCACACAACTGAAGTTATTTTTTGAACGCTCAGCTGAGCAGCAGAGCAAGATGGAGGAAGTCATCAACAAATAATGACTTATCAATTCCAGACTTTACGACTGGACCCGATGTTATTAATCTTCAATTGACAGAAGTGGAGAAAGGTGCTACCCTGAGGGACACCCATCCCAGCTCAAAAGGATCCGAAAAGGTCGAATGAAGTTAACACTGAAAAGCATGATAGACAAAAAAATTAGCAATCAACAATTGGTACAATTACCATTGAAATCAAGTTGCCTTCAAGTCCTGAAGAATTCCATGCCTTCCGATGTTGTGTCATAAGCTTTTTCTAATCAAAAAGAATAGAAACTACAAGTTCTCCATTAATCAAGCATTCCTGATAAAGACTCAAATCGAAACCTAGTGATCAGTAGCGACTGCGGTTGCTCCAAAACCCACACTGGGAAACATAATAAGGCCCCAGACATTCAACTGCCATAACAATCGAGAATATATACCAATTCTCTCCATAGTTTCAATAAGCAACTAGTGAGAGCATAGGACGATAGTTGTAGAGTATCCGAATGATCTTTCCTGGTTTAGGAATAGGGATAACAACCGCCTCTCTCCAAGAAGTGGAAAAATACCCTGAACACAAACATGATTAAACAGAGACAACAACACATTTAAAAACCCTCAGCTGGCAAATGTTGAATAAATTGATAATGAATGTCATCTGGTCCAGGAGCTAGTTTATTGGCTTTTCAAAATGGCGTCCTTTAAACACATCCATGCTGAAACCGCAGTTGTAGTTCCCTCAGAAATATCTGGCACGAAGGAACAAGAGTTTGAATCCGCTGTTCTTTTGATACGCTGGAATTCCTTGCAATAATGATCAGCTGACGAATTTTGATGGATTAGAAAGAGCTAACAAGTTAGCAACGCTCGTTTTTATTAGTAATAATCGTCCATTTACTAGCAAACATTTTATATCAGATGTTGCCGACTTTTCCCTTAATCCTTACGGATTTGTTTCCAGACTTTCCTTGAATTGACCTTAAAGACAGATTTGAACAAAAATTTTTCCAAGATTCTTTCTTCTAGTTTTAAAATATACTGACACGTAGCCCACACGCCTGATGTTTAAGACTTTTGTTCCCCACCATAGGAAACCTAGCAAAAAGTCCTTTGAGTCACCTTTTCTCTTACCCTTCAAGTTTTTGCACTCTTATCATACCAAGGGGTCTTAACATCATTTGGTTTATCACACGGGACTTGGGAATAGCTTCCTTAGCACTCTCTACTATCACTTTAGTGAACTGCTCAACAGGATCACATAACTACTCCCGCAAACAGAGTCATAGGCAGTCTACTTAAAATCTGTTGCTGATAAAGACTCCAATATGCGAGCGAAACTTCCATGTTTTCCCGAGGGACTCTGCATTTGCTTCGTACAATATAAATAAAAATACGGAAAGTGATCAACTCCCCGCTTAGGTCCGTATGAACCTGCCCGCCATACTAAGTCCAAAAATATGCATACTAAGGGTCACAAATGGACAAATCCAAGTGAGTCAAAAACCCGAAGGAAAGCAAAAGTCGGTGAGCCTGAATTCAGAAGACAGAACATGATCCCGTAAAAATCTTTCAAGAACTTTCCCGTGAGAATTGGTGCAGTTACTTCCACTGTGGAGAAATGGCCATTCAAGTCTCGCCAATAAAGAAATGGGCGAGGGAGCTGAGACCAATTAAACCATCCAACTGACTCTTCGAAAATCACTGAATGGAGATCGAAACAAACAACATAATCGATAACGACCTGTTTAAGAGATACGAGCTGCCACTGCCTCCAGATTCCGTCTGAAGTGGAATTTCTGTATTAGTACCGAATTATGAATAAAAGAAGCGAAACGCCTCTCCTTGAAAAGTCTGCAGAAGCTGGCTGAGTAAGCAGGAGAAACGCAGAATATCATGCATCTTATTGCAGTTAAAAGGGTTCCTGAAGACAATTAACCGAAGATTTATACTCTGTCAATAATAGCTCAAGGTCCCGACAATTTCTTTAACTCCCCTTATGTTCCACTGGAGTATACCAGGTTAGGTTCAGTTAAAAAGAATATCTATCAGCCCTCTTCTCCGGAAACTTCACGTCCCCCAAAGTAACTAAAACGTTTCTTCAAGACAATATCAAAGCGATGTCCTATTAAAATTTCTAAGTTTGTATTGTTGCCATGCTTTTGAATTTGCTCTTAACTGTACTGAAAACCTGCTGCACCAAATACCTGACTTCGAGATTTTCCCCTAGGAGGGTCTGGAGTCCGAAAAAGGACGCTCCTCACTGCGTGCCTGACACTCGTACTGCTGTTATGGTCCCTGTGAGCGAGGACCATCTCTTTCCTCCGAGTTCCTTCACCCCTGACCTCGATACCCAAGCACTTTGTAACAACTGAAACACTTCTTTCCCTCACCAGCAGGACGGAAGCCTGTTACACTGCTAGACGGAACACTATTGCATTTCTGAACAAACCTCACTAATTTTCAAGTATGGTAAGCCGATCCAACCGATGACAACAATTCTGTCAATTTCTCTCCAGAGCAGTGAATGAGCTTGCTCCCAGATCACACCCATGACCGGTTCGCAGAACCGTTACCACCTCTGTGCATATAAGTAGCAAGCCAAGGAGTCCTACCTCCACGAACCTTCTAGCCTCAAGAAAGTGGCTAACATTGCCCTCTCATCTTTACTTTCTGAATCTCGCCTTTCCTTTATTTCCACACTGGATAACTGTTTTGGAATTTCTGAATGAACACCCTTACATTTGACACAAGTATACAGCATTTGACAAGATTCAATCATCTTCTTCGGGTCCACAGTCAGCGACAAATCTCCTGACACCGACAAGCTCGGCTTGATGCCCGAAAGCGGTTGACACTTGAAAACACCGCAAAGAATGGTACAAAAGGCGTAACTTTCACCGGACATAATCCACTTTGACAAACTCTGGGGAGATGGCAATAGCAAAAGTCAAGAATAGCGGTTGGTTTCAATTAGTCACTTCCTTTAGAATTTTAACTCTATGGACCTTGCCAGAACACCCTTGCGTCCATCTCATCCCGAATTTTCTGATTCAGCCATCTTCCATCCAAGTCAACACAACTGATTACCCCTTTCGATAGATAGAAAGGGGTGAATGGAAACCTGAACTGTGATCTGCAATGAGTTGAGAACCATTGTCCCTTTTCAGCAGCAACCGAGACGGCCGCTTCCCGTAGTCACAGTTAACAAGTAACTACCAATCGGAGTCCGTTTAAATATCAATTTAATCCTGTGGACTGAAACACCCTAACCACTTGCAAACAAGCAACGGAGAAAATCCGAGCAATGGATTCTTTCGGATCTTTATGCTTCAACTAAAAGGGAAGCTTGGCCATGTATTATAGGATACCCTTTCTCTTTGCCACTTCTCTTATTACGTTATCTGAATCTGTATCCTACTCATAGTCTCGTCCCATAAGCGTGCCATGCCATTATCGTTTCTTCTCTTTTTGTTAGGGGTAGTTGTTTAGAATGTCATAATGAAGAAAAAAAAAACAATCACCTCCCCGACTCCACCCGCCATCGAGTGCGCACAAGGACGATGCCCTAAGCGGTTCTCCAGCAAAGGGAAACACCAGGGTTATAGTGCAAATACACCGCGTGACACGCACTCCACCCCATCCACCAGGCTCGATGACCAACTGCCAGGATCGGACAGATGCCACTCACCTGCTTCCAGGGCAAGCAACGTGGCACACGGTTTGACCCATGCCATGTCCTCGCACATGTGAAGGCGACCGGTTGACAGCCTTGGGCCCCATGCCGCCCCCCGTCTAGGAAGTCCGGGCCAATGGCGTGTTGAGGGGCGCGGAAACCTACTCCGAATCCCTCTCAACCACCAGGACACCAATCTCCCCCGACACGGTCGCACCGCACGGTCAACACGGTGGACCAAAGAGGCCACAGAGAAAATAGAAATGCTACAGAAAGACTTGTGAAAAAAGAAAAGATTAGATAAAGACCGTAAGCAGAAGATAGACAAAACACGAAACTGCAGATTAATACGAGAAAGTTGAAAAGAAATTAGGTGAAAGAACCATGGGTAGCAGAAAAAACACAAAAAAACCGAGAAAAAGAAAGCCCACTTAAAACAAAGTCACACCCTCAAGGGCACAAGAAGGTGAAACCCTGAGAACTAAAAATAAGACACCCCACCCTGTCCCCCCCAGGCAGACCCCGGGGGGTAGGAACGTGGGCAGTGAAACCCAGAACAAAAGCCCTGACGGGGGTGTAGGGCAGTGAAGAACCAGAACAAAAGCCAGGAACTGTTGGCATGATGAACCGAGAACAAAAGCCATGAACGGTTGGGCAGTAAAGGACCCAAACAAAAGCCAGACTGTTGGTCAGTGAAGGAACCTAGATCAACGCCAGGACTGTTGGGTCAGTAAGATCCAGAACAAAACCAGAACGGTTGGGCAGTGAAGGACCCATAACACAACCAGGAAAACGGTTTGGGCCAGTGAAGAACCAGACCAAAAGCCAGGAACGGTGGGCAGAGAAGGACAGAGATCAAAACCAGGAACCGTGGCAGTGACGGACCCAGACCAAAAGCCAGAACGATTGGCAGTGAAGAACCAGAACAAAAGCCATTGAACGATTGGGCAGTGAAGGACCGAGACCAAAAGCCAGAACGTTGGGCATGATGAACCAGAAACAAAGCCATGAAGTATTGGGCAGTGAAGAACCAGAACGAAAGCCAGGAACTGTTGGGCATGTGAAAGGAACCAGAACAAAAACCAAACGGTTGGGCAGTGAAGGACCCAGAACAAAAGCCAGGAACTGTTTGGGGCAGTGAGGGAACAAGAACGCAGCCATGCGAACTTATTGGAAGAGGAAGGACCCAGAACAAAGCCCGAACAGCTGGGCAATTGAAGGAGACCCAAAACAAAAGCAGGAAACGGTTGGGCCGGAAGTGCCCCATACCACAAGCCAGGAACGAGTTGGGCAGAGAAGGACCCCGCACAAAAGCAGAACTGTTGGGGCAGTAAACGGACCCAGAACAAAAGCAGGAACGGTTGGCATTGAAGGAACCAGACCAAAAGCCTCGGAACAGTTGGGGCAGTGAAGGACCCCAGACCAAAGCCATGAACGGTTTGGCATGAGAGGAACCAGACCAAAAGCCACGACGGTTGGGCAGTAGAAGGAACCAGAACAAAGCCAGGAACGGTTGGGCAGTCAAGGGAACCAGAACAAAAGCCAGAAACGGTTGGGCAGTGAAGGACCCAAACACAAGCCAGAACTGCTGGCAGTGAAATAACCAGAACAAAGCAGGAACGGTTTGGGCATGAAGGAACACAAACAAAAGCCAGGAACGGTTTGTCATGAGGAACCAGAACAAAAGCAGGAACGGTAGGGTCAGTGAAGGACCCAGAACAAAAGCCAGGAACTGTTTGGCAGTGAAGACCCAGAACAAAAGCCCGGAACGTTGGTCAGTCAAAACCCAGAACAAAAACCAGAACTGTTGGGCAGTGAAGAACCAGAACAAAAGCCCGGAATAGGTTGGCAGTTAAGGAACAAAACAAAAGCCAGGAAACGTTGGCAGTGAAGGAACCCCGAACAAAAGCCAGGAACGATTTGGGTAGCGATGGAACCAGAACAAAAGCCAGGAACGGTTGGTCAGTGAAGGACAGAACAACAGTCAGGAACTGTTGGGCAGTGAAGGACCCAGATCAAGTCAACTCGCTCAAGGTCTGGCCAAGATAACATACCCAACATTGTCTAGTTGACATAACAAAGACGGAAGAATAAAAAATCTGCATTATACAAAACAAACCAACATCAAGCAACAATCAAGCAAGGTTTATCAGGGCTCATGCCTGCACTGATCTAATCCACCTTCCTGTTCGCGACCTTTCACAGCAGATCTGGAAAAGAGAATCGAAGCCTAGGGAAATGAGGTGATATCCCAAGAAAATAAAACGTCAGATACACTGAAAAAATGGACAAGAGCTCTAAACCACCCAATAGCACATTAGACCATAGAGCGAGATGCGGACTTCAGACAAGAAGACAAACATGTGAAAATTATGTGACAAATATCGAATATTTCGTCCGTTGAGTTATTTCATACATTGCCAAACAATAATTCGCAACGTGTAAATGGGCATTGCGCACATAGTGTGCGGTTCTTGTTTAAGTAACATCTCCAGATTTTGGCTAAAAATAGAGTAATACAGAGCCATAAGTAGTTGTTGGATAGAATCTCGTTCGCTATTGCAAAAAGTACATCTAATCATTTTCAGTACCCCCTTTTGTTTCAAAACACATTTGTAACAAGGATCTAATGACAAATTCTTAATTGAAACCATTTCCAAAGTTTTTATTTCTTTTCGTTTATATCACAGTTTTAAAACCACGTTTCCAGTCAACCAAAGTATCAATGTTTTCTACCAGTTCTTAAACGGTATTATATCAAAACCTGTCTGCATTTTTAGAAGATAATTAAAAGTATAAAACTAGAATCCCTTGTTTTTACACTGCATACTATGAAGTGCGTTTGGAATGTTGATACCAACGTTGCTGGTCTATTTTGTTACCTCTTATTCTCAGGTATGCTTTATATTGCTTGTAAACAACTGACGTAACGTAGATAGTTCACTTTTATTTTATATTTTCTTTTCTGCAGGACAATCCGCCCGCTTAAAACAAGCACGCACTTCGTTTAGAATATCTTTTACAACGAAAACATTGTTAATGCTCAATTTCTCCAGAATAAATACCGTTTGGTCGATCGTTAAATTTCTCGTTGTAAAAAATTAGGTTCAGATACAATTTCATTGCTTTCATTCAAATCGATATTTAGTAATTAAACGCGAATGCAAAAACGACATCTCTCCAAAAAAAAAATACATCGGCTATTAGTGTAAGCGTTTTGCACCATAACTATGAGATGTTTACTTCTGGAAATAGCGTCTGAAGAGATTTTTACTTCTGGACATAGCGTCCGAAATCACTATTTTCCATATTTGAATCTCAGTATACAGCATTCTTATCCATGCTAGTTTTAATGACTTTTAATAAAAGTTTTTATGTCTGGATTCCTAGTCTCCGTGTTCAAATGTCGTACGAGGAAATATGGTTGTTTTTTTAAAACTTTTGTTGGTTTGTTGCCCATTGAAATACAAAGCACATCTTTTGTAGTGATTTATCTCAACATCGGTTTGGTTTTATGGTAAATAAAATACTAAATTAAACTAACTTTGAAAGAATTCGAGACTTCAGTATGCCAACTTCGCCTAGTGGGTACACATTTCTTTTGCCAAATCTTAAATAGAAATTTTACTTCTAAAAGTTTGTCCACTACATTGATTTCCGATGAATTTGTTAAATCGTTTGAGAACCACAGTCCCCAGATTTTGAATTTCTGGGTTTCCATTCCATATGCTTATGGTGGCAAGTATTTTTTCAGGTGAGTTTTTCTTTTCCTAACCAAACATTTATTGTTTTTTTTCAAGGGGTTAAGTATTAATCCGAAATTTGTTCGAACTTCGTTTTAATATTTCAAAGACCTTTTCATACGACTTCCTGTCTCCATGTAAAATAAACGTCGTGTCAATCAGCAAACAGGATTAATTTTCAAATCTCAGTGTACGAAATAATATACCTTTTATTTCTTGAATCTTCTCTTAATTTGCATGCCTAGATTTCACGCACAAATGAATATGATAGGGGGAGGACTGTGTCGCCCTTGATTGACGACATCCTTTTTTAACATCGACAGCTTTGCGAAACTTTCCATTAACTGTTACATAAGATTTGATATTGCAATAGAAAATAGATATCCAGTTACAGAGATCTTTACCAAAACCAATGCTTTAAGAGTTTTTTCTATAACTTACCTGCTCACCGGAATCGAACGCTTTTTCAAAATCATTATTGATACAAGCAGTCCAGGTCCAAATTCTTCTTTTCTAATAGTGCATAATGTCGTAGATTATTCTCAAATAATCTCCAATCTTTCTTATAAACCCAGTCTGATCTTCATTTATTAAACTTTGGAGATGGCACTGTCCTTTATTCTATTTGCTATACACGTTTGACCCGATCTATCATGTACATTTAAAAGTGTAATCGTCTCCAGTTTTTCAAAAATTCCATTGCTTATTCCGTCCCTTTTGGCAGACCGCCGGCATATTAAGATTCCTTCCCATAGTGTTATGGACATTTTGCCGTTACAGAAACCTTCGTTAATGGACCTGACTTCAAAATCGCCCAATTGCTTCAGAAGAAATTTGAAAAAATAACAGTCATCCAGGGGGTTCAGTCCGTACTTTTATCATTTTCGCATATGCCTTATAACGCTATCGATTCGTCTTCTTAGATATATACCTACCATTTTATCAGATTCTCATTTAGGTTAGTTTTGGTAACGTTTTCGGTATATTCTTCTAAGTCAACATTTTTGGTTTTGTCCTTCTTCAAATAATTCTTTATAAATGTTTTTATAGTTTTCTTCCAAATCCTCGTCGTTTTTCTAAAGATGTCCCGATCTCCATGAGGTTACCAAGTTTAAACATTTGTATTGCTACACAAGTGTCTTTCTCAAGGGAACAGAAGTATCTGTTTACCTTTTTCTCCTCAGATACCCCATCTCGCTTTGGAGCGCAATGATTATACCGGTCCATTTTTTATCTTCTGATTTCTGACAACTGTTTCATCTTTCTTGTAAGACATCAAGTCAGACTTTTTTCTTATTTGTAGCGTCTTTTCAGTTCTTGATATTCATGGTCTAACTCTTGCTCTTTCGCGTTAAGGTCCCTTTCTTTTTTCTTGAATATGTAAATGTTTTTTGCTGCTGATTTCCATTAGTAAAAGTGTCTAGGGAACAACCGGTCTGATAAAGTAAATTGTATTCATTGTTGGAATGTTTCCGTAATTTTTGTTCTTGCGTAATGTAACACTGCATACTGTTCTTTCACTCTTTCGATTATTTCATTAATAATTTCTACATAGTTGCGATCTTTCAGTAAGGATGCATTAAATTTCCAAAACATTTCCTTTTTTTTCTTTCTTTATTAAAATTCAGTTCTAAGGTTTATTAGTGAATGATCACTCCTGTATCCCACGAGAATATCAGCATGATTTTTTTTTACATTACTAAGCAACGAGTCAGAAACTAAAAAAAAGTCCAAACGACTTGCTGAAACGGTTGCATTCTTCTCCAGGTAAAACGAATAGTTTCTGGGTTGAGTTCGCGCCAGATATCTACCAGTTCTAAATCGGAAATCATTTGTAATACTGTATCACTAGCTTTAATGTTATTAATATGCTTGTAATTATAATAATCTAAATTTGGAGTAAGCACAAAGTTCCAGTCTCCTGCTAATACTACATTTGTAACACATAATTCTTCTATTTTCTTTTGGATACTTTTATCAAAATCTGGATCGTCTTTGTTTGGACCATATATATTCACTAACGTAATCTGTTTATTCAGTGTGTTAATAATCGAAATTATATAATTACCTTCACTGTCTTTTACTGTTCTTTCTATCTTAAAATCGAAATTGTTTTTGAAGAGAATACCTACACCTCGTGATCTACTATTATTTGATGAAAACAGACACTCATATCCCCATTCAGCACGGATTTGAAGTTCTAGGTTTTTAGTAAAATGCGTGTCCTGTAAAAAGTATATCGAGTATTTTTTTTGCCTCAAGTACTGAAAGACATCCTTTCTTTTTTCATATTTACCCAGACCCTGGTCGTTTAGTGAACAAATTGTTATGCTAGTCATCATAAAATGGTTTGTTTACTAACGAATAATCGCCCCTTTTTATTTCACTATAATTATCTATGTGATGTTTCCTTTTGAAACCAAAAATTGGCCACCGGCTAGTCGGACTAATCTTACACACTCTCTCGCATTCTCACCGCGATCTTTCCTTTTCTCATTCATGCTTTACTCGTGAACGTCGCTCGTGACATGCAGACCATGGAGACATGATAGTTGTTTTTTTCCTTGCTCAAAAACGGTCGTAATTTCTGGTGTAACCCTGCCCCTTCACCGTTCACCTATTTCCCCCCTACCCCCCCCCCCCCCCCCCCCCTCCCCCCCGCCTCCTTTACCAGTGTTTTGTTGAATGACGACTTCCTACGACACACACCCCTACCCTCCGAAGTCTCGCTCTCCATCGCCGCTACCTTCAAGCATTTCCTCTCCCCCTCACTCACCTTCCATTTTTAATTTCCACTTGGGTCACAACCACCAGATACAATAATAAACTTCATAATTGAAAAAAAAATATATATAGACATAATTCTATAATCAAACTTTATATTACATCAATCAACTATCCATGTGGAGGTGGATGTAGCGGGGACGGAGGGGGGGGGGGGGGGCAGTGTTTGTAACTCTGATGGGAGGAAAAAGGAGAGAAAAAACCCAGACAAGATTAAATTTCCCATAAATTGTGCATGTCAGGAGTACCAGCTTACACAAGGTATGTTTAAAGGATAATAGTAATCATTGGTAGTAGTAGTAGTAGTAGTAGTAGTAGTAGTAGTAGTAGTAGTAGCAGCAGCAGTAGTAGTAGTAGTTGTAGCAGTAGTAGTGGTAGTAATAACAATAATAATACTGATAATAATAGTAACAGTAAAACATTGCAAAAATCTCTCCTCTCCTTGCGAATACAACCCCCCTTCCCTCCACCTCCTTCAGATCATTGACATTCCATCCAAAGGCATATAGTGTTAAACCTTGATACATGGTTGTTGTATGCACTACCATATATACATGCACATATCTACTATTCCCAAAGACAGATTCGCTTCAAAAGGCATATAATTTTACACATTTCTACATGTTGTATAAATCAATATATACATACACACATGTCAACTGTTCCAGAGACAACGCGAGAGAGAGAGAGAGAGAGAGAGAGAGAGAGAGAGAGAGAGAGAGAGAGAGAGAGAGAGAGAGAAAGAAGAGAGAGAGAGAAGAGAGAAGAGAGAGAGAGAGAGAGAGAGAGAGAGAGAGAGAGAGAGAGAGAGAGAGAGAGAGAGAGAACACTGGCTCGAACATGAGAAAAAAATCAGCATGAACAATTATAGCAAAATCTTTTCTCCACAGGTACTTAAGTCGTCGGCACTTGGATCTCAACATGCTTAAGGGTAATAAAACCCCAATAACGATAACAATAATAAACACAGCAGTAGTATAGCACAAGACGAAGAAGAAGAAGACGAAGAAGAAGAAGAAGAAGAAGCAGAAGAAGAAGAAGAAGAAGAAGCAGAAGCAGAAGAAGAAGAAAGAAAAAAGAAAAAGAAGAAAGATGCGGAGGAGGATACAGAAAAAAGGCGATGATGACGACGATGATGACGACGGTAATAACGTACTGACACACACACACACACACACACACACACACACACACACACACACACACACACACACACACACGCACACACACACACACACACACACACACACACATACATACATGCATACACCACCACCACCACCACCCCCCCACACACACACGCACGCATGCACGCGCGCGCACGCACCAACGCACGCACATACGCGCAGACACACACCCACACCCACACTGAGTACACGTTTTAGGTTACAATCAAAATCAACACCCAAAGTGACCCGAACAATCTTTTCCAAGACCATGTTTTGTGGAGGGAAAACAAACAAACAAACAAAAACAAAAACAAAAAAACAAACAAAAATACTTAAACATTTGTTAGTCGTTATATCTCAATATCATAGTGTATTCTTCACATTTTATGGATTCACATGGACATCTTGCCTTTTTCACTTGATATCTATTTCTCTCTCCCATGGCCACCTCCTCCCTCCCCATTTTTGCGGATTTCTCCCACTCCTCCACCTCACTAATCTTCCAACCTTTCGTTAGGATCAATGTATAACCCACATTTTGGATAAGTGAACACAACTTTACAGTCATAGTGTGTGGGCTGAGGTTCTCCCACTATTTTCTGCCTTCCCTCCCCATCCATTTCCGCCCATTCCCCTCTCCTCTCAAGCCGGATTATCTGAAATTTCTATAAAAAAAACAAAAACAAAAACACAAACAAAAACAAAAACGAGAGAGAGAGAGAAAGGGGGGGGGGGGGGGGGGGCTGAGTTTCTCCAACTATTATCTGCCCCCCCCCTCCCCATCCACCCCCCGCCCACTCCTCTCAAGCCGGAACGGATTATGTTACGCTGAAGAATTTAATGAAAAAAGAAAAAGAAAAACAAAAAAAAACAGAGAGAGAGAGAGAGAGAGAGAGAGAGAGAGAGAGAGAGAGAGGAGGAGAGGAGAGAGAGCACTGGCTAAAAAATGAACAAACAAAAAACTAATACTAATACTCGTGATCACCACCACAATGATAATAATCATAATAGTACTAATAATAACATGTGATTATTTACCAGCCGCCGTGGCGAAGTGGTTAGCGTCGCGGACTCCCGGCTGGGAGGTTGTGGGTTCGAATCCCATCAGAGTCATGTGTGTTTTTCTGCCCCGACCGGCTCCTACCCAGAGTTGAGTTTGCTGCGGACTCAGCTGGGGAGACTGGGACCATACAGTCGAGTTTCATCCACTTAATGGATGCGTTTCTGAGAGTGTTGCTCAAATTTCTTGACCAACACTGCAGGTGCCTGTATCTCTCGGGCCTGGTTGACGCCGGGATATATTTTGAAAGGAAGCGTAGAGTACAGCCCTGTCATGTAGTCTCAGACCGAAATGGAAATCCGTAGCATCATCTTAATCATCCTCATTCTCACCGATCAGCATAAAAAAAGTTTCAAATTCTGTGGCCCTTCATGCCCTGCTCTCATGGTGACCTCAATTTCGATGTCCTCTCCACGTCTGTGGCCTTGGTTTGGTTCCGTCGGGGTCGCGGTATCGGCGAGTCCATGGGAGCTGTCGTTGGACGGACGTGGTGGCGCCCTCCGGAGGGAGAGCTCACTCACGCCGGCTCCGCGACTAAGCAATTATTGTCGTCAGTAGGGAGCTTAGTAGGTGGTGTCCTGCGTATGTTAGATCAGAACAGGCGCCACTGAACACCACCGAAGTGACTCGGCAGCAGTGCAGTGTCTCCTCCGGTGGGTTCCTCTTGACGACTTGACATTGACTGCTCCCTGTGGACTGCCGGTGCCTGGGCTGCAGCGGGGCCGACCAGGCTGTGGCTGTGGACGGGGTGTCGGAATGAGCGGCGTGGGTGCACTGCCTCTGAGGTGGCGCGGAGGTTGGGACAGCAAAAAAAACAACAACAAAAAACATGTGATTATTTCGTTTTCCTTTACGACCCCTCCCCCCTCCCCATCAGTCTCCCCACCCACCCCCTCCCCGAATACCTTCCCCCACTCTCTCAGCCCTCTCAGTCATTGTTCTTATAACCATACCTGTCATTTGCTTAGATAATATTATCTCTGCATCATCTCTGTCAGTATCTCTAATAATGTTTGGATGATAAAAGTTTCTAATCTTTGTTTATGAGTGTAAATCGTGTTCACACAAATGCTTGTTCCTGCAAACATGGAGGAAGAAGGGCTCAGTCATCCCCCCTCCCTCCCGCAGTATATTTCCCATTTCACCTTGCCCTTCCTTGAAAAAAAGATGTCTTTGACACTCACAGTTTTACTATTATGCCGACTCTTTGCCCTGGTTGTGTTTTTGGTGGGTAACTGGTTCATCTGGATCAGCAGAGATTTGCTTTTTCCCTTGGGTGTGGCGAGAGGGACTGTCTCTGACACGACTGGACCTGGCCCGGTTGTCTCTGAAAACAGCAAGTCCCCTGCCCTCGGATTGCAATGTTCGGAAATCGGGGCCACAGGACTGCTGACTGCCGTGGGCCTGTTGTATCAGGGGGACCTTCGGCGTGCTGGAACCCAGGTGTGCTGACAGGCGGGAGGGCATTCGGTTGAGTGGTCCTTGGTCGGGGGAATGGGGTACAGCAGACATATCCATGTCTGACGCTCCGATGTCTAGGCTGCCTGTTGATCATTTCCATGTCACCGTTGTGTATTTGTACCTTGTTGCCATTGGTCAGCAGAGCGAAGATGTTCCCCTCCTTTGTCCAGCAGGTCTTCACATAGGGGTGGTTCTTCACTTTTGAAAGGCGGCTCATGTTGGTAGGGGTGAGGTCTTCCACAATACTGATGCCGGATCCTTTCAGAAGTCGTCGTTCGAAAATGACTTCTGACTTGTGCTTCCGTGTGACGAACTTCACAATGATAGGCCTGGGCCTCTCTCTCCTTGCACCTACCCGATGAGCGATGCTAATGTCTGAATGCTGTAATTTTGTCAACCCTAGTTTGTCATGGATAATTGTTAATATTTTCTGTGCACATTCTGCCAGGGTTTCCTGCTCTTTGTCCGGACCAACACCCAAAAAACGCACCGAATCTCTTCTCTGGTATTGTTCCAGGTTGTTTCGTTCTTCTCGTTCACTGACAAGCGATTTCTTCAGACCAGCAACCTCGTCTTGCAGATCTACTTGATCTTCTATCTCCTCTAGCGTTTCCTTTAATAAACTGTTTTCTTGTTGCAGATCAAAAAATTCTCCCGTAACTTTTCAAACTGGTCAGAAATGTAGGTTCTGATGTTTGTTTCACGTTCTTTGATTTTATCTTGCACAACATGTATTCGCGAGCAGAGCTTTTGTTCAATGTTTTTTAATGTTCACAAATAGAAAGATTGCCATCGTCGCCCCCAGCTGTGAACGTAGTGTCGCTTCTCCTCTCTGTTGTCATTTTTCCTGCGTTGATTAGATTTGTTAGGGTACCTTGTTTGACACTGACAGAAGATGAGCGGTGCCTCTTCGTTTCAGTTGGTGTCTCGGACACTCCTGGCGAGTTGTTGCTGGAGACAGAACAAAAGTCCGAAGATCGGTTTTTTTCTTTTGCCAGTCTTACTGTTTTTATTGTTCTTTGATGCCATTTCTTATTAAGAGCACACACAAACACATTTTAAATCCTCGTGACTGAACAAAACGGAGAGGGGAAATAGAAAAAAAATGTTATGGAAGAGCAAAGGCACGAAAGCACTTTAAACTACACATGATTTTCATCACCATGGTCTCATGTCACTGAGTTCACACTACGTAGATGCGGTAATGTTCGCTTGCAGTGGGAGCAGCGGTGGAAACAAGTCCGTCCTCTTCGAGCGTCGCTCACCGAATCCAACTGCGGCCTTATTACTTTCAGATGTTTTCGTTCCTTGCGTGGACGTGGCCTCTCACTGTCGTCTGCCAAAGACAGCAGTTTCTCAACAGGCAGTGTCATATCTTGCAATTCTCATAGATCAGTCCCTGCTATCTGAGATTTTGTTTAATTGACAATTAAAAGCCAGAGAGATGAACTGTGGCGTATCAGACAAAAGTACATAAATGAGGTACGATTTATGTAAGACCATATGATTTTTCCGCCAGTATTGGTCTAAAAAAGCATTTGAGAAGGCGAGAAAGCAGATCGCATCCATGGAGAGGCTTTTCCCGTATACGCTATTTTCTAGAAGAGGAATGGTTTCCTTTATCTTGTACGTCCCAAGCAGATACATTCATTTTCCTCAAGGCTTGTGTCAGAACAGGCAACAAAATACCTTACTTTTGCGCAACAGAGTGCAAAATTTTATCTTAATCACGTTTTACTTGTATCTCTCTCTCTCTCTCTCTCTCTTCTCTCTCTCTCTCTCTCTCTCTCTCTCTCTCTCTCTCTCTCTCTCTCTCTCTCTCTCTGTAGCCATGCTAATTCTGTTCTGTCGCCTTCCCCAGCTCCAACAAGTTCTCCATGTTGCTACTACTACTGCTGCTGCTACTACTACTATTACTGCTACTATACTACTACCACCTCCTCCACCATCACCACCACCACTACCATCAAAACCACCCCACCACCACACCACCACCACCATTACTACTGCAACTACTATTACTACTACTACTACCACCACCTCCATAACCATCATCATCATCATCACCACTACCACAACCATCACTACTTGCCGTACTGCTATTAGTAGTACTACTGCTGTTCCTATTACTACTACTGATATTACTGCTGCTGCTACTGCTACTACTGCTGCTGATGCTGCTGCTGTTGATTGCTGCTGCTGCCATTGCTGCTGCCGCTATTGGGCTGCTGCTGCTGCTGCTGCTGCTTGCTGCTGCTGCCACCACTACCACTACTACCACCACCATGCCTACCACTTGGTTTAAACAGAACGTTATTCAAAATAATAGCATACAATTATATCCGTCAACAACAAGCTTGCAGATTATATCGCCCTCTGAAATATACATTACACTGTCAGTTTACATGGCAGCTGGCAGACAAATTACAAAATCAATTACAAAAAAATGATATAGGTTACATGATCTATGAATACATGAATATAATAACTATCTGATCTGAGTAGAAAGTAAATGAATAAGTAAATGAGTTGATAAAAACACCAAGAGCGGAACAGAAAAAGGAAAGGAAAAGAGAAGGGAAAATGAGAGACAGAAAACAAGTCTCCTAATAACAATTAAATCATACACTTGAAATCCAAATTTCCTGAACAATCGTTCACGACTCTCTCTCTCTCTCTCACACACACACACACACACACACACACACACACACACACACACACACACACACAATACACACACACACACATACACACACACACACACACACACACACACACACACACATACACACACACACACACACAGAAGGTTCTATTTAAAATCGGTATGAATCAGAAATGAATTTATGCACGGTCTCAAATATCAACTTGTTCACATCAGCATGAAGCTCAGAATTACCATTAAAAAAATTTTGAACTTGTACATAATATGGAGCAAGATTTAAAATCATGTTAGCAGGGACCACATTAAAGAGAGGGCATGATACATAGTGTTCAGCTGTTTCTCTTTCACGGCCACAGGCACAGCCCCGGGGTTTTCCATTCAGTGTCTATTAAACATGTCGTTTTTTTAGATCACTAACCCCAAGGCGAAGGACGGTCTGTTCATTTCCTGGCCGAAGTAAAGTAGATAGGTACAGTACAATAAAGAGCAGACAAGTAATGCTTGAATGTATTTAAGGAATTACAGGTTTTAATCTAATCAGGAAGAGAGTTCCAAAGTTGTGTGGCAGCAGGAATAAATGATTTTCGGTATATATCTTGGAATCAGCCGCTCTAAAGGTCTATGCCTAAGATAGGGATTCCTTTTTGAGGCTAGTTCAGGAACAAGATGGTCAAATTTTGAGGGCACATATCATTAGTTATTTTGAAATAAAGTATAAGATTGTGTCGACTTCGTCTTCCTTTAAGCTATCAAAATCCAGATTCTTTATAAAGTTGTTGGTGACTAGTTCCTCGAGCAGCCCCGACAATAGTTCTGATGGCTTCTAGATGCAGGTCTTCTGAGGAATTAGACTGGATGTCCGTGCAGTCATCCCTTATGATATCAGCGTCGTCAAAATGAGGCAATAAAAAAGACCTGTCTATTACTTCTGCTGCTGATGCTACTATTATTACTGCTGCTGCTGTTGCTGCTGCTAGTACTACTACTACTACTACTGCTACTACTACTACTACTACTACTACTACTACTACTACCACTGCCACTGCCACTACTACTGCTACTACTACTTAGTAGTAGTAGTAGCAGTAGTCGTAGTAGTAGTCGCACTACTACCAGCAATGGCTGTTGTCATGTTGCTTTGTAGTCACACCAGGTCTACAGGTGTCCCTGTGTGATGATATTCGGGCTGCTCTTCCATGGAGAGCACATCACCTCAGCACTGCGCCGCCCGATTTTTTTTGCTGTCTTCCTGAGTTTTTTTTCCCGTATCAATATGAAATTGTTCTCATACAGTTCTGTCAAGGACGTTTTGGTGCGCTAGGAAATGTGGGGGTACAGATCGAGTTGTTCTCCGAGCAAAATATGTGTGGGTAAGCACTTCTACAAAAATGTCGTGCATGGAGACAAGTTATTCCCTGACTGAAATCAATGTAACTATTGATACAGAAATGTGGGATAGATGACAAGTTATTCCCCGTTCCGATTTGGGTAATTACAACTACGGAAACGAATAATTTAACAACAAATGACCCCACCCCCACTCCCTCACCTGTGTGCAAAAAAAAAAAAAATGATAGCAGCTACCATACTAATGTTCTAGTCTAGTCACTGAGACGTGCTGACGAGTTCATGATACCATACCACATCTTTCAAAAGCCAACCTAACGTAGGATAAAGTTTAAACAGTATATAACAACATCAAAGTGTAGACATAAAGGAAAGAATGAATGAAAGAATGAATTGAATAAGTAATTTCATTAAACTAAATGATGACATGAGTAATTTGTTTTTCTTTCTCCTTTTGTATCAATGTGAACGAACACATTCTGCCGATGCGTTGATTGTCATGTTTTTTTGTCACTGAGTAAACCATAAGCTATTGGTTGTTACTGCTTCAGTTTAATAATTTGTTGATGTATACATCATTGATTAATTTTTAAAAAATGCCTTAAAAACATACAAAGAGAAAGACAATATCTGACATAGGGCATGGAACACTTTCCGGCAATAACCGAGCCAGCATACGCTATACTGTGCATGTAGTTAGCGGCATTGTGTGTGCCATGCTTGCCGCTCTCCCCACGTCTGTTGAGCCCTACTTGACCTGTCTGCCTGCTGGTGTGCCATGCTTGCCGTTCTCTCCACGTCTGTTCAGCCCTACTTGACCTGTCTCCCTGCTGCTGCCTGCTTCTGGAAGCAAGGAGGATGACAGGAGCCTTTGCATCAGGATTTGAGGGCGGGCAGGAGGAGGAGGCACGGAAAAGTGGAGGGAGGGGGGTGGGTGAGAAGGGCTGTCATGTTTGTTGTCTGTTGAGACTCCCACCCTCATCCTTCTCCGGTACCTCCTTTACTTCCCTCCTGGGTTCTATTCCCTGTAGTTCTGGCGCCCACAGGCCTCTGCACCTTCCACCCCAGTTCTTTCCAACCGCTGTCTTTCTGAGTCCATGTAATCTTCTCTCTGTTGACATCCTCATCCTTTTTCCTCCTTTTAGATGAGATCTTCCTGTCAGGAGGCTCTTTAGTGTGTGTGCGTGTGGCTTTTTTTTTTTTAAAAGTAATGATTATTTCTTAAAAACAGAAATGAAATAGCCATTATTATGATCTTTCATCCAGCCACGTTCTATTGTTTATTTGTTTGCCTTTACTTTGTAAAAGTTGTTTTTATAACTGCTTTTGATGACAAAGTACTCTTGAAGTAGATTTTGTGATGATTAAATACTTGAATGTTTATGTAAAGAGATGAAGATACATTCTAACAATGTTTTTCTTTAAAAAAAAATCATTTTCCCCTTTTTTTTTCGTGTACTTTGCAATTGCAAACAATTCTTTATCTGTCAGTTTTTTTCATTCATAGTCGTGTTCTTCCGTTACTCAAATTTTCTAGAGTTGGTAGGTATCTGACCGAGGAAAACGGCTTTCCTGTGTCATCTTCCAGCTTTTATAGCCTACAACCCTTAAAGGTCTCAGTAGCTGTAAGGACTGTGGTTTAACTATCGTCCTTACGTAAGTGATAGTCGGTAGTTTATCAGCAGTGGTGGCAACAGTGGTGTACCGGGTCTCTAGTCTGACCATGACAATTCTCACAAACCTGAACGAAACTAAAACGAACATGTGCAATTCACTGACTGGAGAAAAGGGAATCATATCATCATTGGAACAATGTGCAGTCAGACTATGAATGAGATGGAGGTACCAGTCAAAATTGTTATTTCCACATCTGTGAACGATTCATTTGCATCGTGAACGTAGCCACAGAGGTAATTTTACATGTGCATATACCCAAAGCGCTCTCAGCTCTGTCCAACACCCCCTCTTCTCGTTTCCTCCCAAACCTATCCTCCACTCCCCACCTAACGTACACACATACACACGCGCGCGTCCGCGCGCGCGCACACACACACGGTTGCACACACACACGGTTGCACACACACACACACACACACACACACACACACACACACACACACACACACACACACAACACACGCACACATGCACACGCACATGCACACACACACATGTACACACACACACACACACACACACACACACACACACACACACACACACACACACACCGCGCGCGCGCGCGCACACAGAGAGAGAGAGAGAGGAGAGAGAGAGAGAGAGAGAGAGAGAGAGGAGAGAGGAGAGAGAGAGAGAGAGAGAGAGAGATGTCCCATAACATGATATTTTTGAGAGATATGAAGCATTAAAATATTAAAAAGCACATCAAAACTGACCTCAAAATGACCTAATTAATTACTGAACCTCAAGAATCGTCTTAAAATTTAAAATGCCATCGCAGTTTTGAACCTCAAGAATCGCCACAAAACTTAAAATGCCATCACGAGATTTAAACCCCAGGAATCGACACAAAAATCAAAATGCCATCATACGATTTAAACCTCAAGAATGCCATAAAACTGAAAATGCCATCACAAGATTTAAACCCCAAGAATGGCCACAAAACTGAAAATGCCATCACAAGATTTAAACCTCAAGAATCGCCACAAAACTTACCATCTCATCACAAGATTTAAAACCTCAAGAATGGCCACAAAACTTAAAATGTCATCACACGGCTTAAACCTCAAGAATGGCCACCAAAACTTACAATGCCATCACAAAATTTACACCCCAAGAATGGCCACAAAACTTAAATGCCATCGCAAGATTTAAACCTCAAGAATGGCCACAAAACGTAAATGACATCACAAGATTTAAACCTCAAGAATGGCCACAAAACTTAAATGCCATCACAAAATTTAAACCTCAAGAATGGCCACAAAACTTAAAATGTCATCACAAAATTTAAACCTTAAGAATCGCCACAAAACTTAAATGCCATCACAAGATCTAAACCTCAAGAATGGCCACAAACTGAAAATCCCGTCACCAGATTTAAGCCTCAAGAATCGCCACAAGACTTAAAATGCCATCACCCACTACATAATGCAGCCTAGGTACATCCGGGTCTTATCGACGTCATCTTTCCCTCGCTCTTAGCATCAGCTCAGTCACACTTGACTCTCTCTCTCTCTCTCTCTCTCTCTCTCTCTCTCTCTCTCTCTCTCCTCTCTCTCTCTCTCTCTCAGATGTTGACTGCTGTCTGGCGGCCATGTCTCCTGATCTCTCTCCCATCTTCACCACCCCCACCCCTCGTACCTCCTCCGTCCCTCTCCCTTCCATCTCCTATCCTTTACTCCCTCTTACTGTTGCTCTGCCTCTTGGGGAATCTGATCTGGTTGTCTTTTAGTCTGCTGTCTGTTTGGAGGCCCCACATGTCTGTTTTTCTCTCCACCTGTCTGTATCGACATGTTCATCCTCTTTTCCATTGAGATGAGATTAGTCTGGGTGTCAGCGAAAGTACTGTGCAACGTCCTTCACCCTGCTCCTCAGTGAGTCGACTACTCTAGTCGGAAATGTCGCATAGGAATGGCAACTTGTTCCTTATCAATGAGTTGGAAGTTTAGGTTCTTGACCTATGGTGATCATTTTGCTTTGCGGCTACACATTACAAAATTAACCTTACTAAACAACTACATCCCGCTCGTAATAATCTGCAATAACTATATAACGAAAAACAGAATGCATTTCGCATTGTACTAAAAAAGGATGAGAAATAATGGTCACTAAATGTGACAAAATGAGAAAAGTATGTGGAGAGGTGGGGAAGAGGGGATGGGAGGTAAGCTTTCTGTCCAGGTTTGGAGTGAACTTTTGTTTTTCTTCCCGGATATTCCAGTGCATATCATTGACAGCCATTTGTTGGCGAACTGATACTTTTAACGCATATTATCCACACACACAAAACACACACACACACACGCGCGCGCAGCACACACACACACACACACACACACACACACACACATATATAAATATATATAATATATATATATATATTATATATATATATATACAACAAAACTAATAAATTCCAAGGATAAGTACCGAGCACCATTCCAGCAACTTACAGAGCAGCTTGGTGTTGCAATGACTGCAAGAAATATTGAATTAAAACAAAGCTTGCTCTTATGTCTTAGATTGAAGAAATAGGGGGAGATACGCATTCATATCTGCAGTGTTAGATGATTCTGCCTAACTAACAGTATGTGCTTGAGTGGGTGAATGGGGAAAAAAATAAAATAAATGCTTCTAAAAATGAGCCTTCAGCAGCTTGTATTCTCCAAGGGGGAGACATCCTCCAATAGGGAGGGAAACTCACTAACATGTAACTCCGGTCATATACCGATATTTCGAAACTTGGTTGTTTCTCCTCAGTGACCGCGGAAAGTGGTAATTTGACTCCTCTGCCTTTTCAGTTTAAGAAGAATGCAATCCCAGAAAAGGCTGGTGTGCAACACCATAGTATGTTTGTTGAGTTTTCAAAAAACCAACCAAAGGTGCCATCTAAGAAGCAAAAGAAAATCATGAAAGAGCAAAACAAGCTACATTTTCTTGTGAAAAGTAGAAAATCTAAGACATAAGAGCAAGAGAGAACAGGAAAACACCGATTCTAACTCAACCCCAGCCCCTCACCTAGGTTCGGGCTAGGGCGACCTAGAATCGGTGTTTTCCTGTTCTCTGACAAGTAAGACTTCAATAACCAAAAAATAACGATTATCTACAAACATACATACTGTGTAGGATTATTCGTTTTCAATACTAATTTACTAAACTTTTCAGAGAGTAACGTAGGGGAAAGCAGCCGTGGCTGAACACGCCTCATAGAGTAACGTAGGGAAAAGCAGCCGTGGCTGAACGCGCCCATATACAAACGGCGGTGCTGGTTTCACTAGGCTATCCGATTACTTACTACAGCGTGGGGTCGTCAGCCAAAGCCCGTTAAGGTCAAGTTGTCCCCAAGCAACGTGCGGCGAAGGATTGCTTGCGGTTTTAAATAATATTTTCATTTAGACACGGAGGAGAGGCCAGTCTCGGAGCCATAGACATACGTGTTCTGCGTTTCACAAAATACGTGCGTATGCACACACACACACACACACATACACACACCCACACACACTACCCAGCAAACAGACACATGCAGAGAGAAAGAGAGAGAGTCCAATACTACTCCGAACAGAAGCGCGTAAAACGAAAAGAACAAAAACATAAACACCACACACACACACACACACACAGAGTGGAGAGAGAGAGAGAACAGGAAACGCGCCTCTGTCATTCATGTAAAATAAAACTACAGTCTTTAACTGTTAGACAAACAACATGATTCGGCCGGCCTTACCCACCTACTATTGTGCAGAGTTCTGAAACCAGAGAGCTTAATGAGTTAAGTGGGGGGTTGGCCTATGCGCGGAATACAGAGGCCCGTCATAAGGCTGGCGTCTCATTACTTAATTGCGGTGTTGGGTTTTATGACATGGCGAACAGGCACAGCGGTCTTTGGCGGCCAGCGTTAACAAGCTTAGCTCTGCTGTAAGAATATCTATGTCAAAGCAAGTTTTGTGACTTACGCCTGCTTGTGTGACATATTTCTGCCCGTGTGACATTGTTTTTTTTTGCGTTGACCTGTGACATTGTTTTTTAGCGTTGACATATAAAAAGGTATTGACACTGTTTATAGTTTTCGTGTTCTTGGAGACATGCAGTTAGTTTCAAAATGCTGGATCATGCAACAACATCGGGAACACCAAGAACTGTTGAAAGTTTTTGGCCAGTATTCATTTAAAAAAGAGAAAAGAGTTGAGAAAGATAAAGAGACAAAGAGCGAATCAAGAAGAAAGAGTAAAACTAGAAGGACAAAAATTAAAATCATTGATTGATAATGAAACAAAATTGAAAGCTGCTCTTGATGAATTAAATACTCAATGGGATGTAGCTACATATTATTTGGGGGCTACACTTGGATTTTGGATCACTGGCACGCGTCGCTGCTCTGGCTAGGTAATTTTGTGTAATTTGACACGGGCTGATTTGCGTTGGGCGGTTGCTTACTAGTAAAGCGACAAATGGAATGCTGTCAGCTTGCGTGTGGGTGTGCGGTGTCTGGTGTCTGTGTGTGTCTCAATGTACACGTGCGTGCGCGCGTGCGATCGTGCTTGTATATATGCTGTTATTGTTATTGTTGTTTGTTTTGCTGTTTTACTGATAATAAATATATTATATTCTGAACATCCGTTTCTTATAAATAATCAAAGGCGCGCGTACACCCCCCTGCCCCACCTCCCACCCCGCGCATGCACACACTCAAGTCACTTCTAAGTTCTTACTCAAGTTGTCCTCAAGTCATCCTCAAGTTGTCCTCAAGTTCTTACTCAAGTTGTCCTCAAGTCATCCTCAAGCTGTCCTCAAGTCATCCTCAAGTCATCCTCAAGTTCTTACTCAATTGTCCTCAAGTCATCCTCAAGTTCTTACTCAAGTCATCCTCAAGTCATCCACAAGTTCTTACTCAAGTCATCCTCAAGTCATCCAAGTCACTTCTAAGTCTTACTCAAGTTGTCCTCAAGTCATCCTCAAGTCATCCTTAAGTTCTTACTCAAGTTACCTCAAGATTGTAATTAAGTCATCCTCTAAGTACAACCAAGTTCTTATTTAAGTTATCTTATAATTATCAAAAAAACAAGACAATCTATGTTTTTATCTTAAATAGTAAATGTCTAATATAGTACACCACGCCTCAAAAACGCGTCATCGTCGAGGATGTCTTGCTTAACGCCCTCTGCGCAAGATCGGTTAGCATAGATCTTAATGAAGTTCTTACATCCTAAGCAACCACATTGATTACAATTCTGGTCTATGGAAATGTCTTTTATAGACTCCATGTCTTTATTTTATTGACTCCATCATTTTATAATACGCCATGTTCTATTTTTATCAAAAAAATTTAAATTTAAGTTCTTAAAATATTATTGCATTTTAAATGGATCAAAATGATTTTTTGTTATTGGCGGTGCTGGCGTGCTGCTGTCTTCTGTATTTAGTGGTTCAGATTTTTTGATTGCTTTTGTTTTTGTTGCCATTCTTTATATATTTTATAACCGTAATAACTGCCCCCAGCAGCAGCAATGGCGCCAAAAATGGCAACAGTTTTAAGTTCAATATTCCATGAAGACTTTGGCGCTGTAGGTCTTGAATCATATGGAGTTTTTATAGCTGGCATTGAATCAACTTGTTTTGGCGTTGGGCGGGTTATGTTTTCATTATGGTTATATTCTGTAACATTAATTTTTTTTGTCTGTTCCACTCTGCTAATTTTTTTCCTGCTTTAACACGCCCAGGATGAGGATGCTTTTCACTGGTCCCACCTGGTTCAGTGTTTTCTGATTCTGCTGATTTTCTGGCTTGGTTACTTTCTCCACCTGATTCAGTGTTTTCTGATTCTGCTGATTTTCTGGCTCGGTCATTTTGAAGGGAAATAAAATCTATATGATTAAAAGTAATTAATCCCATGATTAGTGGCGATAACAATGTTCCAAATCTGTAATACAGATCGCAGCCTAGAGACTCTAATGACTTTGATAAACTGGATCTTGCGTTAAATCATACGTAAGATCTTGTTCAGAATCAATGGGGGCAAATCTACTGACTAGTTTAGTGTACAAACTAAGAACCGTTTGCCCAACGCTTTTTACCATTTCTCGATCCAAGTTGCGCTTCATACCTGTTATGATACTTTAAAATGTCTTGCGGCGACATCTGTTGAATCTGTTCTATGCTGAATTCATTTCCAAGGAACTGTTTTTTGTTTTTCCACATGCTGCCAAAGAATACAGTCTTTCTTTTTTTGGCATAATAGCTTGGTCGTCAACCAGGTCATTTGTAATCATAAGTTCAGGAAGGTTTAATAGATCATCGGTGTTCATGTTTTTATTAATTATAATTATTTTATTTTTTAAAATGAGCACCGAAAAACTGTTGCTAACCTTGTATACCATGCATTCTGCTGTTATTGGTGGCCTGAGTATAGGATACACAATGCTTGGCAAAAGCTTGTTAAGAATAAAGCCAGCAGATCTTGGCAAACTGACTTTGAGGATTCAGCAAAGCTAATTGCTATTATTGCAGCTTCATTTGCTACGAAAGATTTTCTAGTTAAGCAAGGAATAATTCCAGAGAATATAAATATGTAAAAAAATACATTTATAAAAAATGGCTTCACTCGTAATGATGATAGGCGGCGCTGTGGTGAATGCGCTTGCTTTTAGCGGAAGTAATTACGCGTTTAGTAAACTACGGGATGACGGCGAGAGAAAAAGACATAACAAAGCTGTGGAGCAACTAGCTGCAGCACAAGATAACTATGAAAAGCAGAGAATTGAGCAGTTAGATTTTATTAACAACAAACTGAAAAAACAGGGACATGCAGCTTACACATTTAAAGATGTTGACCAGGCAATAAAAGAATATTATCTTGTAACAGGCAAACCAATCGAACATTGCCCCCACCAAAATTCAGTGACTTTTATCAACCATCAGAAAAACAAAAGATGCAAGAAATCGGGTTTATTGTCTTTGGCATGACCGTCGTGTATTTTGTTGCGCATAATATTGGCTGAATAAAAATGAACAAAATCTATTATTCGCCAAAAGGATATTGGAAGGAATCACGGCAATAAAAAGCTAAGCCAAGCAGCGGGAGTCAGTGAACAAACAGCAAAAGAATGTTATCTAAACAAGCGATTTGGCAAATTTATTTACCTGCACCTAAACGAATACAGAGACCACACTTTGTGATACAATACCGAACGACACCCATCAAATGGACCTTCTATATTTACCCTCTGATACGATTAGACGAAAAAGATTTAAGTACGCACTCACAGTCATTGACATAGCTTCAAGATACAAAGATGCGGAACCATTAACACAAAAGAGTGCTTCTGCTGTTGCTGTCGCTATACAACTGATATACCAACGAGGCCCGCTAACTTTACCCTCGCATGATTCAAGCCGATGATGGAAAAGAGAATTTAAAGGCCAAGTGAATCAATTATTGTTAAAACACAGAGTTACCATTAAAAGAGGCATTCCAGGAGTTCACAGATCACAGGCTTTAGTTGAAAACTTTAACAAACAGTTAGCTGAAAGACTTTTCTCCTACCAGTATCACAGAGAGCTTATTGACAATTCTCGCAACACAGAATGGTTAGAAGATTGCCCTCAGTTTTGCGCGCAATGAATATGAAGAATTTAAAGGTCTAAAACCAGTACAAGCAATCAAAAGAAAAACAATAAATGTTGTTGAAGGAGAGTTTTCATCCGGCAAACTATTGCCATTTGGATTGAAAGTAAGGTACCTTTATTTACCAGGGGAAGCGGAAGGCGACACTCGCATCAGGGCAACCGATCCTGTTTGGAGTGTTGATCCATATGAAATAAAAAGAATTGTTAAAAATGAATCCGCCCGTGTATTATTTACGAGAAACTGACACAACAAACAACCAGCTCCTCAAAGATCTTTTGTGAAAGAAGAACTGCAGATAATCCCACCAGACACAGTTCCAGTTGCTTAGTTAATTTACGTAAATATATTTGAGTTTAAAATGGAAGCTCAGAAGGAAGCGCAGAAATGAAACAAGAATGGTAAAGGAAGAGACCTTGAAAATGATACGGGAATCATTTCATGCGTGTAATGCTATTAAGGAAACATTTTCGGGGATTAATCAATGCATGCTAAATCATCCAGATCACCTACAACTCAAACCCCCCAAATTGGGAAAAAGAATATCTTGAAATAATAAAAAAAATTCGAACGCATCAAGCAAACATGAGAAAAGATTTAAATGAATTGGATGAAGTTATGATTGATCTTATAATAAAAGTTGATGAAAAATATAACCCCCCCTGTTTATGCGTCCTCCAGTGCCCGATTGCATATGAAAACTCCGGATTAAACAAACCACGTTTTGTGTTTGTTCTATCTAATGACTTCTTTGTTACAACTGTTGTGTTGATCTCATGTAGATTAGATCGCAGTTTTACGTTGTCATGATGAAAAGTCTTATTGTCAAAACATCTTCTTTGTAGTTGTCATGTGATATGTTTGACTGCACAACACTGCGAGATATTCCCTTTGCTTTCTTAATGATTTTCTCCTGGCTCGAAATACTGTACATTTTCGACCTTAAACCAATAAACTCCTTAATCACCTTTCCAGATAATTCATCTTCATCTTTCCTAAACCTTCTTGTTGGTAATTGAATGCAAAGGCGAATCTTTAGGGTAATCGATGTGTCATACCATCCTGCATGTCCTTTCGCTACTTCCATTTCCATGTCTTTATAGATGTCTTCAGTAGGGACATCTATAACAAAACTATCTGTATCTGTGTAAAGCACTCTGGACTCTGGATACAGGGGTTTAAAGTAGTCTATAAAGAAACTCTAACATCAAAAGCTTTGATATTTCTAAAACAGTAAACCCAATAAATACAGGCTTGTCTAATTTGACTTTCTTTTTTTTCATCATTATGCCAAAAAGCTGATCATGAAATCTTCTAAAGTCCTGATAATTAGGTTTTGAAGTCAGCTTAATTGCTTCGTTCTCTTTGGTGACCAATCTGACGTCTTTACGTTTGTGCGGATTCTCCATAGTCTTTCCAAACAGCTGTTGTTCATCAACTTGAAAAAGTCTTTTTCTGAAGCATCTGTGGATTTAGTTCTGAGATCAGTGTTCTTCATGATGTATGGTTTCATGAACTGTTCTTGATCAAAAGCAATTATGCGATGAACTGCTGTCAACTTCAAACCATGTCTTAAATAAAATTGTAGAAGTCTGTAATGACAGACATAATTTTTTTTGCCTCGAAGATTAGGCACAGTTTAGGCGGTTCTGTTTTCGCCATCTTTAGACTTTCTGCTGCTAACGGATAGTCATTATGCAGGTCATGGAGTTCATGAGGATATTCTAAGTCAACTTCTAGAATGTACCACGCTGTTGATCAGGCGCCAAACTGCCCAACCACTTTAATGCCTTTTGAATATTTTTCGGATTGTCTTCTGTGTACATTTTTAAAGTTGCGTAATGGAAGTGATTGCGCCATAGCCCATCCATACAGATTGTTTGCATCTAAATACATGAGATAGTTAGACCTTTTACTTGGATCATAATCATCTAGGTATTTGTTGTTTGCTTTACAGTAATGATGCGACGCCATACTAATTCCTCCGCGCAATCCGTTTTCAATCATCTGAATCATTGGTAAATCTGACAATAAATCAATCTGTACTCCAGTAAACTTTAAGAAAGCATCCCAATCATCCGGGCGCAGAAATGTAATGCGCGGGATCCAGGCTATAATGTTTCATGCAGGTCTTTCTGTAATTTTTCAAAAATATCCGCCAACAAACATACATCAGCCATCAAGTATGAGTCATGATAGTCTCCCATCGTTTTACAATCTAACTTCTGCACGCATCTTGAGCATGCTGGTAATCGAATCACTGATGTCCTTTCCTCTAAGACTAGAAAAGAACGCGCCTTTAGGTGGAAGTGAATCTTCGTCAAACCTTTCCCAACTGTTCATGTACTCATAAGGGTAAACGCCCTTTCTAACAAGAGTCGGGTCAAAATATTCTTCCGTTATTGGGCAGACTTTAAGGACATAGCTAGTGACTCTAATGAACCCATCATGTGCTGCATAGAGTCATAAAAAGACATGTTATTTAAAGTGAAACACATGTACTTTTCTGATGACTGTGCAATGCATGCTACCCTGAAGGCGTTGGTTACTGCTTGCAATATAAGATGAGAGTCGTAACCTCGCAAATTGTGAAAGAAGATGGGCAGCTTCCATGTCTTTTTCCGGTCAAACTTTAGTGAAGATTACATTTGTTATGCGCCGCTCCTCTGAACTTTCCACTAATGTGATCATGGTCTCTTACTTTTGGATTGGCTTCCTCACTGAGTTCTAAACCACAAATCCAACAGTGAGTGGCTGAGTCATACTGTTGTTGGTCTTCAGGCGTCATCATGATTTCAGATAAATTCAGATTATTAGAACAATCATTACGCACTTGCTGCATGCGCTGTAAAAATCTTATAGCCGCATCAGGCCCTCTATATAATTCTGGCGTTGAATGAGCGCCATCCGACCTAACAATAATGAAGGCAAATGAACAAATCTGATGATTACTCATTAAGACTGTTTTTCGAATTTTTGTGGCGCCGGCCCTTCATAAGGAACAATAAGCGACTCGAAGTCTGCGTAAACAATGTATGGTGAATTTTGCAGCCGTTTCCAATTCTTAAAACTAACTTTAGATCCAGGCGGGGGCGTAGTTAGTTCTGTATTACAGTCAACTGGGTCGATACAATGTTTCTTATGTTCAAGCGCGGCTGGAACCGATGGCATTCTTGTTAAACGTTTTCTACAGAATTCTTGTTTATGCCCAATTTTTGAAGTATGAGCCAATAATCTACTCATTGTGCGTATCAATGTGTAATGCGGTCGCCCCGCTGGCGAAAACATTAGTAGTAAGTCAACATGATTTTTGTCTGGCTCGCCAATCGTTGGGCTGTTCTTGGACACTTTAATCGGCTGTAGATTTGTTTCCTCATCCCATGTGTATACATTAACAGTTATTGGTTTGTTTTGTTCTTCAAACTGATCAATGGAATCCGCGCTAACGGGAAAGGATATTCCGCTAAAGTTAAGATCATTGATGTAAGGGTGATAGTTAGACACTCTCTCGCGTTTTTACGGACGTAATGCAGCCTTGCGAGAACACACCACATGAAACATTTGTTGTCTGTATTCTTTATGTTTAGAACTGCTCGTTTTGCTACTAATGCTGGAGGTAGTGGAATGTAAGCCTTACCAACAATCGGCGCATACTTAGCCTGTTTTAATCTGATCTCTAAGACTTCGCCCTCTGACCAACCAGAGCCTCTCATTTTGGCTTCTTCGGCGGCCGCATCAAACTGTGTAAGCAGTTGGTCTGCCCAACCGGGTGTTAAGTCATTACGAGAAAGAATAACCTGTTGTTTAGTCGAGACCCAGACTTCTAGGTTTTCTTCATTTATTGTTATATAGTCGATTAAAACAGCTAACATTACTTTAACTGGCGGGTCTATTGTTAGTTTACCTGGAACTTGAGAAATAGCATGAGCAACACTTGCATGTACGTTTGCTGAATCAATGACATCGAGATCAATATCGTTTAAAGCTTTTGATAAACGCTCTCCCTCGAGCATTCCTTCAAACAATTCGTCTTGCCCTTCATATATCTTAGCCATGTTGAGTTTCTTTTCTAACTCAAAATATTTATTTAAATTAAAAAAAAAATACTTAATCCGAATCAATATCAATGGTCTTTTTGTGCTTGGACTCATAAACTAAAGTATAAACACCCTTTGGCGTTGTTAATGTGAGCTGTTTAGAACAGAGTTTAATGTTTCGTTTACTTTTTTTAAGCATTCCTTTTTTATCTGCTCGGGGTCTGGCTGTTGAGAAAAACTTGTCCTCGCCTTTCTTTGAAGATCAAACTTTTGTCTTTTGTAGTCATCAAAATCGGCCTGTAAACGATTAAATTCTTCATCCGTGATGTTTGAGTCAGCTAGTGCTTTATTTATTATCAGCTTAAAGGAACTAAGTTTAGCTGTTATTAGTTGAACCCAAATAGCTGTGTGCTTTTGGAGTTTAGTTTTTAAATTTTTTGCTAGCTGCACCTACGGCTAATGAACATAGGCCAAGAGCTAAAGACAAACCGCCTTGAGGTAAAGCTGCGGTGCGCCTATGCCCGTTGCTAAGAGGCCAAACCTCGTTCCTGCTGATGCGGCGCTTATAGTTGAAGCTCCAGTATTAACATGGGTAACAGCATTAAAGGCAGCAGAAACCTTCGTTTGGTTTTGCTGTATTTTGAAGATCCTGCTCTAGTTTTTGTAGCATTGTGTAATGTTGGTTAATCTAAAGGTTTTTATCCCGGGGGCTTTCTACTATCTCTTCTTTTGGGCGGCTCCGGTGCTGTAGGTACATTTGGAAACTTGAACAGACATGCTTTTTTAAAAATGAAAAAATAATTTAGTATTGTATATCTTTTAACTGTTATCTTCAATATTCAGCTGCGCATCATATATTAAAAACAAATGTGCATTAACTGTTTATCGCCATCTTTTCTTTATCAATTTGAATGTTTATTACGTCTCTAACCGTTCTCTCCCCACTTCCATGCAACTGATTATCCTCTGTCGACCTTAGGTAAATCCATAAGCCGTATTTCTTTTGTTAAATAATCATCGAGTCTAACATTGTGAAGGGTAGATCTTTAGACAAAAGGTCAACTGTTGGATTTCTACACCTCCCCCCCCCCAAACAATTTTTTTTATTTCGTCAAAATGTTGATAAGGTTTAAGCCCCCCTAGCGAGATTTGTTAGGACTGCCCTCAATCGAAAAATTGTACTTTCGTTATTTTAGGATTAATAAACTTTTCACTTCCTCTTTCAAATGGTTCTTCATCTTCACACAGCAATAAAATCCCTTTTAAGCGATCTTGCTGAGACGCAAAAAACTAAAATTCCATATAGCGTCGGCCTTGCTTCGGGGATATGTTGTATGATGAATCACTCTTTCGAATATTTTGCTAATTTTGTCTTATATTGTTGCTCGATCAGCCTTGCTAAATTAGAGTTCTAACAACATCAAACTCTAACGAGATGTCAGAAATGCTGTATTTTTGCTTCAGTGCTGTTGATCTATAACACGTTTGTATTCATTAAAAGTTAGTTCATATAAAAACAATCTGTCTTTTAATGCTCCTTAAAAAAAATTTAAAGCGCATGCGCTTTTAACAACCAAAACTAAGGGAATGGAAAAGCGATTACCATACGAAAAATTTACAGCCACAACTTTTCCCGGGCTTAATTAGCATCTGCGGCGCCTATTCTATGTTTTAGTGCTTCTTCATTATCTATTCCTTGAAACGCAAGATCAGCCCTTTCATTCTGGGTTAGCCATAGATCAAATAGGTTAAAAATATGTCTGCATTGTGTAAAGAAAATATTTCTTGCCCCTCAAGTTTTATAGAAATTTTCTTAACGTTTGCCCGTCCTAGATTCTGGACAACTGTCCTGTTTGGGTCTGTTTCTGATGTAGTTCTATTTTGAAAGTAAGACGCGCAGAGCCGGGCACAATCACTTCATCCGCCCCTAGGTCTGGAAATTTAACAGTAAGAATTTGATCCGCATCAATATAGATGGATTATTTGGAACAGTAATATTCCGCTTATTTCCCTTCACGCCAAAGGGTTCTTTCAGTCTTCTATGGGGGTCAAAAATCGAGCCAAATGCTTGTGACTTTTTTAATAAAACAAAATAAAAAGTTAATTATTTAAAAACATGGCAGGCATTGAAGATGAAGATTTTGATGTTCCTGATCCGGGAGACGACATGATGAAATGATCCCTTTAATACAGCATCGCTGGGCGCCCTCATTGCGGCGTGAATTAACAGAAAGTAAGGTCAGATCATTTTACCAAAGTGAAGGCCAAGAACCCCCCGAATTTATAGACCCTAATGATTTTGAAGTAAAAGATGACCATTTTTTTGAGGAGCGACCAATGACAACTTGTTCAGATTAAAACCCAACCAGACTCATCAAAGTTTTTAAAAAAGAGTACAATTAGACAAAGGCTCGGTGTAACGAACAAAATCGCCTTGGCATTACTAAACCAAAAATTTAGAGGGGGAGGCTGTTTCAAACTTCAAAACACACTACAAGAACTCCCAACAGATAACCAAATACAAAACAGGGAAAACTTAAAAAATTAAATCAATCGGCAGACGAATTAATAAATGCAATAGAAGCAGAAACCAGTTTTTCAGAAAGAAACAGCATTAAAGACTAAAACACGACTCACCGCTACCCATGCGAGAAAAGCGGCCCTTGATCATGCTTTAAGAACCATTAGAGGCGAATTAACAAACAATTTAGCAAAACTGGGTGAAATAGAGAGCATATAAAAAGAGAAAAAGAAAACTCGTTGAGGCTGATGACGCCAAACTTGGGGCATATATTAAAGAAAGAATAACCCCAAAAGACTAAAAGATCTGAACAAGAAAGATCAGCAAACTAGAAGCGTTTGTCTACTAACCGAGAAGACCTTAACGAACTCAAGTGAGCAGAAAAAGAGAAACAAATCCAAAGAATTTTATATGAAGACACAACCTAGCAGAACGAATACGAACGCTTTTTAGAGAGCAGGGAGTCACATTAGCAAGCGTTAAAAACACCTTGGGTTTGCAAAGTACACTGGTGTTGGCTATTACAGGCGGCGGTGGTCAAAGTCCAGTGCCTCCACCACCCATCCCCCTCCATCACCCCTGATAAATCATGGGTAAAAAAACGCTTGATCATCTTGCGAGTTTATTAAAAAATTAGCTGGTAAAGCATAGACTCTTTACCGGGTATATTAGGAGGTATTGTTAGCGGGCTTTTGCCCTACTGCAAGCAAAGTATTTGGCTTTATGGCCGAGCACCTATGGCCCATTAGTTCTCTTAATAGTTGGGTTACTCTTTAGTAAATAAAGAAGGAGTAATCCTGGGCCAGTTAATCCAAAAACAAGCGCTGTCTTTTCATATCAGGCCAATATTTCTTTGGCTTCGTGGACTTCGTGTACTTCGTGGTCTTCAATGGCCTTCGGGCTTTGGACCGCGGGGGTTGGATGACTAATTCTTGGGGGTCATCTTGCTTGTTTACTGCTTGCAATATTACTGGCTCAGATTTTATTTCGTTTTTTTCCGACTTTCTGTTCATGCCTGCCACAAGGATTTCATTGTTGTAGTTTATTATTGTTCCTATCTGGAGTCTGAGGTCAGAAGGCAGCATGTATAAACCAGTGCCAACAGCAAAGTCACTTTCGATCTTCGTATTGAAAAACATTTTGGTACCTTTTAATACTTTGAAGGCAAATCAACAGTAAATTAATGGCGTCCTCTAAATTTGCTAAGTATTGTTTTGTGCATCAAAACCAGTAAAGGACATTTTGCTCGATCTCGTTTGTGCTTGCGAACCTAGCAAAACCAAACGTAAGTACAAAAGTCGTTTATTCGTTCTATTCCTGCTTAGTTAGGCCCTTAGAAGTGTCTAAGATAAATGTTGTCCATGCTGTTTTATGCTCTTGCTCTATGGACCCTAGGGGAACAGCTGGCCTGAAGAGAAAGATGTGTAAGGAGGATTCCAGTCATAGTTATACTTTCTGTGCACGCCCCAAAAATAAGGGTGCCTAACCATGATTAAGATCCGACTTTTTTCTAAAGTCTGTCTTGGCCTTAATATTGAATTCGTTACAGACCTTTCAAAAGCCTTCATGTCTATTCTGTTGCTGAATGGATTAAACGGTTTGTCATTTGGTAATGGTGCTTGCAGTTCAGTCAAAAAACTCTGAAGGTGTAAAAGAAATGAAATCTAACACTGACCTCACCAAAGGATCACGATGATTTAGATGATCAGCATACGACACTCCACACCCCAGTTTTGCACAAAACACAGCAAAGTTTAACTGGTTCTGATAAAACTTGCATCGGATGACTGAACCACACTTTTGCGATGTAGTCTTTTTTAATAGGAGGGTTAAGATATCTGTTAATGGAGTACCACCTTTACTTGAAAGCGTCAGTCTGGGTCGCAGAAATGTCGAGGTGTCCCGGTTGTTATATTTTTAAGATTTTAGTGGCGGCCCAACAGAATATTTTGCCCCCAGTATATTTGAATGCACTCATTTTATTTCGTTTAAAAAAGTTTGTAAAAAATAACAACTCAAGACCGTCCTTCGTTTTTAGAACATGCTATTGATAAAAGAATGCGGAACCAAACGGTCGCGCTCCATGAAATATCTACAAAGCTATGGTTTAATATAAGTGAATCCAAGGAGAATAATAAGGTTCTAAAAATTGACAAAACAGGGGCCAAAGTTAGCCAGTTAACAATAAACCCGATGGTTATTACGGGTTTTGCTCACTAAAAGAAACATGAGTAACTTTGACATTACTCTCAAACTTAACAATGCGAATCTGAAAACAATGTTAATCATTCAAACCGAAGAAGAAGGAGGTTACATTTGATAAAGAGCTAGCTAAAATGTTAGGCTTTGCAGCTGACAATCATAGATTTAGAGTTACTCCAAACAAAACTACTTATGAGGGAGAAAATCCACTCGATCTTGCATTACATTCATTACTCTAAAGTTCATTTGGGCGAGCTGAGCACTGATGAAAACTTATAGATGGAAGGCCCTCAACTGTTTTTAAGAGCTCTTTCCGTCAGGGAAAGCTGCATATTGCGATTAAAGAAATTATACAATTCCCTAATTTACAGTTTAAAAGATTAGTTTGTGGGGGGTCGGATCATTTAAATAAAAATTGCAGACAAAACAGGGGAAAATCTGAAATGTGATAACCTGCACATTGTTTTGGAAATAAAATAATTAGTTGTTCTAAAAAATAACGTCGCGGGGGCCAGAAGAACCAGGAGTTACATTAGCAAACCCGTAAGGTTATAACCTTAGAATTAAAAGACCTTTCAGACGTTAACAGACTTTGAACAGAACGGTGAGATAGGCACTTTTTATGGGTTTGGTACACTAAAGATGGTGTTATAAACCAAAGAGGTTGGCGACAACAAAACGTTTCCTAAACTAGAGCAACTGCGCAATGTAGAAGCAAATAATGCTGGCCAGTATGAATATAAAATAGTTCGAAACCTGAAAAGCAAATGGCATTTGGAACCATATTTAGAATGGGAAATAAAATTTGAATTCATAAGCCCATTTACATTTTTAGCCGTCAAAAAAGTTCAGAAAAGCATTCAACTCTGGCCCTTAACAGTTTAAACCTTAAGCCGGACGACATAGTCGGAAAGAGATTTAAATAAAAGCGTAGGGAAAAAACAGTACATCCTCCACAGAAGAGAAACGGTTTTAAAGAAAGCTTCTACAAAATTACAGTTCTTTCAAGCAGAAAATTAGGAAAACACATCACAAAAATAATTTGAAATTTCTGTCTTTAAAGATTGGAAGGATGGGGTTTTGGGCGTTAGTGACCGTCCTTATAAAAGGGAAATTTAAAATTAACGGCAAACTTAGACGTTAAACGTCTTAAAGTTACCATCGTCGTCTTTACAATGGTGAGGATATTAAGATCATAACAACAAGCAACAAAATCAATGTTGACTTAAATAAAACAATCTTACAGAACTGAATTGGATTAATCTTACACATTTTGGCCTCATAGGTTTTATTATACTGGGAAAAAGTTTTGGACGGGGAGTATGATAAAAATAATAACTGGATTTGATTTAAAATTTTGTTTTTAAAACTATGGAGCAGACAACTTTGGCGTCAATGCCGATGTTAAACTTTATGATAAAAACCCCTCATTGTTCAATGATTTGTGGGCAAACTGGCTGTGGGAAAAAAAATATTTTGTCCTCGAAACCCATTACAAACAGTTTATCGTTATAATTTTGATCATATAGTAATTTTCTGCCCAACACTTAAATGGAACAAAGCTATCATGATAGAAGGTTTATATGGACGGATGATGACATATATTTAATTAATCCCAGCAATAAGCTGAGTGAGTGTTTGAACACTTTTTTATATTGTTTGAGGAAAAGCAGACACATTTATTATAGATGACTGTTCAGCAGAAAGAGACATAGTTAAAAAGAGAAACACTTTTTCGAAACTAGCTTTCAGTGGGAAAACATGCTGGGGTAAGTGTGTGGATTTTATGTCAGAAATATTTAAATCGGTTTTTAAAAGACTTTAGAGAACAGTTAAAGACTGTAATTTTATTTCACATGAAAGACAGAGACTCATTTGATGAATGTTTGCGTGAAAATGATGTTATTTAAAATGATCAGGAAAAACATAGGATTAAGCAAAAACTAAAATCTAAAAAGTTTAGTAAATTAGTATTGAAAACGGATAATCCTACACAGTATGTGTGTTTGTAGGGTTTACTAGGAGAGAACAGAAAAACACTGATTCTGGAGTCGCCCGGTCGAAACTGGTTGAGACCGGGTGAGCCAGAATCGGTGTTTTTCTGTTCTCTGCAAGCTTTGTTTATAATTCAATATTTCTTGCAGTCATTGCAACACCAAGCTGCTCTGTAAGTTGCTGGAACGGTGCTCGGTACTTATCCTTGGAATTTATTGGTTTGTTGTATTTTAGTCCCTTGCGGATTCATTCCAAGAACTGGCCCTCAGCACTTGTGTCTTAGAGGATATCTTTTTATATTTTCTACTTTTCACAAGAAAATGTAGCTTGTTTTGCTCTTTCATGATTTTCTTTAGCTTCTTAGATGGCACCCTTGGTTGGTTTTTTGAAAACTCAACAAACATACTACGGTATTGCACACCAGCCTTTTCTGGGATTGCATTGTTCTTAAAACTGAAAAGGCAGAGGAGTCAAATTACCACTTTCCGCGGTCACTGAGGAGAAACAACCAAGTTTCGAAATATCGGTATATGACCAGGAGTTACATGTTAGTGAGTTTCCCTACCTATTGGAGGATGTCTCCCCCTTGGAGAATACAAGCTTGCTGAAGGCTCATTTTGAGAAGCATTTATTTTATTTTTTCCCCATTCACCCACTCAAGCACATACTGTTAGTTAGGCAGAATCATCTACTACTGCAGATATGAATGCATATCTCCCCCTATTTCTTCAATCTAAGACATAAGAGCAAGCTTTGTTTATAATTCAATATTTCTTGCAGTCATTGCAACACCAAGCTGCTCTGTAAGTTGCTGGAACGGTGCTCGGTACTTATCCTTGGAATTTATTAGTTTGTTGTATTTTAGTCCCTTGCGGATTCATTCCAAGAACTGGCCCTCAGCACTTGTGTCTTAGAGGATATCTTTTTTATATTTTCTACTTTTCACAAGAAAATGTAGCTTATTTTGCTCTTTCATGACTTTCTTTTGCTTGTTAGATGGCACCTTTGGTTGGTTTTTTGAAAACTCAACAAACATACTACGGTGTTGCACACCAGCCTTTTCTGGGATTGCATTCTTCTTAAAACTGAAAAGGCAGAGGAGTCAAATTACCACTTTCCGCGGTCACTGAGGAGAAACAACCAAGTTTCGAAATATCGGTATATGACCAGGAGTTACATGTTAGTGAGTTTCCCTCCCTATTGGAGGATGTCTCCCCCTTGGAGAATACAAGCTTGCTGAAGGCTTATTTTGAGAAGCATTTATTTTATTTTTTCCCCATTCACCCACTCAAGCACATACTGTTAGTTAGGCAGAATCATCTACCACTGCAGATATGAATGCGTATCTCCCCTATTTCTTCAATCTAAGACATAAGAGCAAGCTTTGTTTATAATTATATATATATATATATATATATATATATATATATATATATATATATATATACACACACATGTATATATGCGTTAAAAGTAGATAGATAGATAGATTAGAAGTAGGGAAAGCAAGTGTTGGCTTACAAGTCTTCCATCATACATATACACAGTAAAGGAAAAACAAGATGCAAGGCATATAAACGTACTCCCAGTTTATCCTGAATACGTGTGAGATATTCCATAAAGAGGAGAAACCGTCTTGGGCTGGTGTAACCGTTAGTAATGGCTATTCTGGTAAACATCGGCCATCATCTGTGACCTATAATGAACATGCTTACAAATGTTTTAGAAAGATTTCCAAGAACTTTCTGAGATTTTCCATAAAGAAGAAAACCAGTTTGCGCCTTTAGTAACGGCTATAACGGTTAACTTAAACATCCGGCATCATCCGTGACCCATAATGAACATACTACAACTTTTCAGAAATATCGGCCAAGTACTTTCGGAGATATTCCATGAAGAAGAAAAACCATTATGGGCCGTTATAGCCGTTAGTAACGGATATAAAGGTGAACTTAAACATCGGACATCATCCGTAACCCATAATGAACATACCTGCTAATTTTCACAAAGATCAGCCAAGTACTTTCTGGGATATTCCATAAAGAAGAAAAACCGTTACAGGCCGTTGCAGCCGTTAGTAACGGCTATAACGGTGCACTAAAACATCTGGCATCATCCGTGACCCATAATGAACATACCTGCTAATTTTCACAAAGATCGGCCAAGCACTTTCTAAGATATTCCATGAAGAAGAAAACCGTTACAGGCCGTTACAGCCGTTAGTAACGGATATAACGGTAAACTAAAACATTGAGCATTATTCGTGACCCATAATGAATATACCTACAAATTTTCAGAATGATCGGCCAAGTACTTTCTGAGATATTCCATGAAGAAGACAAACCGTTACAGGCCGTTACAGCATTTAGTAACAGCTATAACGGGATAAACTAAAACATCTTGCATCATCCGTGACCCATAATGAACATACCTGCTAATTTTCACAATGATCAGTCGAGTACGTTCTGAGATATTCTATAAAGAAGAAAATCCGTTACAGACAGTTACAGCCGTTAGTAACGGCTATAACGGTACACTCAAACATCGAGCATCATCCGTGACCCATAATGAACATACCTACAAATTTTCACAAAGATCGGCCAAGTACTTTCTGAGGTATTCCATGAAGAAGAAAAACAGTTACAGGCCGTTACAGCCGTTACTAACGGCTATAACGGTAAACTAAAACTTCGGGCATCATCCGTGACCCATAGTGAACATACCTACAAATTTTCAGAAAGATCGGCCCAGTAGTTTTGTCTGGAGCGAGTGGAACACATTTGACCACGGACGGACGGACGGACGGACACACACACACACACACACACACACACACACACACACACACACACACACACACACTCACACACACACACACACACACACACACACACACACACACACACACAGCATTTCGTCGTTCCCATTCTAAAGTACTCCCTGGGTGTACAAAAAAGAAGAAAATCTTGTGTGTTCCTTTGTGAAAATATGCCCTTCAAATAACTTGTTGGAAGTGCATAACTTTCTTAGGTTACAAAAAACAAAAATTTTAGCTTTGCAGTTTTGCGTCTTTGTTTACCAACGCACAACACTGGGAATGGAATCCAAACACTTCAGGAGCAAGATTTCAGACTGCGTGGTAACCGGCTTGGAGACTCTTCCGGGTCCTGTCCACTCACGCATCCTGCGTTCTTCTCTGCTCAGCTCGCTATAATTAACCTGTCACCTGCTGGCTGCTTGCTTTGAAAGCAGCCACGTTTACTTCTTCATGAATTCTTCCATTCCTCTCCTTCCTTCCCGTCCAAAACCTTTCACCTAACCCCCAAACACTTTTCTCTTTTAGAGATTTTGTTTTGTCGGTCTCTGATCACAATGTGTGTGTGTGTGTGTGTGTGTGTGTGTGTGTGTGTGTGTGTGTGTGTGTGTGTGTGTGTGTGTGTGTGTGTGTGTTCAGGAATCAAAGTCTCTCTCTCTCTCTCTCTCTCTCCTCTCTCTCTCTCTCTCTCTCTCTCTCTCTCTCTCTCTCTCTTTCTTTTTCTCTCTCTCTATGTGATTGAGTTATTCTTTTTAGTTTATTTTCATGTATCTCGATAGAAGTTTTAAAACAACAACTTGTTCTCCTTCTAGTTTTTGTATTTGTACGTTATGGTCATTCGTGAAAGTTCACGTACTCTTAAGAAAGGTTGAGATCAAATTGTGCCTAAAAGTAGGCTTCTATGTGTCAGCCTGTCTGTCCGTCTGTCTGTCTGTCTGTCTGTCTGTCTGTCTCTGCCATTGGACCATGTCTCTCTATCCCACTTTCTCGCCATGTGCATGTACTGTTTATGGTGCATTTGTGTGTCATATAATTGGACATTATGTTATGATATTTGTCTTGATTAAGAACACTGAATATCTATATTTGTTCTCTTTGGGAAACAAATATTGTCATTCATACGATCCGGGCACTTTACCACCTGTACCCGCTAAGATATTTACACTATTGGCAAATTTCACTGTCGTTGTTACTATTCTTGCGACTGCTGTTGCTGCTACCACAAGTACTGCCTTTCATATGTATTCTGAACATGCATTATTGGAATAGGCCTGATCAGGTTTGTACCTGATACATATCACAGTACTTGTAACAAGACGCCTTGCTGGACACTGTGATTGATTCAGAATATTTGGTACGATAGCTGTTTGATAGAATCGTGAGGTGTGATCCTGTGACATGTCACTTGACACCCCCACACCAATCCTGTACATCCCCCCCCCCCCCCCCACACACTTTCTTTTTTTTTTTTTTGCCCCCCCCCCCCCCCACACTCGTCTACTCCCCACACCGCCACCCCTCTTCCTCTCTCACTCCTTTTGTCAGATACAATCAGGTTTCGAAATACTGGTATCTGACCAGGAGTTATATGTTAGTGAGTTTCCTCCCCATTGGAGATTGTCTCCCCCTTGGAGACTATAAGCTTGCTGAAGGTTCATTTGGAGAAGCATTTATTATTCCCATTCACCCACTCAAGCGCATACTGTTAGTTAGGCAGAATTATCTACCACTGCAGATATGAATGCTTATCTCCCCCTATTTCTTCATTCTAAGACATAAGAGCAAGCTTTGTTTATAATTGAATTATATATATATATATATATATATATATATATATATATATATATATATATATATATATACATAAAATAATAAATTTCCCCGGATAAGTACCGCCCCGTTCCAGCAACTTCCGGCGCTTGGTGTTGCAATGACTGCAAGAAAATTGATTATAAACAAATTTGCCTTATTCTTAGATTAAAAAAAATGGGGGAGTAAGCTTTTTCGCAGTGGTGATGATTTGCCTAACTAACAGATGTGCTTGAGGGGGAAGGGGGGAAAAATTAAAAAAAAATGCTTCAAAAAAGACCCTTCAGCAAGTTATAGTCCCCAAGGGGGAAAAATCCCCCATAGGGGGGAAACTCACAAAACATATAATCCTGGTCATATACTTTTGAAACGGTTGTTTTCCTCAGTGAGGGGAAAGTGGTAATTTGACTCTCTCCCTTTTCTTTTTAAGAAGAATGCGACCCCAGAAAAGGCTGGTGTGAAATACTGTAGTATGTTTGTTGAGTTTTCAAAAAACCAACCAAAGGTGCCACCTAAGAAGCAAAAGAAAATCACGAAAGAGCAAAACAAGCTACATTATATGATATAAAAAAGTGGAACCCACTTGAACCCACTTGGGAGGAGAAGAACTGGGTACTTCGGTTCGTAGAACCTTCAAAGCAGCTGAAGAGAGCGGGTGCAGCTTAAACACAAGTCACTGTCACTGCAGGAAAAAAAATATGACGTCGATGGAATATCTCGGTGACGAAATACATTATGACGTATGGATATACTGCAGGGGGCGGTGGGGGTGGGGGTGGTAGTTGGAAAAAGAGGTGAGAAAGAATCTAGATAGTGAGGGGAAGGGGGATGGTGAAGATGAGGGGGGGAGGGGGAGCAAATAGGAAAATATGGGGAGGGGGGGGGGGTGTAGGGACAGCTGTGATTTGATCTAGTCTTTAATGTTGAGGCCATCTGGCGCTGTGGTACCCAGATGGTGGATGATCTTTTTCTCCATGTTTTTTCTCTTCAAGAAGTCTCCCATGCTGTTGCGCCAAACCACTGCAATGGAGAAGTGGCTGATGTTGTGGAGGTCGGTGTTGAAGTGGGCTGCCACAGGGGTTTGTTTTCTCTGGAGGATGCTGTCCCTGTGCTCCTTGCAGCGCTCCTCCAGTGTGCGGTAGGTCTCACCTACATAGAGACGGCCGCATAGGCTACAGTGGACTATGTAGACCAAGTCACTGGTCTGGCAGGTGAAGCTGCTCTTCATGGCGAACTGGCGTCCTGAGGGCCCCTTGAAGGTGAGTGTCTTCGTATTGAGAAAGGGGCAACACTTGCACTTCGGTTTATCACAGCAGCTGTTGCCAAGGGGGTGACGGTCCTGAGAGGCTGTAGGTTTGAAGGATGACCTAACTAGAAGGTCGCCAAGGTTTCAATCTCGTTTGAAGGCCATCCGGGGGGGGGGGGGGGGGGGGGGGGGTTCTGGAAGGTCTTTCCAACTCTGGGGTCAGTCTGCAGGATGGGAAAGTTCCTGAAGAGAATTTTCTTCACTTCCAGGTTGTGAGGGTGGTAGGTCAGCGTCAGGAGGGTGCGATCATTGTGATCTTCCTTCGTTTTTGGTGTTAAGGCCTGCTCTCTGGGGATGTCCTTGGCCTGGTTCAGTGCCTGTTTGATCAGCTCATCGGGGTATCCTCTTCTTTTGAAGAAGCTGATCATCTGGGCTGCCTGGGTGTGGAAGTCTTCCTCGTTGCTACACAAGCGTCTGAGGTGGAGGAACTGGGAGAATGGAATGGCACGTTTGGTAGCAGTTGGATGGCTTGAAGAGTAGAGAAGGTAGGAATGAGGGTCTGTGTTCTTGTAGTGGACTGAGGTGGAGATGGTTAGGTTGCCAGGTGTGATCATGAGTTTGATATCCAGGAAGGGAAGAGAGCTTTCAGATATTTCGTACGTGAACTTCAGAGATGGGTGAAAGGCATCAGCAAAGCTGATGAAGGACAGCAGTTCGCTTCTGTCCCTGTCCACAGGCCCACACAGTCGTCAATGTAACGGCGAAAGAGGGCTGGCATGGGGCCACTGTATTGTCGGAAAATTTGGGACTCCACGTAGCCGACGAACAGGCACGCATAGCTGGGACCCATGCGTGTTCCCATGGCCATTCCACTTGTCTGCTGATAGTGCATGTGACCAAACTGGAACGAGTTCAGCGTGAGTACCAGTTCCGCCAGGCGAAGGATGGTGGGCACATGGACCTTGTAGGTGCTGTGGTTCAGGAAGTGCTTGAGGGCAATGAGACCATCCTTGTGGGGAATGTTGGTGTAGAGTGAGGTGATGTCCATGGTGAAGAGCAGAGGTTCTCGTTGATCTGGTAGACGGAAGTTACGGAAGAGATTCAGGGCATGGTTTGTGTCCTGGATGTATGTGGGAAGTTTCTCCACAAGTGGCTGGAAAAGCCGTTCCAGAAAAGCAGAGAGTTGAACGGTGGGGCAGGAACAGGCAGACACTATAGGCCTCCCTGGACTGTCTGGCTTGTGGATCTTAGGAAGCATGTAAAAACTGGACTCTTTCGGTTCTTTGGTGATGGTGCCATCTTTAGTCCAGCAGTTCTGAACGTTAACATTGTTTTTCACTTCTTGTAATCTCTTCATGTTAAGAGGAGTAAGGTCTTCAACAATTGCTTTGTGTGTACCTTTCAGCAGTCGTCTTCTTTGTATAACTTCGGACTTGATTTTTCTCGACATGAATTTAACAATAATTGGACGTGGCTTACTGTCACGTTTTTGTCCAACTCTGTGTGCAATGCTGATGTCTGCAGCGGATATGTGGTCAAAATGTAAGAGTTCTCTGATGAGTTTTATCACTTTCTGTTCACATTCCGTTATGGATTCGTAGGTAGTATCCGACTCTACTCCAAGAAAACGAACAGAATCCCTCCTCTGATATTGTTCCAGGTCATATATTTTTTCTTTATCTGTTTGGATGGTGCTTTTTAGATTTCTTACTTCGTCTTGTAAATCTTCCACAACATCTTCGTTATCTTCCAATTTAAGTTTCAGTCTATCGTTTTCCTCCTGAAGTGCAATGATGTCACTCCATAATTTTTCGAAAAGTTCAGAAATTTGTTTGGACAGCCGAGATTTACTGGCCTCAACTTTGTTTTTTAATGTATTGAATTTTTCATTAATTGCCTTTTCAAGGTTAGTTAACTGTTCAGGAATGCCGTTTGTACCCCACCTCTAACCTCAGTATATGTTTTATTCACTTCTTTGGTCGCCATTTCTTCCGTTCCGCTAACAAACGATTTCAAAGTCTTTTGACCAGGTAACGATTCCGATCTTTGTTTTTTGCTATTTTTTGGTCTCTCTGAGTTTTCGATTGATCCAGAATCTTGAAAAGCACTACTTTTGTCAGACGACCGATTTTTTCTTTTACTCGCAGCGGTCTTTTTTGGTGCCATTACAAATAAATCTTTGAAGGCATAATTAGTCCCCAGCCATTTGACTCGTGTTCACTGACTTTAGGAAGAGTACCCCAGTCGATCAAGAGGGAAAAAGATAAGAAAAAAAAGAAGAAAAAAACACACACACACAGAAGACAGTAGGGAACCTATTTTCCCTCAAGCACAGCTTGTCACAATTCTTCCGTCAGCAAACATTGTCGGATAATCGTTATCACGAGTATATACAAACTTTATGATCACATTATTTGTCACATTTCACTTTGTAGTTAATTTGCAGTAACATGCCGAGATGAAGGGGTTACACTCGACGGTTCATTTTGACTTCAGCGGAGCGACGAAGCGACACGTCCTTCTCCGTCGACGGTGAGCGAAGTTCTCCAAAAAAGAATGATTTCTATTTGTGCCCTAGGGGCCTGGTAAAAGGATTTTGATTTGTACCCTCAGAGGAAAGATTTCTGTTTGGGCCCTCGTGGCTTGGGAAAAAGAAAGATATATATTCATTAGAAAAAAAATGATTTGTACCCTCAAGGGTTTGAGGGAAGGAAAAAAAAGAACGTTTAATTATTTATTGTGTATTTGCATTTGTTTTGTTTTCTGTTTATGTGTGTGAGTGAATTTATTTTCAGTGCGAGTGAGGACTTCTCTCTTCTTTCTGACTCTGAGTTTTGCTAGTGTTTTTTGTTTGTTTGTCCCTAATTTTTTTCCCCCGATCGGTGAGCCCCACCGCTTCTCGCTACATTGAGCGATTAGTTCAAAGAGTGGGAGCAGCCGTGATCGCCCCTTATTAGCTTTATTTTGTTGTTTTTTCTTTCTCTGTCCTATCGTTTCATTTCAAATAGTCCCCTTTTCCCAGAGTTTGAACAGACCTTGTCTCCTTCAACAGGACAGAGGTTGACAAGTGCGGGGAAAAATCCTAATAAATTTTTCTATTGTTTTTTTGGTGTTGTGATATTTTCTTTGCGTTTGGGTGGATGTGCATTTATTGATTGTTTATTATTTTATATTATTACTGTAGTGTTGTGTATGTTGTGCATGGTGTTTTTCCTGTCTCCAGTTTCACGGGAGACAGTGACCACTAGGGTGCTGTCTGATGGCTTCTTTTGCTTTTCTTGATTTCTTCTCACTATTCCGATCCTGTGTATCCTTTAATTTCCTTTTCACCCCCTTTTTCAAAATCTCTACACTTCTTTACAATAAGCTCCTGTCTAGATTTCTATTCAACATTTTCATCTTTTAGGTATGATTTCCGCTAGCTTGTGTTTCTTCCCCTCTTTTTAATTGTTTGTGCTTCCATTTGTTTTGTAAATTTATATTCATTTATCGTATAAGGCGATACATTTGTTTTGTAAATTAATTTGAAATTAAGATAGAAAGACTGACAACAAGAACATTTAAGAATTAAAACTTTATAAAGAATTTATTTCCAGAAAACTTTAATATTGTGGTGTTGTTTTTTTCCTTTCTTAGGAAAAACAGAGATTACCATTGAACTTCATTTTTTTTTAAATTCCAAATTGATAGCAGTTTGCAAATTACTTTTGGAAAAATACATTCCTTGGATTTCATATCTATCCTGTTTTAATAAGCAGTTTTCTGTTTACACCGGAAATTGAATTCTTTATTTGTATATATTATAATTACGTTTTTGTGAAACATAACACCATCATATATAGCCTTATTTTTATTCATACTTAGAAATTGTCTTGTGTTTATATCTGTTGACGGTTCATTATGGATGATTTTGATAAATATGTTTAACAAGCTGAACGCTTGGGTTTTGATGGAGAAAAACTTACCAACTATGTGCATCAGGGCAGACAGGCTAAGAGAGAGAGAAGAAAATCAAAGGAAACTAGAGTTAGAAGAAAAGAGACTACAGAGGGAATCTGAAATTGAAGAAAAAAGAATACAGATGGAATCTGAAGATAAAGAACGTCAATTTAAGTTGAGGCAGTTAGAACTAGAGACCGATGCTGAAATTAAAAGATTACAGGCATCGAGAGAACCTCCACCAGCTCCACCAATCGGTTCCGCAAGCGCGCCTCGACCAAAAACAGCATATATTCCAAAGTTACCGCCTTTTGAGGAAAAAACAGATGACATCGATAGTTTTCTTTTCCGATTTGAAAGTCACGCAACGTCTTGTGGTTGGCCAAAGGAAAAGTGGACATTGTATATTGCGTCGTTGTTTACGGGTAGCGCTTTGGCACTGTACCACACACTCGCGGCGAAACAAAATTTAACTTGGGATCAATTGAAAGAAGAACTCTTCAAGAAATTTCAATGTTCTGCCGATCGTTTTCGCGAACGTTTCCGTTCTGTGCGCCCTGACAAAGGAGAATCGTTTCCGTCGTTTCTAATTCGTATGAGTCATTGTTTAGATCGATGGATCGATTTATCAAAAACGAACAAAACTTTTCAATCACTGCGAGATCTCCTTCTTAGAGAACAACTTTTCCAGAGCGTGAGCAAAGATCTGGCCACTTTCCTTAAAGAAAGGCAATTTGAAAGCGTTGAGGAAATGTGTCAGATGGCTGATCAGTATTGTATCGCTCACCCAGATAAGGGCGTGGCTAGGAAAGGAGAATTTTCCATCTTTGAGTCTAATGCGTCATGTGCAATCCCATCGGGAC
>CM031596.1:81162014-81184549 GCA_018398815.1 Conus ventricosus | reverse complement strand
GCACACACACAACACAATACACAACCACACCCTAACCACGCCACACCGCACGTCAGACTCGCCCACGCACAACAAAACAAACATTCACACGCATGCACGATATCCCACACACGACACGGGCTGCACGCACGCACGCGTGCACGCACGCAGCGGCACCACGCACGCACGCACGCAGACACGGCAATACCCAGGCCCACAATCAGCATACACGAACACACGCAGAAACGCACGCATCGCACGCACAGATACGCGTTAATGGATTGATACCGTGAAGCAGCAATCGCATTTGATGCTAACTCCAAATTTTTCTTTTCTCAAAGCTAAAATTATTTTCCCTTAGAATGAACGGGACCTCCCTTTTGAAATGCAGATAGGTCATAAACAATACCATTTGCTATCCAGTTTACCCCTCTTTTCTGCATAAAACAACAGTTGCAGTGACACTGCTTTTACCATAAAAACCATCGCTGCTACTTCTACCAATACCATCAACAACAACAAAAACATAAACCCAAATTAAATAAATAAATGAATAATGTATAAATAACAGAAACAGGCAATGGCGGCAACATCGAAAACAACAGAAAAAAATGGTCATTTCCATCGTCCCCATCACCACCTTATGCTAAGCGAAATTGTAACACAAAAAAAGCAACAGATACCGCAGTAGTTTTTTTTATTACCACGTGCAAAGACATAGAAAAAAAACTGACAAAAAAACAAAAAACAAACAAAAAACAAACAAACCCTTATAAACCAAATTATGCAATGCCAGGATATGTCACAGGATATGTCACAGTACATAAAAAAAAAAACAAATCCTTCCATCCGATATACAAAATTCTGATGCATTACGGACTGATCTTGGGGGTGGTGGTGGGGAGTGGCGGTGAATATGGTGAAAGTAGGAGAAAGCATAGTTATGGAAAGTAAGGACAGTCCCTCAGCCACTTTTTACCCCCCAAACCTCTCCCTGAAAAAAAAAATGTTCACAGTTGTTCTCTCTTCTTTTTGTTACTTCAAATGAAAGAACTAAAAGGGGGAAGGGTGTTACTGAAAGGAGAAGAAAAACGAAGCTATTTTGGTTAATGACAAAAAATAAATTGGAAAAAAAATGATACAAAATTTCCCCCTACCATTCCTCACTCATTTAAACTCCCATTCCCCCCACCTCACTCTCTTTTCCCTGTCAAACACACATTTCACATGCGCGGGGGCGCGCGCATGCAACACAAGCACGCACGCACCCACGGACAAGTACGCGGCACACACACCCACACACACAACACACACAACACACACACACACACACACACACACAACACCACACCACACACACCAACACAAAAAACACGTCTTCCTGTCTTACGGACGGAATGAGTGAGAGGGCAAAAGATAAAGTTCATAAATTGAAATTGTTCATAGTACAAAAATTCTCTGCCTTCGTCACTTCCCCCGAACCCAGTCATACCCATCATAAAATTTGCCTCTCTTGTATATACAGTCACACAAACAGACACACACAAACACACAGGTAGACAGACAGAGAGAGAGGGGGACGCACACACCACACACACACACACACACACACACACACACCCCACACAAAACACAACACACACACACACACACACACATTCGCACGCACGCACGAAACACGCACGCACGCACGCCACACACACACACACCCCACACACACAACACACACACACACACACACACAGACTCACACACGCACACACATTCAGTAATTTATAGTTATTGTATTAATGTTCATATGTAGCCTTTCACACATGAGTGCATATTCACACACACACACACACACACACACACACACACACACACACACACACACACACACAACAACACACACACACACACACACACACACCACACACACTACACACACACACACACACACACACTCACAAAGATTTAAAGACCCAAAGATTTAATCCTGTGACCCCTTTTGAGGCAGGAGGACTTGAAACAAAATAAACAAATGTAAATGAAACACATCAAACACCCACAAATTTTTTCCCGATAATTAACACTGGATTTTAATGTTACACAACTTTACTAATTTTAAAAACTTCGCTAAGTTTAGCAAACACTTTTATTTATTAACACAGAGCAAACGACAATAGCTGAATACGGACTTTCTACATGTAAACTGTTTGGTATAAACTTATTTCTAATATCATCATATTTGGTGCTTTCATTACAAAATGAAATTTGTCGCCAAGGTCATTCTGGTCGCAGTCCCGACAAAATCGTTCATCATGAGGTATTCCAAATCGTCTGCCAATTTCGATCATGAGTTTATGATTACCACATCGAACCGAATTAGAGGGTATATATAAACATCAGCAACATTTCAATATATTTTTCACGGCAAAAAAATATTTACACACACACACCACACACACACACACACACACACACACACACACACACACACACACACACACAAACACACACCACACACACACACACACACAAACACACACACACACAAAACACACACACACACCACTCCACACACACTAGCAACACACACGAACACAAATGCATACGCACAGTAACACACACACAAACACACGCACACACACACACACACACCACACACCACACACACACACACACACACACACACACACACACACACACACACACACACACACACTACACACACACACGCGCGCGCGCAAACACAGACACAAACTCTTACACAGCCCGTTTTAATTTTGTTGTTATGTGGATTGGTTCATTTTTAGTCTAATACCACCATTGTTGTGAACAGACGTTAAATCAAATCAATCAATCAATCAACGCACACACATTCACACTGACAATGATAACAAACTGGCATTGATAGAAAATAGACGGGGCTAGGAGTGAGAGCTGGGACAGATGCAATAAGACACATGCTGTCATACGGGTAAGGGTTTGTCAGATTTCTTATTTCCCAGTTGAGGAAGAAGAACGTGAGGAGGTGGGTGACTGAATATTTAAGACCTGCGGTGGAGATTCAATATTCAGACTGACATTCACAGGGCTGTCACACTCACCATCGGTTGCAGGGGAAGACAATCGCACATGGGAATCATACAGTTGTTCTTTCCGTGGTGTTTGCACTTTCACCGATGTCTGTATTATCCAGGTTTCAGAGTCTGTCAGGGTGGCTGGTCGGTCCTGAAGCAGGCACACACACTAACACTGTTTCACTGTCACTGACTGTCCAGTCTACTATACGTGGTTTCCTGTGTGCTGAGACCTGCGGGTTGTGAGGCCGGGATGGGGGGTCGTCTGACTGCTCCCTTTGCCGATGTTGACGCTTCTGGCTTCTCGTCCTCCGGAGTATCCGGTCCCACGTCATCTGGCCGCTTGATGTCGATGGGGAAGACAGCTGTGGTCACGTGGTGGAGACAGGTGATTCTAAAAGTGTCCTGTCTTTAATACTGAGGATTCGAAGGTCCAAAAGTTTACAATATAGTATCCCCTGGAAATACCAGGTGGAAATCACTGCTGGGTGTTGTTTTTTTAATTTTTTATATTTCGTACATCATTGAGAATTTAATTTAGTGAGATCTTCACTGATTCATACTTTTGAATTTGCTTGTTTCATTTTTTTTTTTCGCAGTTTGAATATCTCCGTTTCTGCTAGTGAGGCGTACAATAACTGATCTACTGTGTCCATGCGAATATTTTCCAACACGGTGTGTCTTCCCTTAAGTCTGGATGTGCTTTCACTTCCTCTCTTGATGTTCAGATCTGTAAGATGGTCCATGGTATAGTGGCGTTGCTCTTGTTTGCTTAAGTGATTGTTCAGATTTCTTATCACATCAGATCAGCCAAGCTGTAATCCAGTTCGTAATCGTTGCCTTGACAGCCAATGTGTCTGCCCTCTCCCTTTAACTCCTGCATGACCAGGGCGGTACACCCATATGAGTTTCTCTAATGGAAGGTTGCGTATTAGTTCATTCCAAGCAGGGCTTCCTATTGCACTCTTCACTTTTTTAAAGTGGGTTCATGGAGTCAGTATAATGGCTTGTTGAGTTTTACACTGGCCTGTGGATGAAAGCCAGTGAAGTGCTTGTGTCACTGCTTCTACCTTCATTGTTAGACTGGAAGTTGTTTAACTGTGCGCGCCATTGTCTTCCTGGTCAGTTCGGCCATTTGCTTCACTGTGTATCCCCAACCTGACTTACCTTTGGTGACAAAGCTGTACATAATAATATCATCTTTTGTGCCAAAGTCTCTTACCTGCATCTGAATTTCTGCGTTGGTTTTGTCTTCTGGACCTTCTCGACAGTGTCTTCCAAGTTCTGGAGCGGTGGCAATTTGTTAGAGATGTTCTGGATACTTTTCCATTCATTAGTTTCTTTGAGTTCTGCTAACAGGCAAACAAGCTGTCCATCCATTATTTTCGACATCCTAGTCGAGTACCTTCTGTTTCCTTGACCGCCACAGGAAGTGGGTTTTGGGGATTTTCAAGTGCTCTGAAATATGCTTTCACTGTTCTAGCTTGTGTCTTGGTTGCATTGAAGAAAGGTCGAGCAGGTTGGCTGATGATGTGGCGTTGGCTTCAGAAACAGTGATTTGATTACAACGAAGTTAAATACTTTGCAAAGAGTTGCTGCTTCACTAGAGTTTAAAGTTAAATAGGACAAAAAGTAACATAAAGGGTGGATATCTTGCAACGAGAGAAAGATGGACGTACAATGGATCTACAATGCCTGTTGTCAATGTGTGTAAATACGTAGGAATATACTTCTCAACGCGTTTGAGTGCCTTGCTTGCAAAGACTTAGCCAGCTGAGCGAAAAATGTATTAACTGTGCTTACTAAGGAAATTATCATTGCTAAAATAACGATTCCCTAACTTCGTTCTTGAAATTATTTGATGGCCAAGTTGAACCTGTGGTACAGTACGGAGCTGAGGTATGGGGCCTTGATACTGCTGCTGCTGTTGTACATTGTAAAAGATCCATCTTTTTGCTTTGAAGACATTTTCTTGGTGTATTAAAGCACTGCAAACACCGAAGGATTTGGTACATGGTGAAACGGCTAGATTTCCTATACATTTGAATTCCATTATTGTGTTCGATATTGGCTGGAAATTATTCAGATGCGGAACACGGATTACCACATGAAGCATTTCGAATGCTGTTAGAATTAGAAACAGAGGTACGAAAAAGATGCAAAGCATATACACCTACTCCCAATTTATCCTGAATACGCGTGAGATAATCCATAAAGAGGAAAAACCGTCTTGGACTGGTGAAAACCGTTAGTAATGGCTATTCTGGTAAACATCGGCCATCCTCTGTGACCTATAATGAACATACTTCAAATTTTCGAAATATCGGCCAAGTACTTTCTGAGATATTTATAAAGAAGAAAAGCGTTACAGGCCGTTACAGCCGTTGATAACGGTAAAAACGGAAAAACTAAAACATCGGGCATCATCCGTAACCAAATTTAATGAACATACCTGTAATTTTCACAAAGATCGGCCGAGTACTTTCGGAGATATTCCATAAAGAAAAAACAACCGTTAAGGGCCGTTACAGCCGTTAGAAACGGCTATAACGGTTAAAACTAAAACATCGGGCATTAAATTGTGACCCATAATAAACATACCTGCCAATGTTAACAAAGATTAGCCAAGTCCTTTCTCAAAAATTTCCATGAAGAAGAAAAAGCGTAACGGCCGTTACAGCCGTTGGTAACGGTATATATGGTAAACTAAAACTCGGGCATTATTTGTGACCCATAATGAACATACCTACAAAAATTTTTTTTAGAAAAATCGGCCTAGTGCTTTCTGAGATATTCCATAAAGAAGAAACACCATTACAGGCCGTTACAGCGTTAGTAACGGCTATAACGGGATAAACTAAAACATCGGTCATCATTCGGATCCATAATGAACATTCTACGAATTTTCAGAAAGATCGGCCAAGTACTTTTTGAGATATTCTATAAAAGAAGAAAAAAACCGTTACAGGCCGCTACAGCCGTTAGTAGCGGCTATAACGGGGTAAACTAAAACACTGGGCATCATCCGTGACCCATAATAAACATACCTGCTAATTTTCACAAAGATCTGCCAAGTACTTTCTGAGATATATAAAGAAGAAAAATCGTTACAGGCCGCTACAGCCGTTAGTAACGGATGAACGGTAAACTAAAAACATCGGGCATTATCCGTGACCATAATGAACATACCTACAAATTTTCAGAAAGATCGGCTAAGTACTTTTTGAGAATAGAAAGAAAATCGTGGAGAGCGTGGCAGCATAGAGTCCTCAGAAGAGAAGCCCCCTTCAAGCAAGTGTTTCGGCCCTTATCTCCTGACACTCTAGGGGGATGGGCCACACCCGGTTCATGACTCGGATGTTCCTCTGCTGCCCCTTTTTTCCCCCATCTTGGGACAAGCCATGGCTGGGATTCGAACATGACCCTCTGGACATGCTCATTTTCCACTTAATGACTCGCACTCTAAACCACTGAGCCACAGGGACACCTGATATTTGTAGGAAATTTAAGCCTTATGAAGTTCACTTTTGTTCCTCCTTGACCAGATCCAGCTTGAACACCTCTCTGCCGCTTCTGCCATTGCTTTCAGGGCTCTGGTTTTTTCCCTCCCTGCAACTGAGAGCTGTTCATGAGCTGTATGCAGACGTTCCTACAAACACCCCTAGCTCCAATTTCTGCAGTGAGGACTTTGACCTGATAGTCTTCTCTCCTCAGGCTGTTTGCCAGATCAGCATACTTTTCAGTCTTGTAGATTTGAGCTGCCTCCATTCTGTTCTCATATGGCACCGTGAGCTCGATCATGATCAGCGGCTTGGTTGATTGAGAGTGGACTACTATGTCTGGTCTCATGCCACTCTTGCTGATGATCTCTGGGGTGACTTCCATTCTGGGAGGTCTGAGCGCACTCCCAGTCATCTGCCTCGTCCAGCAGGCTCTGCCTGCATGTTCCGAGTGACACTGTTGTTCTTGGCCATGATTTGCTGCCTCCTGCGTGAAGAATGTTGCGGGTGCTTTTGGAGTCCTGATTTTCCCTTTTGTGGTTTTGGTACTAGCCCAGACTACTTGTACAATCTTTTGAGCACTTGGTTGTGCCTCCATCTGTACCTTCCTCGAGCCAGGGCTACTTTACATGAGCATCTGAGAATGAAGTGATCCTGAGAGGGGCTATGTGCCAAATGTCTTTCCCAATGAGACTTTTTTGGGTGCATTCCCCCACGTTGTCCATTGCCCTTGCTGGCTCTGCTGGACTGCTTTTTGGAGTCTTTTTGGTTCTTCTTCTTTTCTCATCTCCTGAATTCATCATGTCTCTTTTGGCTTTTCCTTTGGCCTTTGACCACCATTCAGTTTTGGGCACCCCAGTCCTTGTCTGTTGGTCTGTGTGTGTCCTGTTATTTTCTTGATCTTGAGACTTTCTTTTGCAGAATCCATCGCCCTCTTGAACTCTCCATTTTCTGCCTGTCTTCAGCTGGGGCTTGATTGCTTCTACCACCTTGTCTCCTGAGTCCTCCAGCTGCTTTGAAATTGACCCTTTTCTGCTTTGTATTTTTCCCAGGATGGATTTCAGTGGTAGTTTCAGCTTTGCTTGGCGACAGTACAGCGCTATGTCAGTCAGACAGGGTGGGACACCACCCCATTTCCCTTTGTGAACTTGTTGATTTTGGCTTCCATTGCCTCCGCTATGCTGGTGCAGATGTTGTATATGATCAGAATCCATAGGAGGGTTTGTATCAGCATGAACTGCAGACACCAGACCTTGTTTTTGCCAGGGAGCTCACAATGGTCCCAATGGGTCTCCAAGCCTTCTTCTGACATCTGTTTTGTTTTTTTTTGCTCCTTTGTATGTCTTTCAGCGAATCATCATACCATCTTCCAAGGCTCTCGACTGGCTCTTCTGTGATGTTGGAATGGCCTGGTTGGCAACACTGAAGACCACAGATTCGGCCACTTTTCCTTTCCTCAGTGAGAGACTCCGTGATTTCTTTGGCTTGAAAATTCATTCTGGATGAGGCAACTATGTCGTCCCAGCCTTTTCCGCACATGACGTGTCTCGTCTTCTCTGGGATGAAATCACTGTAGTGTCATCCATGAAAGGCCCCTTGAGAGGGGGCATCTTGTATTCATCGGCAAGGTCTATTTGTTTTGGCGTTGCTTGTTGCTGCTTTCAAGATGACTTCTATTGCCAACCGAACAGTATTGGGGGAAATTGCACAGCCCATTGCAATGCCCACTTCCAAGTTTGATCCAATCTGTTGTGTACTCCTTGGTAGAAAACCGCATTGAGAAGCCATTGGAAGTACTTCTTGAGCACGTCGCAAATGTTCTTTGACACATGGTACATCTCAAGAGCCAACTTATCATTCATGGGGTACAGATCCATATGCGTTTGCCAGATCAAGCCACACTACGTCCAGATCTCTCTTTTCTGTTTTTGCTCTTTGGAATTGCGCCCCAGATCATTGTGGCGTGTTTACACAGCCAGCTCCCCGGGGATGCCCCCTTTCTGGACTGACACATCCAAGTATATGTTTTCCATGGGGTACTTGGTCAGCCTTGCTGCCATGCGGAAGACGTTTTTCCCCTTCGATGTTCAGTAGTGATACTGGCCTGAATGGCTGATGTCACTTGAGTTTTGCTCTTTTGGGATGTACACACCATCTGCCGTCTCCACTGGCATCTTCTGGTTTCTCCAAGCTGATCACAGCGCCTGGGGGAGCCACCCCAGCACCTTGGGACTTTTCTTGTACAGCTGGTTAAGGTATTCCGTTTGACCCTGGTGATGATTTGGCTCTGGCTTTGTCGACCACCTTCTTGATTTCCCCCAACGTTGGAGGCTTGTCATTGAAACTGTTCCTCAGGGTTTGGTTGGCCACACCGCCCTTGAATGTCGAGTGGTGCTTTGCTCTGTGAGTCAGAGTTTTTTTCCTGAGATGCTGCTCAGAACTCCTTTGTCCACACTTAGGGTCCCGGATTTTGGCTGCTCAGTGTTCGGGAAAAACTGGAAGGGGTCTCTGAAGAAACGCCTCTTGTGTCTTCTTCTTTTTGCTCTTCCTCTTCCTCGCGGGATTCCGCTTTGCTGAGGGCGTGTGTTTTGCTTTCAGGTCTTTCCAGGGGTTTTTCCAAGTCTTGTTTTTCAGCTGGCAGTGCGGTCTTCATTTGCTTCTTGAGGTTTTTTTTTTGGGACCCTGATCTTGTCCATCTCTTCTTGGCGTTGGATTTCTTTGGAGGTGCTTTCTCTTTGGGTAGTTTTGCTCCATAGACGTCTCTACTTTGTGGCATACACAATGTCCCCTATGTGGCTAGTTTGTATTCCAGGGTGCTTTCCTATCAGTGCATCGAGTCTTTGGACAATTTTTGCACCCAGTCTCCCCCAATCTTCAGTTGTTTGCTTGTGGCAGGTTGTTTTTCAGGCGCCTGGCATCAAGGGCCTGTGCAAAATTCCTCATCCGAACCAACAGCGGGGAGTCCTTGGCACTGTGGTTTAAATCCTGGCCTTGGTCTTCCGACGTCTTATCTGCTGATGCAGTGCGCTGCTGCTCATTCAGATGGGTCGTCACACATCCCATCTTTGTTCTGTGGATCTTCATGCCACGGGTGGTAGCGAAACGCTTTCCCCACGACACATGGATATTCAATTGGTCCATGTTCATATTTCCGTTTGGGATTTGCAGTCGTGATCATTCTCTCCCCCTTTCAGGAGAGATATTCTATAAAGAAGAAAAAAAACGGGCATCATCCGTGACCCATAATGAACTTTACCTACAAATTTTCAGAAAGATGGGCCCAAAGTATTTTTTAAAGATATTCTATAAAGAAGAAAAACCTTTACAGGCTGTTATAGCCATTAGTAACGGCTATAACGGGGAAAGCTAAAACATGGGCATCATCCGTGACCATAATGAACTTCCCTGCTAATTTTCACAAAGATCAGCCGAGTACTTTCTGAGATATTCGATGGAGAAGAAAAACCGTTACAGGCCATTACAGCCGTTAGTAACCATTACAGCCGTTAGTAACGGCTGTAACGGTAAACTAAACATCGGGCATATTCCTTGCCCCATAGTGAACATACCTAAACATTTTCAGAAAGATCGGCCCGTAGTTTTGTCTGGAGTGAGTGGAACAATTTTGACCACGGACACACAGACACACAGACAGACAGACGGGACCACAGCCAGCATTTCTTCGTTCCCATTCTAAAGTACCCCCTGTTCTTTAAAGGACTACAAGAGACAAAAAATTTTTATTGCTGTAAAAATATTCTGTTTGTATCAACAACAAAAACACAGGGGAAGAAAATCTGCCATACACAATCGTAAATGTTTTTTATTTTAATAAAAACTCTTTTTATACACCTGAGAAACTATCCCGAGCACTGAAAACCGGAAGTGACATCGTTACTTGAAGTCCCGCAGGAACATGTCTGCTGAGAAGCCGAAGAAACCAGTTTAGTTCTTACCATGGCACATAACGATCATTCGTACACCTCTCCATTTCAGAAAGCGTTCCAAAGAAGAAAAAGCGAACAGGGTGGTACTGTTGTGTAGCTGAAATTCAGAATGAAACAGTTCGCACAGTCGAGGCTTCAGTTTGCACGGTTTCCCGAGCGACGAGTCGATCAAGAGACAGTGGGTAAGGTTCGTCCAGACACATCGGAAAGATTTTGGCCCCAAGTTTGGGACGCCCAATTCGTATTCTTTCATTTGTGAAAAACATTTCAAATCGGAATGTTACCTTTGAGCCTAAGTATCAAACGAAGCATGGGCATAAAACAAATGCAGCTCTGATTCCTGGCTCAGTGCCAACCCATCTACAAGCCAGTGTGTGTGACCACACCCAACAGCTGAGCACCGAGAGCACAACCACAATTAGGACACAGGCCTCCACTTAGGCACGAAAGTACAACAGTCACGACGTCTGTGCTGTCTTCAGTGTGCTCCATTTTACCAGGAGTGAGTCAGGTGCGAGGGGCCTATGCGAAAAGGGAGCGCCAAAGGGTAAGTGATAGTACTACTTAGTAGGCCTATAGTATCAGTATAGAATAGCTTAGTACAAAGTTGCGCGGCATTATAGGCCGCTGGGCCTTTTGCTGTTCATTCAATCAGGAAACTGGGGATAGTCTAACTTTGGGCTACACCTAGCAATTTTTTTCATTGCCTTACATCAAAGTACAACTGTTTTCGTGTCTATTTTCTGTGAGACCCACGGGGTTGGTATGGCATGCATTGCTACAGTACAGACAACATAAAGTAATAAAAAAAAAATTCTTATTTTTCTTGTTACATCTGTACTCCAGACCTCAAGTTTTAGCAGTAGAGTAAGAGGATGGAGATCATGTACATGTAATGTACATGGTGCGATACATTTTTTGGGCAACAATGTTCAGCGGAAATCACATTCAGTGACATACTCTGTTTGTGTTGTGTTATATTGTACATCTTTAGCTCCCGAAAGTTTACAGGAAAGGGAGGGGGGGGGTAAGGGGGTAGCAACATTTTTCTGCCACCTCACAAGGCAGGGTTTTTTCTAGTTAGCGGGGTAGAGAGGGAGGGGATAGCAAGATTTTCAAAGGCACGTTTTTCGATTTGAGAGCTAGCACATTTTGGGGGAGGTTTGTGTGTGGTATGCATGTATGTGGCTAGTGCAGTGTGTATGTTACTGTCAGCCTGCGTGCATGTGCACGGGTTAAAGGCAGAATTTTTGCAACAGGTCATTTGTGAGCTGACTGCCAGTCCTCCTCCTGATTCGACAAAAGATCTTGCTGCTGCAGCTGATAATCAGTGCAGTCGAACAGCACATTTTCAACTGGAGATGCAGGCGTCCAGCCCAAAGCTGCTTTACGAACACAGAAATTTATATTCTATTTACAGTCTGTGTGTTGCAAATAGGGCATGTAATAAAATGTCTTTTGATTTTTTAAGTTCATGTTGTGAAATGATGTGTTATTTTCCTTAGAGCATGGGTTTCCCTCAATCATGCATTTCTTAGCTTTGGAACAAAAGGTATGAAATTTTAAAAAAGTGACTAGTATTCTGCTATATCTGGTGCAGTGATTTACCAGACCCTAGTCATAGATCATCGCCACAGCTGAATTGAAAACATCCCATTTGTGCCTGTCAGTCAGGAGAATGTCTGATTACTTTAATATTGGCAAGTTTATTCTGTTTTGTTGATTTCTGCAAAAAACCAGGGCACTGACTTTTTCTCTTATGTCAGGGCAGTTTGTCATTTCACTTTTTCAATCATCAGCACTTCACTGTTATGTGTGTTTAATGGGAGAAGGGGGGGGGGGGGGGTGATATTTATTATTCATTGTATTGCTGACATATTGCAGTGGCTTAGCAAGCCTACAAAAAGGTATCGACCCCAAAAGGGGGAGGGGGGGGGGGGGCTAAGCCCGCTTAAAGCTGACAATAGTAGGATATGAAAGATGCAATAGAAGCCTCCCTTGAGAGGGTTATGTGAATTTACAATTTATACTGCTCTTAGCAGCATTTTGTTCTTTGCTGAAAGAGTGGTGGGGCCCCCTGGTCTGAGGGCCCTGCCCTCCCAGGGTTTTAACGCCACTGTGTTTATCATATGATTGTTAGCACTTTTTGGGCTTCTTGTTTATGACGATGAAGTGCCAGGAATGTCCAATATCATTAGTAAGTAAGGCACAAGTTTTTCCCTTTAATGATACTTTACCGTATGTGGGCTTATTTTTTTACTACCTGACTGAACGCGTGTGTGTGTGCAAATACAATTATGCTTGTTATTATCAAATTCAAGAAAGAATGTTAAAGACATGGTCCTTTGTAAGTAAATGGATAAAAGAATTTGAAAAGGAATTGTTTTTTTTAAAAAGGTTTTCATTATACAGTGATAAACCATTTTTTCTTTGTTATGTTTTAAGGGAAAACAGACTCGAACCCAGAAGCAAACGGTTCAGGTTCACCCATGCATATCCTTTAAAGGTAAGTTAGAATAGTGTACCACATTTTAAGGGAAACTACAAGGCGTTACTTTTTTCCCCTATGACTGACAACAAGAGTATGGAAAATAAATAAACACACAGTCTGTTTTTTGTGTGAAATTCGGGGGGTGCGTCTTATAAGGTTCCCTTTGTACTTCGTACAATCAGTACGTGAAATTGGGTCCGTTCACTGATGACATTATTGTAATGTGTTGCAGTGTTTGTCACACCTTTGCATTTATGCATTGTGTTGTTCTTCCTCACTTTTGGGTTTATTGTTTGATGTTTGCATTTTTTAAGGGGGTTAGGATGACAGAAAATGTGGCAGCTTACTCTCTTACCCTCAGTAAAGATCATTTTGATGAAAATTTGAAGCAGTCTAAGCATTAACTAGGTGATTGGTGTAGAAATTGAAGTAAATGTGTATATAGGGTGTTACGCACACTGAAGGGAGTGACCTGATACATGACACTTTTTTGTTTAGTGCAATGAGGAGGATGTGGGAAGCAGCTGCAGAATGGAGAAGAAGGGTTGAAGCGCTGCCTTTCGTTTCTGAAGGACAAAGGGCTGGATGTGTGTGAGCTGGTGCGGACGGAAAATCCTTCCATCATCAAGCACATGAAAGAAAACATGCCGGGGTGTTAAGCACTCGTTTGATTTTCTGGCATGTTGCCAAAGGTGAGTTCCTTAGAGGTTATGCAATAAACCAATATACTGACGGGACTGGGTCAAATGAAAGATCCCTCATGCTTATTTGACGCACCCTTTACCCCATGGATGCATTTGCGTGTGTAATCGTGAACACTTTATTTTTTCCCATTGGTCAAGAAAAGTTTAGGGACTGGGGTGAAGAACTAGGGTCAGTCAGGAAACTGGAAAAAACCTATATTGTTTCGGCCATGGTCGACTGTTACTGGGCATACAACTCCATTAGTTTTGAGTAACTGCAGGTTTGGTAATCTGATGAAGGAGCAAAGTATGGTCCTTGTCAGCTTCCATTTTTCATGCAAAGCAGATTTTATTCATTTTGAATATTGTTGTGTACAGGAGCCGAGTCAGATATTTTCCCTTTTTTTTTCTATTACAGTGCCATACTTTATCCCCTAGGACCTCACGTTGGTTCTTTTTTCTATAAATCCATTTGCTTGCGATTGCTTGTAACTGATGATAATAAGAGAATAAGTGTGTGTAAATTTTAAACAAATGAGTACTTTTTTCCCACTGGGTTTAACGTGGACACATTGGACTTCAAGTTTATTGTCTCATTCAACACTCCATGGAACTTGGTGCAGAGTGAGAGGAAAATCCGTGTATCCAGGTCAAACTTCTTTACAGGGCCCGAGAAAAAAAATATTGTGGTTTATTTCAAAATTAATGGTTTAAAATTGAAAACCCTGGCAAATCCCAAAACCAAAGTATCAGAGTGAATAGACGCTAAAACATTTGTGCAAATAATTTTTTTTTACAGGACTGAAGAAAAAAACTACTAAAGGTGGCCAACACCAAAAAGACTGCCAGGAGCTGTCACTTTGGATTCGGTCCATCATCAAACACCTGTATGGACAGTAGTCTCCACTCCTGAGGCTGATGGAAGTTGATGTTTTGGGAAAAATGGCAGTCTTTGTGCAACCATCTGCACAACAAGCATGACCATGAAGGGTCTGCCCTTCACTAAATGTGCACACCTTCCTTGGAAGGTCAAGAGGGTGGAAAAAGTGGCTGAAGGAAGGTCAGTTACAAAATATAATTGTCCTTTTATCACACTGGCATTAGATGTTTTTTTTTTCCTTCTAATTTTAAACAGGCCTGTTTACCCTTACGATTTTTCCGAAATATTCACAGCAAAAAGTCTAAATTATGAGAAAAAAATTATTTAACCCCCCCCCCCCAAAAAAAAAAAAAAAACCCTAAAAAAAGCATTCAGGTACCACTCTTTTGAAACAATTTTGTGTACGTCATTCCAAATCCAGCATACAAATCGCCAACTTTTGTTTGTGTTCCAAGATGGCGTTTAAAAGAGTATTTTGTATTGTGGGCCCCCTAAAACAAAAAAAGGGGCAAATGCTTTGTGTAATTCCAGGCTAGATGACCCAGAATCTAAAAATCGTGATAAAGTGGCACAGAAAACCCTTGGAAAGTCATCTCCAAAATTCCAGGAATACATACTTGGCCCTATAGGATTCAGATTTGGTCAGAAGTCGGCTTCATGTTGAATTTTTGTTGTTTAATTACGATTCTTTTGTTTCAGAAATTATAAAATTTGCAAAGATATGAGTAAAAAAGATCTGTTTTAAGTGTTCTTAATGCAATGTTTTCATATATAACATGTTTCCCGTTTCTCGCAGCATGAAAGACAACAAAGATCACTTTTTTTTCCGTTTTATTGGCATGCAGCTGGTAATTACTCAGCTATCAATAAACCGTCTTCAGCAACCACTATATGAAAAAGTGAATATGAATCAAGGCTAATTTACTTTTATACACACCAGCTAATATTTCCCAACTTTAAGATTGAAAATAAGTACGGAAAAAAGACTTGTTAAAAATCTCATCGTCCTTTTCTATTTTAGGCAGCAAGTGTCGGTACTAACACTGGATTTTCCTCCAATCTACATACTTGCTGCGAGATGTCCCACAGCTGTCCACTGGACCTCAAAATGTGCCATTGAGGCCTTTCACTCGGTGCTCAACCACTTCGCTCCGAAGATGATTGGATTCTCCCATGATGGGATGGTACACAGGTAAATTATCCTATATTACCATATTTTATAGTTTTTGGCATCTCTTAACATTATGACAGTGAGGCAACGTGGTGTGTGCCCATCTTTGGGGCTTTCGGTGTGTCTGGACCCCCTGCGGTCAATTTAGGGGAATTTGGCCTCACAGTTGCACATACACTTTTGTTGGAACCTCAGATCTCCGCCCAGCTTTGTAAACACCAAAGTCAGACCTTGGACGAAGGGCCAAGACGCACTGACAAATATGGGGAGGGACGGAGGGGAGCAGGGGGAAGGTGGGAACACACAGCTGAGTGGGTGGATCAGCAAGTATTATTAAAAGTAAACAAGGAACCAGTTTTTAAATGACACAATATACAAAAATAAGTAAGGTTTTTAAACAAGTAAAGAGATTTTTTTAAATTGTTACATGAAATTAGCTCCCCCCCCCCAAGTCTTCCAAAAAAAAAAGGTTCTGGTTACCTGGTACAAAAAAAGGTTTTATTTGGTAAATGTCTTCTTCCTTTTCCCTTTTTTTTTTTAAACACCCAAAATCGGACCAAACCAGCTTGAAAAGTTCCGCTATTTCACTCCCCCAGGAAAATGACAATGTTTTCCTATATGAGAATAAATGTCCAAGTAAATATCAGCGAGTTTTGGACGATTCTTTAAATGTGTTTATTGTCATCATCTTTTTAGGAAACTGGCACTGTCATGATGGCGATCGATGCCATTTTTATGTAGGGGAGCTTAGTACCCCCCTTGCTAGCGATTTCATTTTTGATATTCTCAATCTCTGTCTTTTTTCCCCCAAGGGAGAAAAAAGATCAGGTCAGCATAACAAAATTTGTGTCAGTCAGGGTACTGTAACAATTCCTTTTTTTTTTTTTTTTTTGCCTTAATATCTTTAAAATATATTTAAGCACAAATATCTTCTATCCATTTACAGAAGCATACTGGCGCAGTTCACTTCAATGAAAACAGCAACCGACCTCAAGCACAAAGGAAGGATGGACAATGTCGCCTTCCGGAAAGCTAGAAAGGAGTTTGTGGTCCAAGAATTAAGGAGTCATGCACATTTGGTAAGTAAATGTCACATTCTTCATATTCCGACAATGAGAGAGACAAATTTCTTATATATTGGTGCCCCCATTTTAAGACCCATTATATGACTCCCTCCCTCAAAAGACCAACTTCCTTGATAGTTTGCCCTTTGAATGTATTAAAATATCCCTCCACCCACCCCCCACCCCCACCCACCCCCACTCCCAAGACCCCCCCCTTATTAGATCTAATTCTGGGGCGATTTTTTTTTTAAGGTTTTATAGTGTAAAAGGCAAATTTATAATGTGAAACAAACCAATCACCAATGCCATGTCTGTGGTAGCCAAAAAGTAATGGATAACGGAGCAAAAAACACACAGTATACTTCTTATTATGGGCGCTTTCAAGTATGTACAGGGGGAATCCCTTTATAAAACTACCTCCCTATGAAGACGTACTTCTAGCAGACGTTGCCCTTCTTAAAAGTAACACCCCAATAGGATCCATTCCTTTCAAGACCTCATTTTGGATATTTTTTTAGGAATTAATTATATAAAAAAAATACTGTACAGTCTACTGCATTTTGTTCATCATTTTTGTGAAAAGCATCAACCAAATTTTTGCTTTCATGCCCACAGATTATGTCCCGAGACTTGTGCGCTGGTGATCCGGTTGGCTTAAGATGCAGCCTGACCGACATGGAACAGAGGTGCTTGTACAACATCAGCAGCAAGCGATTCCACCCCCTATGTGTTTCATCCGTCACAAAACCAACAAAGAGGATGGGCCCTTCAGCAGCCCCCGCTCTCGTTACAAACAAGAAATGACTGACACTGGAAACTGTGAAAGGAAAACCCAGTTTTTGGCTATATATGTGGATATGTGTCAAAGTGAATGGATTGGGATGAAATTGAAATTGTGCCGTGTTCAAAAATAATGTTGTACGCGCGTGGAATACTTCAGTATTAATCTAAAAATTATCCTGCATGACTCGTATGAAATGATTTGAATAAAATAATTCCGACCAATGAAAAGGGATGACAAACATTGTGATGCACAATACTAATAATTAAAATCATCAACATCTCTCCAAAAAAACAAAGGATTTGGAACAATCTTCTCTAACTAAAAAAGGGGTTTCAAGCACTGTTTGTCAAGTTTAATTTCAAGGGCTTGCGAAATCTGTCACTCTGGTTTTCCCAAATAGCCGGTGTATCTGCCGTCAGCACTCGGAAAGGTATCCCTGATTTTCACGGGCAGCACATGATGGCAGCACTACCCGAATGTCCTTTCCCAGGAGGCCCACACAAAATCGAGTCAGTTGCCGATATGCTGTGTATCGGTAGCAGCTGCCCAAGACAAGACGGAGTTGTTTTAGTACAACATTAAAAAAATTGTAAATTATTTTTCTATAGAGCCAACCCACTAACCCAATTTTTAAAACTGATTAAAACAGGAAACATCTTTTTTTTTCTTTCCCCAAACAAACTTACTAGTTTGGATACAGGTTCTTTCTGCCATTTTCTTGTGACAATGTTTGGTTTCTTGTCAATAATTGAATTTCATACAGTATGACTGGCAATACAACAGTGGATCCCTTAAAGTAATAAGACTCTTTCCTGGATCCCTTAAAGTAATAAGACTTTCCCTTTTAAGGTGCGTTTACTCTGAGATATTATAACTGCTAATGCTATTTTCTGTAAAATTTCAAATTACCGTTCTTTATAGTTGTAAGACCCCCCTTATAAGAACGTACACATAATTCAAAAATTAGGTGTTACTACATTAAAGGGAGAGGGTCCTTGTGTTTTTATGGGTCTTTTTTGAAAGTCCTGATCAGATAAGATGTATTACATACCATTTTGGTACATTTATGCAGTGCTTCAGGGCGTTTTCACACTTCATGGGACACCATGTCCCATGTCTGCAGAAAGTAAGGAATCAATTTTCACAGTGATGAACGGGCTTGGGGGGGGGCAGGCAGGTGTCTGTCTGCCTGCCCCCAAGCCCGTTCATCACTTGCTTCAATTTTTTTTCCTTCCCAAAAATCCTTGCACCAGAGTGTTCAACTCCACCAGCAGTTCTGTTACATTCAGAAACCAGATTTCCTAACGGGCCCCCCAGCCACAATGCATGATCTTTTCTTCATCTTTCCTCAGGGACAGGGAAAGGGGGGGGGGAGGGGGCAGTCTTCAGGGTTCTTGTCAGAGGTGGGGGTTTCCGGCATAATCAAAAAGGGGGGGGGGGGGGGGGGGGGGGGGGGTTCTGGGGTCCTTTTAAAAATTTTACCCTTTTTTTTCTTCATATTTTTAGCTCGGAGTGTGTGTGTGTCTGTGTTCGTGTAACTGGGGAAACCTCCCCCAAAACCCACCCCCCGGGCTCTTTGTGTGTTTTGTGTGTGTGTGTGTGTGTGTGGTGTGTGTGTGTGTGTGTGTGTTGTGTGTGTGTGGGGTGTGTGTGTGTGTGGTGTGTGTGTGACGTGTGTGTGTGTACACATGTGAGAGAGAGTGAGAGATTGACCAAGGGAGTAATAAAACCATGTAAAAACACCAAAATGTGCATTCCACCAATCTCTTCGACATGCTTAATACTGTTTTGCGCTGTTGCTGATGTTTAATCAACAGAAATTGTTATCAAGACTAATAGTCTTGTAGTGGACCAGTGGTTGCCAGGTTACATGTCCCCTAGCAAAGCACTGGAATCTGATTTTTAAGGGAAATGGTACTTCACATTCAATTTTTTTTAGGGATGTTACTGATAATGACTGATAATAATGTTGGCAAAATTGTACTTATACATAACCTTACCCCCCCCCCCCACCCCCCCCCCCCCACCCCCCCCCTTCTTGTTTTCTCGCTTCTTTCCCAGTTTTTCAATAAAAATTGCCTTTTTTAAGTTGTAGATTTGAGCTGTGTTTCATCTACCTTTTCAGCTAAAAATGTTGGTTGAATGATAATTCACAGCTTCAAAACTTCGATTTCTTCCACATACTCCCCCATTCCCATATAGAGCTGAGCCACTTCCCTGACAGTCTTGATACTAGTGCTCTTTCCCTGTCGGGCCCCCCGTTTCCCAGTATTAATCAAGATGAATTATCTTCTCCGTAAAAAGGACCAAATAAAAATGCAAATCTACGAAAAGATGTAACTTGAACTCTCTATATGAAGAGGCAATTTTGAAAAAAAAAAAAAAAGGAAAAAAGCGGAGAAATTGAAGTGGGGAGGCTCTTCTATTACTTTTAACCTAATGTTTTTAATTATGTTGGGGCCACATAACCAGGTTACTACTGACGTCGGCCGCATAACCGGGCACTAAATGACTGTCGCATGCAAACGTTTTGACATGCGTTTTTCACAAAATGTATGTGATTGTAAACCGAAGTCGACAGTCCAAAGCTCTGGGTATGATTAAATTCTCTTGTTCAAGTTTTGGGAAAAATAAAACCTGCTTTACTTGTTTTTTATTTTGAATGTTTTTTCTGTACTGCTGGGCGATACTGCGAGTATGCTGTCCTCAGCACATACAATCGAGGCACACAGTTTGGGAAACCCCCGGGTGTTTGCGTGATGCATTTGCAGCCTGGTATTTCTGCCAGGACAGCTATCATCTCCTCCCCCTCTTTCGCCGCACAGGCATTCCTTCAGTGTGCCCTATGGAGCGTTTCCACATTGACACCTGAAATTTTAAAATAAGGCTTAATTTTCACTGTTCAGTCTGGACGAACACAAAAAGTAAGGATAAATGACGCACTTCACAAAGATCAGATGTACTAAGTGGTATACCTCAAGGCAGTATCCTAGGACCCATACTTTTCACTATATTCATAAACGATCTTCCAGAACTGTCCAAGACAATTGTTTAAAATTTTGCTGACACGAAACTATGGAATTCTACCAATCATACAAAAATACAAAGGGGATGTTTTACTCATTACAAGAAGGGTCTAATGAATGGAACTTACATTTCAACGTATCCAAATGTAGTGTTATGCACTATGGTAAAAACAAACCCCAAAACGTAAGTATTTTTTGAAGGTAAATGGACAAGGAAATGAAATAAATGAGTGTGAGGAAGAAAAAGATCTTGGTGTTATTTTTGACCCACTACTTTTTTTCGATGTCATCATTTATCATCATCATTTCCCTTTCCCCTGATGGGCGTAGAGGAGAGATGAGAGACACTCTCGAAGCCAGGACCGCCCCTCCGGCCCTGTCCTCTGCCTGTCGCATCAGCGTAGGGTCCATCCTGGTCCATTCTTTGATGTTGTCCATCCAGCAAATTTTGGGTTGTCGTCCCCTTCGTCAGCCGCCTTCCAGCGTTTTCCCTGGATGACTGTTTTGGGCAGTGAATTGTGGCGTATGACATGCCCGAACCACGACAGCTTCCCTCTTCTTGAATGTTGCCAAGAGGGGTTCTTGGGGGCCTGCAAGTGATGTTATTTGGCTCCTCACAAGGTCGTTTGTCTTCCGGTCTTGCCAAGAGATCCCGAGCAAGCGCCTGAAGCATTTAGTTTCAAACTTTCTGGATTCTCTTGGTGGTCTCTGCTGTCATGGTCCAGCTTTCGCAGCCATACAGCAGGATGGACAGCACCAGGGACTTGTACAGCTTCATCTTTGTAGGAAAGCTGATCTCCCTGCTCTTCCAGATCTTGTTTAGCTTTCCCATTGCTGCTGTTGCGATCGCTAGTCTGGTCTTGATTTCTGTTGTAGAGCGACCGTCTTTGGTGAGAGTGGCGCCAAGGTATTTGAAAGCGCCCACTTCTTCAAGCTGTTGTCCGTTCATGTAGATTTCAGCATGGGTGTGGGTTGTGCTGTTGACCAGGACTTTGCTTTTTTCTGTGCTCACTTCCATTCCATATGCACCTGCCCTTTCTTCCAGTCTCTTTGTCGGGTCTTGTAGTTCTTCGTTGCTGCCTCCCATCAGGTCGATGTCATCTGCGAACCTCAGATTATTGATGATTCTTCCTCCGATGGAGACAGTGGAGTGGAAGTCATGGAGGGTTTCACGCATGATATTTTCCAGGAAGAGATTGAACAGTACGGGAGATAGCAGGCAGCCTTGACGGACTCCAACTGTGGTCTTGAAGTAGTCCCCTATCTGGTTGTTTAGGAGGACTGCGCTGCTGGCGGTGTTATACAGCGCCTGGGTGGTTTGGACGAGACCCTCCTCTATGCCAAACTTTCTGAGCACTTGCCACAGACCCTTGTGCCACACCCTGTCAAACGCTTTCCTAAGTCAATGAAGTTGTGGAACAGGTCTCTCTGATGTTGCAGATGTTTCTCCATCAGTATCCGGCAGGTGAAGATCTGTTCTACTGTGCTTCTGCCTGCCCTGAATCCAGCTTGTTCTTCCGCCAGCTTCAATGAGGCAGTCTGCGAAACAGCAGAGGAGGTACTTGGGCGACAGAGGAAGAAAACCAAGCATGGATCTCAAACGACATCCTTGACCTCTGCGACAAAAGAAGATCACTGAAGAATACGAAAAATTCCAGCCCTGAACAAGCCGCACAGTATCGAAAAACCAACAACCTTGTAAGAAGGAAATGATTGAAGCCAAAGAACAATGGATCAATAATCAGTGCGAGAACATCGAGAAAGGCATGGAAAAGGGAAACAGCAAACATGCCTTCACCACACTGAAAAACCTCACCAAGACGCAGCAAAACAGATCGTCAGTCATCGAGGATACCTCAGGCGAGCTGCTGACAGAAAGCTCCGCTGTTTTGAACAGATGGACACAGTACTGCCAAGAACTTTACAACTACCCTATACAGCCAGG